>JAGWCC010000100.1:0-600000 GCA_022651775.1 Drusus annulatus
ATATGTTACATTTGTCTTATGTCTTACTAGAATATTATCTCAATGTTCACAAAGAACCATGTCGGTTGTGCATATCGGTAGTTTACATTAGTGAGCACTTTAAAGTTTAGTTTTTGCATGTTTCAAGTTCTATGTATGCAGAATAAGTAGATGATGAATGTAAGTAAGTCAATCAATAAAGTTGTGAATGATGAATACTTGGAGCGAGTGGATGAGTTTGTGTATTTAAAAAGTATGTTTACGAGAGACGGAAAGGCTGATGAGGATATTGAAAGAAGGGTGAATGCAGGAAACTCCATTAATGGAGGACTAAACAGCTGTTGGCGCAAATAAAAAAAATGTACAAAGAAGCGAAGCTAGCAGTCCACAATGGAGTGCTCATACCAACGCTGATGTTTGGCAGCGAGGCATGGAATTGGCAGAAGAAGGATAAAATAGAAAGGATTAAATGCTGTGGAAATGAGATCCCCGAGTTGTATGTGCAGTAAAACCATATATGACCGTATCAAAAATGTGGATATCTGGAAAAAATTCAAGGCTCATGTAAGCGTAATGAATAGGATCACGAAAAGGATACTTAGATGATTTGGGCATGTATAGCAAATGAACAAACAAAGAAGGGTGAAAATAATAAATGATGTGAAAGTAAATCGAAGAAGAAGTCGGGGACATCCGAGGAAGACATGGTACGATCAAGTTAATCAAATACTTGAATCGGGCCAGATGAAGAGTTAGAATAATAGAAAAGTATGTATGAGACGATGTATGAATGTGAATGAAGCAAGGAGTGTGTGCCAAGACAGAGTTGTATGGCGGTCCGCCTTCTCTGCCAACCACTAAAGAGAAACGGCGTGATGGTTAGTCGGTTAAGTTCTGTGTTATATATTTTATTTACTTTTGAGTGTAATAAACCTTACAATAATTCAATTGGAAAAAAAATGTTATGATATCTATAAACAGCTCTTGTGTTAAGTTACTTATTGGCACATCTGGCATTGTTTGTTGGGACTAATATATGTTTAGAATCATTGTGATTATGTAATGATATTGTTTAATGCTGTTACGAAGAAGAAGAAAATTGGGATAGATAGGCGATGAAGATAATGCTGTACCTGGCTATTCAGATCTTGTTACCGAACGTAGAGCTATTTTAAGTTTAAAAAAATGGAATACTATTAGTCCTCTTAACAGGGCTATCCAAAATAATCCACTTTAATCTACTTTCGAACGGAACGGGGCGCTGAAACACTGAAATATGTCAATAAATATATTAACCGGTTAGTAGCTGAGTGGACAAATGCGTCGTGGGTTCAATTGCTTTGCTAGCTAAGTTCTTCACCATTGCACAAGCAACATATCCCCGCTTATTAAGATGGCAGTAGATTTTTCTTATATTTTCAGATTATTCGTAACCCAGGAATGTTTGTCTTTGTTAATCATTATTTAAATTTCGGAAAAACAAGCCTTCATTAAACAATGTTTTATTTACAGTCATTGGAAAATGTCAAAATTTTTGTTCCTCATATATTTATTTTGAATTAACTTGAATGCTTATTATTTTTTATATTAATTATTCTAAGAATTTTTATAATCCACAACGTTAATATGAAACAGAAAAAATAACGAACGCGACCGAGGCTCGAACTCGGAACCTCTATTCTATCCGGGAGTAACGCTTCTGCCAATTGAGCCACCGAGACCTTATAAGAAACCGGCATTTTTAATCGATCTCATACTTAACACTTCATCTCATACTTTGCGACCGTTATTTTTTTCGTTTTATATTTATGTTGAAGACTATTGATATTATTTCCATTATCAATATATTTATATTTCTTTTATTTTGTGATAAATATTTATTTTTTTACATCTCTGGAGAAGGCTTGATTGTGTCCTTAACTATTTTTCCTTTAACTGATGTTTCCAAAATTAATTCTTTTTTAATTAATGGTTTTTTCACAAATAGTTAATTTTATCTCTGAATTAATTACAAATCTCATATATTTGATCTTCTTTGAAGAGTACAAGATAGTAACCAGGGTATGGCTTATGCATTGTGACAAGATCTGAACACTCAGCTATATTCCAACCACCTTCTGCCACTTATCTTCTACTTCTCCATATTCTTTTGTATTTTGGTGTCGTAGCCCCACTGTTTTTTTATTAATAAAAGTAATTAATCTAACAAATAATTTGTTAGATTAATTACTTTTAATCTACTTTAAATCATATTATCTAACATCTCATTTGAAGAAGAGCTTAGTATTTTTGTAATTCTTCATAAAATTGGCATAACACATAATTTAATATTATACCACGAAGTATTGAGATGAACTCAAAACACGCACTTATGAAATATGTATGTACCTACGTATTGTATTTTCATAAGATTATATAATATACGTAAAGTGTAGATTAGATTTAACAATAGAGCACCGTTTGCTGCTCGGGTCGCCAGATGGTGTATGCTGTTCAGTTCTGAGGTTTGTTTCTCGGATACCTAAGATAAATAATTTCTCCCGGGAGATAATTATTATTTCATCCGTCAGACATTTTGAATTATTCTATAATTCTGCAAGACGCTTTGCGAAAATACGCTCTTGACTGGGAAGCTTAATTGGTTCGGTCGCTTGAAAATAATGCGAATGGAAGCCTCGGAAAATCGATAGAGGAAAATTTTAGCTCGAATTGTTCTATAAAAAGAAGTGGTGATTTATCAGAAATCGCTTTAAAAATCTTACAAACTAAACTCAAAATATCCGTTTTTTTTGCTTCAGGAGCAGGCAGAGAAGATAGAACTCCAATTTTGTCAAACAATAACCAATTATTTTTTCTACATTTTTTTTTTGACAAGACACTGAGGTTGCTCGAAGCTTTTGTTTTACTTAAAGGCTGCTGTTTTAAGGATTATTCTGAGTAAAATAATAAGTGAAACTGGATCTTTACGAGACCTGACCTGTGTAGTTAGAGGGTGGCAGTACAAAAGCTGGCAAATTACTCTCAAGAGATTCCATGGCGGCGTAGAGTCAGAGATGCATCGCCATTAGATTAAGCGTTGTTATAAGATGATTGGTTAAGCACGGAACTGAAGGAATAGATATTTTTACGGCTGAAGTTTGGAATATACAAAAGATGAAACTCATTTGCTGGCAGTTTCTTCTTGTCTGTCTTTCGTGAACTCGAGCTATTTAAAAAAACAATGTGTATGAATAAGTCGTTCCTATTATGCCAACATCTGCTTATATTATAAGCTCTCACTCTTCTGCCGGGAAGCAAATGGATCTCTTGTAACCCCAAAAGGAGAATATTGTGAAACTGTGTTAAATAAGAGAGTGGAAGAATAAAAGCGAAATAGTTTTTTGGAAGTTCTACCAAGGTGATCAGATTAGGTGATTAAACGTTAGTAATTTTTTGCAAATTTTCCATTCTAAAAGTTTTCTTTCACCAAGGCTTACTGAGAATATTTTTCCTACTCGATATTTTTTTAGAAGTACGATCAAGCATAAAAAGGCCCTTTTTAACAACGAACAAAAATAGCTGACAAGATGTTATTTTTATTCTAGCACTGGTTCATTCCTCCAAATCATGGAAAACAATTTCATTTTTTGAGTTGAAGTTGCCAGAAACAACCACAGAGTTTTTATACATTAAAAGTGATATTTTGATTTAATTTGACACTTCTGAAATGACACCCGTTGCTTGTTTCAATAATAAGGAATATCTGCTCTTTCACTTGGCAACGTTGCCACAGTAAAGTCAAGCAACGTTTCTAAAATGACACCCGTTGCTTGTTTCAAGAATAAGGAATATCTGCTCTTTCACTTGGCAACGTTGCTACAGTAAAGTCAAGCAAAGTCTAAAATGACACCAGTTGCTTGTTTCAAGAATAGGGAATATCTGCTCTTTCACTTGGCAACATTGCTACAGTAAAGTCAAGCAACGTTTCTAAAATGACACCCGTTGCTTGTTTCAAGAATAGGGAATATCTGCAACGTTTCACTTCAAGCACTTGTTTCAAGAATAAGGAATATCTGCTCTTTCACTTGGCAACGTTGCTTTAGTAAAGTCAAGCAACGTTTCTAAAATGACACCCGTTGCTTGTTTCAAAAATAAGGAATATCTGTTCTTTTACTTGGCAACGTTGCTTTAGTAAATTCAAGCAACGTTTAGATAATGAATGGTGGTCTTCCTCATCAAGACTATTCTGACAAAATATGAAATAAAAAAGTGGTTAAAAAAAAAAATATATTTTTGTAGACAAAATATTAAATAAACATTTAATGTGTTCTATATACTCACAATGCTTTTTACGAATATATTTAACGCATATCGTTTATAGCATTTCCATAGTTCGCATAATTTACGACAGTGATAAATATGTATAACATACATTTAATCTTTGTACACCGTTTTTTTTCTGTAAATAAAAGTATTTTAAACACCCTTATAACACAGTGAATAAAAATAACAACGAAAGCAAATTTGACCAAAAAAATTCATCAGTTTTTATACAAAGGAAAAAAATGTTGTAAACCTCGCTGCATATAACAATAAAACTGTACGATAGGCTGTATTGTATATCATACGCAAAAATAGGTCATTATCGTCTTTTTTACGACCCTTTGGAAAACATATTTTCTTAAATTCCAATAAATGCTTCATTCTGGGAGGCATTTCCGAACATTTATTCAGTTGTAAATCACGTTTACTTTCATACCGTTAGGCACCCAAACAATAATATCGATTACGGGCATTTTTCGGTGATTTCTTGGGGGTTCCGGAATAATAATCGAAAACAAATTTGTAAGGGCAACATACATTTAAAGGCAAGTCTTCGAAGGTTCTTGAAGTGGATTTTTTCAAGCATTTTTTTGCTTCTTGATAAAAAAAAGCAAATGAACATATTTTTGAGTTAACGCAGAAGAGTTATAACTATGTGGAGCCCGTGGATCTGTGGCATCCTCAAATCGGGGAATGGTGCAGGAAATCAGGAGCAGGATTAAAGATTGGAAAGTGCTTTGTCTCTTTGAATAGCTTTAACAATTTTAAGTAAGAATTCTGATTGGTGGTTTCTCACCGCAGCAATATCGAAAAAATCTTCCACTCTGGAAATAGTGGTATTTAAACATTGACATGTTTTATTGAATTGTTTCTAGTTGAACCGACTGGAATATATTGCATAATTTTGTTGAGGACACTCGTGTGAGATCTATATAAATCTTGTACAATTGATTTAAAATTTCACGATAACGTCACTAGTAAGTAAAACAGTTTTTAATCAAAGCCGAGACATTATTTTTCACGTATAAATTAAGTAACGTATTACTAATTTGTCAATAGTTAACAAGCTGTCTATCAGTAGTGGATCATTTGCACAAAACACGAAACAAACAAAATAAAGGAATAACATTACCTTAGTTTGAAGAAAAAATGTGGTCACGGAACCCTTAAATAAATTATAGTAATAATATTCTACAAGTTGCCATACAAATTTTAAAAAGCTCCTTGACAAATTTCTCACTAATTTTGAAGTTTTCTTGGTCCTTGAGAAGTGTCCGTATGCATTAAGAAGTTATTTGATATTTCTTACACTGTCTTTCAAACAAATAAGATATTTTGTTTGTTTGTTTGATACTTACTGATATATTTACGTTCTATTATTGTATTGGAGTCTGTTATCAGCATAACCAAACTTTTCTACTGTTTTTTTTAGATTCATATAACTTGTGTACATACGAGTAGGTATCTTTACACAATATAGTAGATGCATATATTGTTATATTACTGTGTTGCTATTTTTACGATTATTTCAATTTTTTGAATTATAAAATATACGTTTTAATTAAGCTCACAGCTAAAAAATTACTTACAGAAGTTTATCGTATTATTTAAAATTATTTTTACACATTTCCATTTTGTAAAAATATATTTTTTAAATTATAAAAATTTAAATTTAAAAAGAAAATCAAAGCTCATGTGAAAAAAACAAACCTATCATTATTTTCCTTCGCCGAATTTTAAACTGGCAACCCTTGTTCAAGAGCTTAGAAGAAAACGGCTTTTTAGCAGAGGTCATCAAGAGAGAGAGAAAGATAGACGAAATGACGTAAGGGTGAAGCAATTAAATAAATCAATTCAAGTCAATTTAAAGTGGGCAATTTTTCTTAAAGCAGCACAATTCTGCTAAAAAAATGATAATCTACTGGGTTCAGAAAACATAAACCTTGGTAATATATTGGGTCCAAAAAATACAAGATTACCCAAATCATAACCATGGGGAAGATTAATAAAATACCAAGCAGAGGAAGTAGTCGCACTTAATGGCTACGAAATCTAAGTGACTGGTATAAGTGTAGTCCGCAGAGTTGTTTCGGGTTGTAGCCTACAGGATGAAGATTGCATTGATGATAGCCAACCTTCGATAGGAGAAGGCACTAGAGGGAGAAGATAAATCGGTTGACTACTTTATTACGATACATTGTATGGTACTATTCAAAGGTATTCTTCAATATGTAAAATAAATATTAAACCACAAGCCGATTGATTGCTACTTAAACAAATTTATAAGCAATTGAAACAACAAAATACATGCACATAAAAAACACAAATTGTGCGGTTATGAAACAATGAGAATATAATAGAATTATATCAAAAGAGCAGAGAGAAAGAGAAAAGATAATATGAATTGAAAAAGACAAAACGTCAACTGAGAAAGTGATTAAAGAATAATGATAAATTTTAAATGTTATTCTTTTGTTTTCTCATTATTCTGTAATTTAATTTTATATTCTGTTTTCTCTCTGTATGTATAATTAACCCCACACTTTGGCTAAGTGAAACCGGTTTGTCATCAAAATTAGGATAGTATTCGTGGTCTTAGTTTTTATTTCTTTAAATAAATACATTTTTAATGATGCAAGTTGCCTATCAATTATCAGAATGTATAGATTGTGAAGGGCCTTGACTCTGGCGCAAGGACCCGGCGGCAGCTGCTGAACGCCCCTTTCTTCGGTAACTTTTCCAGTTCTGCAGAGGTCGTAAAAACCCGTAATTAGACCTTGCAAGGGAGAAACCAACGTAAAATATAACGCCTTTGCTCTGAGCGAATGAAAAACTTTTGGAAATAATGTTTCACCGCATTATTTAGCCGCGAGTACGTTTCCTTGACGTGATACAAAGCAGTTCATTTATAGGGATGTTTCTTTGCTTTTAGATATAGAACTAAAAAGGAAGAAAACGTAAAGGATACTCGTAGGTTGGACAAGGATTAACAAGCTATTCAAAACTAGTCACTTTATATAAAGAAAGTAGCTGCAATTAGTGAACTTTTAGTGAGAACTTACATCACCTTTAAGGTATAAAATATTACGTTTTCTAATTACTAATTAATAATTTATTTAAATATCAATAACTATTTATTAATCAATACAATATGAAGAAGTCATTTCCATGTGGCCTAACCATAGTTTGATATTGGTATTGAACGCCGAAAAACTTGTGACCTAGAGTAAAAATACACTAAAAACTGGCATTACTTTAAAACAACAATATTTTTATTTGATTAAATTAAATTATAATATAAAAGCTGAAGCGTCACATTGGGAAGTTTACACCAAAGCACTTCAAAGTCTTCAGTACCTAGTTGGATTTTTTGAAAAAAAAATCAACTTGACGCTCTCACTGTTTTACCCAAAGCGACAAAAAACCTTTAATTTTGAAAAAAAACTTGAGTCAAGCCTTTTACCCCAAACGACAAAAATATTTAAGATGGGTGAAAACTTGACAAAAGTCATCCCAGAATATATTTAACGAGAGTCCGAGCATTCGATGCACAAAAAAAATGATCAAAACTACATATTGTTTAACTCATTTTACCAAAGTGTTGCTTAAGTCCTTTAGCTTTTCCAGCGAAGACATAACATTATGTTATATTGAAATATATAGTTGAAAAAGTTTATAAAATATATTTACTGAAATTAACAATATTACATGAAAAATGAGTAACTCAAGTAACCGGATTGTGTGAGACATACATTTAGCACGCATGCAATATTTAAAAATATAACCTTTTGATCTGTAACCAGAAAAAACATTTTAATGTAATTTATATTGCTGTGAAATCTGTCTCTGGAACCTGCAAAATATGTCTGGAACGCGCGGAAAATGTATCTGGAGCCGGTGTCATACATGTGGAACTAATGCCAAATACATAAAAGCAGAAATCAGCAACTTATAAATAAAAAGGGAAATAAATAGTTATCAACGCGTATTGTTTTGAAAAATACTTCACAGTAGTGAAAATCTTGTTTCCAAGCGATATGCGAAAAATCCGATTCTGGTCCAAGTCTACAAAATAACTTTTTTAGGTTTGATATTATCGCGGTGCTCAATGATGACAATTTAATAACATTTCTCTGATAAAACTTCATGAAATACTTACGAAATCCAATAACAATTTATTTTGGAAGACTTCCAAATCTCTTCAGTCTTTGAGAAACTAATGATAGGGGGATGGAATCTTGCAGAGATATAATGAAACGTGAGAAGACTAAATATCAGGGTGTGTCAAATCTCTTTTAAGATTTTCAGCACAACAATGCATTAGCTATTAAAATTCAGAACGTGGATTCGGTTCAACATTATAAAATACTAAAGTCGTAGTAAAAAAATTTCCAAATATTGTATTATATTATTATGCAAGAAAAACACTATTTTTAATTTTAAACTGAATTAAATACTAAAAAACAAAAGTATTGTTTTGTAAAACAAGATTTGTGAAATGGTTACTTAACTTTGAATTTGAAACACATGAAAATATCTGTGTGTGAAGATAAGAACAGAATGAATAAAAATAAAAAATATTTTCGTAGAATGTAATTACCATACTATGTGGTTTGACATATTTAATTAAATGAAAAAATAACATTAAAAGACCACAAATTTTATTTTAAATATTAATGACCGACCGGTTTTGCTTAACCTTGGCATTAACAGGGTACAACATTAAACTAAACAAAAAATACAAAGTGTGCGGTTATATATACATACAGAGGGATATGTATGTATCTTCAACCGCACATTTTGTATTTTTTGTTTAGTTTAATTTAATAACCTGATGATGCTTAGGCCAATGGAACTAGTCGGTCATACAAATTAAAATAAAATCTGGCGTATTATACAATGTCATTTTTAATTTCATTTTACATAATCAAGTTTTGAGTTAAGTATGAAGAATAGTTCTTTAGATACATAGATCTTGAAAGGAAAATGAGATGAGGCAGAAAATAAAATATTTTACAACTAGTTTTTTTGAAAAAGGTCTTGGTCACAATGGCATGATTACATAAAAAAACGAAATATCTTAGAGTTTTTTATCCAGTAAAGGCCTTTTCCCTAAGAACTCACTAATGTAAACTTGAATTCAGTCAATTAAATACAACCATCAGATGGTGATAGTAATAAGGCCTAGTGAGCCGTAGTACTAGTTAGGTAGAAATTATGAGAGGTATTTGTATAAGCACAAGCTAGTTAGCAGAGGATAACGAAAGAATCCATAAAATCAAAAAAAAAAAAAACAAAGAACGAAATTTCAAAATATTATTTTGCCTCTCCTAAAAACTCATTTCGCTCCACTTTTCGCACACAGAAATAACAATGGACAAAAATCTTTGGGAATAAGTGTTCCCAAAGCATGTGTTATTTGCATTACCGGAAATCAACTTTATTATGTTTTCATACAGCGGCAAAATAAATATAAGTATCTATCACAAAGTCTCTCGAGAAAGAGTTTTGTCTTAAATAAATTACAAAATATGGCCATCTTGTTTTAACAAAGAAGAATAAACAGTGAAAGCATTGTAATTCTCAGCGACAATTTGACCCAATTTGATTTCCAGGTAGTTTTCAAACGTACGTGACAAAGAAACTCGCCGAGTTTTCCTACCTATCTGCTTGGAATTAGATTTTACATGCGAAATGAGCAACCGTCCTTTCCTGGGAGCCATGTTGGCGGGTACAGATCTCGCTTACCGATCGCCAAGTTCAGCAAGATCCGTGAGAGTCTCCGTTGATTATGCTTGCATTCAGTCAACCGACGACAACTTGACGACCCCCGTGGCCGAACGGTCGAGGGCTTCGGCTACGAATCCGCGGGCTGGGGGTTTGAAACCTAGAGTGGGCAAATACATTTTATGTTTGACGGCCACCGTGGTCGAGTGGTGAGACGCTTGACTACGAATCCAGAGGCCGCGGGTTCAATCCCGGCGTGCGCAAATAAATTTTATTTTAATAACATGTGTCATATCATGTTTAATTCAAATATAAAAAAATTTCGTACTTGCGGCACGTTCCAGAGTGGTAGATACTCTTAAAAGATCGCCCTGGTAAAACACCACCCTTCAGAATTGAAAAGTTGCTTGAAATGGCTTAAGCCGTGTTTGGTGACCAGATCTGAATAGGCAGGTACTTTCTGACCTTTCTCTTTCCCGTCTCCGTCTTCTCTCCGCTACCTTCAGCCTCATAACATACCCCAATTGGAGATGCAATAGTCTCACTAGCTCCAAAGGATTGGGAGCATTTGAGACTCTTGTGGGATATTCACTAGATATTTGTTTTTATTTTTACTTTAAATTAAATATTATTTTATGATATCTTTGTGGTACGTTTCAGAGTTTTAAATGCTCTCAGTATCGCTCTGATGAAAAATAACCGTACGGAATCGAAACTTTAGTTGAAATGGTAATATCCGTGCTCAGGGACCAGATCTGAAAAACCAGGTGCTTTCCATTTTTTTTCTTCTCCAACTCCTTCCTCTCTCCACTCTATTGCCATAGTCCCACTGACTCTGAATAGTTGAGACTCTTATACGGCCAAAGTTAATAACAATAACATAAATTGATGTGTCGCATACCCATATCCCAATATACCTAATAATGTAAAATTCTGTTTTTTGGATGATATAACGCTACTAAGTGATACTTTACTTAACGTGCATTTTAATTTAAGCTTTAAAATACTATGAATTACTTTGGATGATATTCAGCAGTGCATTGCTTAAAAATAATGGTGACAAGCGTAAAATAGAGAAATACTGACGTTTTGTATTTAATCGTTAGCACCCTTAACAAAAATGGTCATTCCAAAAATAAAAGGCTGTATTTAAATTATAATAAGCTTTTCCACTTCAAAGTGGATCACTTACAAAATGTCAAGCGAAAGAGATCGTGTTCGAAAACCAACGAAGCGGCAGGGAATACTCTACTATGAACTGCTCCCCTATGGCCAAATGCTCAATTCTGCCCTTTACTGTGAACAGTGAACAACTCGACCGTTTGAAGCTGGCGATCGAACAGAAGCGGCCAGCATTGGTGAATAAGAGAGGAATCGTGTTTCATCAAGACAATGCCAGGCTACACACAATCTTTGATGACGCGCCAGAAGCTTCGGAAAGCTCAGAAGAGAAGTTCTTATGCATCCACCCTATTATCCGGACCTGGCACCAAGTGACTACTACATGTTCCTGTCTATGGCCAACGCGCTTGGGGGTACAAATTTGGCCTCAATAGAGGCCTGTGAAAATTGGTTGTCCGAGTTGTTTTTCTAATAGGGACAAGGGCTTCTACAAAAGCGGCATTATAAAGTTGCATTCTTGTTGACAAGTTATTGAACAGAATGGTGCATGTTTGACTTAAATCGGATGATTTTAACACTTTTTATAAGGCATTGAAATAAAGCGAAAAATACGTAATTACTTTTTTGCTAACCAACATATCCCAAAAATATACTATTGAAACCTTGGAGTAACAATGTATGGAGAGATAGAGCTAATTATTTTACCCAACATATACAAACTTGCGATAAATCACTTTCTCTGGGTTTTTTACGTCGCACACCATGATAGAGAAAGAGACAGCAAATATAATACACCGCTTCTATGTACTGTCGCGATGATCTTGGGCTCCTGGGTCACCACGGGACTCCGCCCACATTTTTATTATGCCACTAAACCTGACACAACTAAACGGTTTTTTAGATTATATGCTATGTTTTTGTTGAAAACAATACTGTGGAAAAGTGGTTATACGAATAAACAAAAACATTATGTCGATATGTGATATCAATGGATGTATAAATATCCTAGCCTTAGTCTTAGCCACGCCCCGGTCCGCCGAGTAAGGTAAAAATCATCAAAACCTGACTTCACTGCCTTGGATAGATACTACTCTATATACTCTAAGATTGAAACTCTTCAAAATTACGGAACCCCACTAGATCACGCATCCGCCACACTCGATCGAATCAAAATGACAAAAAAAACATTCCATATTATAAAATTACATTCGCACAAAAAAAAATACTTATATTTTGCAATAAAACTCTAAACATCCTTCCTCCAGATATAAAACGAAAAAGTTAAAACGAGTACAATTGAAGAATTAATGTCTGGCTGAAAGAAATTAATGCGATAACCTTAAAAAACAGCACTGAAAATGACATAGAAGACGCACCAAATTAGATGACATGGAATTAAATATCTTAAGTCTGCCTCAAGACAGGACCCCCTAGTGAAGAGGACTAGAAAAAAACAAACTAAATAATAACAAATAGTGTTAAAATTATAATAATTAGTAAACGTTTTATTTTAACTGTTATTATGTAAACACTTTTATAATTACATCGTATTTTGTATTTGCATATCGTCGTCAAAAAATCGTCGGAGGAAATTAAAAACTGATTTTTGAGAGTAACAGATTTTCTTTTAAGACATAAAAAATACGCTTTTTTAAATATGAATACCGCACAAGAGTCTCAACTGTTCCCAACCGTCTAGAGCCAGTGAGACTATGGCATCCCCAAATAGGGTATGTTGTGAGGTTGAAAATAGTGGGGAGGGGAAGGGGATAGGGAAGAGGAAGGTTGGGAAGTACCTGGCTATTCAGATCTGGTCACCAAACATGGCTAAAGCCATTTAAAGCAACGTTTCGATTCTGAATGGTGGTCTTTCACCAGGGCGATACTTAGAGTATCTACCACTCTGTGTAGTTTTAGATGCAACAATGTATTTTCACCAATAAAAACATTGAAACTTGAAGTAACAATTAAAACTCTACGCATTGTCATATTCAACTAATTTTTGTAAAGTTGACCAGATGCGAGGTATTTTCCCGTTGACGATGATATACTCATTTAAATAGATGCAAAAAAAATAATGAAAAGGCTGATAATCGATTTAATTCACTATTCTGAAGTCTGAAAGTAAAACGGTCTTATAATTAGCGACATCGATTATTTTTCAAATAAGTGTAGATTACACTCAAAGATGTTATGTTGTCAGTGATTGTAACCCTACTACAAAGATAATTACTGACGAAAGCTTTACTCACAAGTCTTTGCAAAGTAAGAGACTACACATCATTCTAGAATTGAGTACGAACCCAGCTTTATACTAGATGGAAACCATCTTACGTACGGTTATGTATTATAACCTGCAAAGGTGTTGTTCATACTTCTTATCATATATTGGGAGTGTGCCAAGTTCATGTTCTAGCCACTCTTGAAGGGGGCGTGCTTTGTGTTATATATTTCAAACTAAATTCCAGCGAAAACCCAGCGGGGAAACAGGAGTTATGTCCTGATGAAGGATTGAACCTTGTGATGAAAATGTGAAACCAAATTTTTTTTCTGTTTTTATTTTTAAATTAAAGCATAATACTCAAATGTAATACATTGAAACAGTAACACAAAATATTATACCAAGACAAAATATAATAATTTGACGGCTTGCGGGGTCGAGTGTTAAGACGAACTCAAAGGTCACGGGTTTAAGCCTGGCGTGCCCATATAAATTTTTGTATATTTAATTAATATGTGTTTTTAAGTATCGCCCTGGTTTAAGACACCATTTAGAATCTTCTTGAAATGGCTTTAGCCGTATTTTGTGACCAGATCTTATAACAAAGTACTTTCCAACCTTCCTCTTTCCCATCTCCTTCCCCTCCTCACCACCTTCAGCCTCAAAACATACCCCATTTGGGGATGCCATGGTCTCATTGGCTCTAGATGTTTGGAGCAGTTGGGACTCTTGTGCGATATTCAAAATAAAAATACATACGAGTACATATATATTACAAAGAAATGTATAAAAAAAAATAATTGCGTTGAAAAGTTATTAAATATATTTTTAAACGACACTTCATACTTTTCAATTCGGAAAGTCAAAATTTTATTTCCATGTTTATAAACATCATTAATATTTCAATTTAAAAGATGCTGAGAAAATAAGGTTTAAGCATCTTTTCAATATAATTAATAATTTTTGTATTTGTGAAGCAGCGAAAACTCTGTTAAAATTAATATTGTCATAGTCAGAAATGTCTAGGTAAACGCAACTATTTTCCCGCGCGCAACGTTTTCTTATCATGAGCTTTGAAATATCAATTTATAGGGAAAAAACATGCTTAGTTAGTCACTTAGACAATACACCATGTTGCTTTTTCTAAGAGATAAAAGATTTCCAAGAAATGCTTCTGAGATTCAAGCTAAACCAGGTAGTAAAGCAACTCATTTATTACATTTCCTTTATCAATATGTTAGATAATTTGTCCTTATTTAAATAATTGCATGATAACTTATTTAACACAATACCTCTCGACAGGATTAAAAAATATTGCGATAGCATAAAATGATACAAGACATATCATGAACATAGGCTGAAATTAGTTCCATTCTACTTTCCAGATGAACAAAAAACGCATTGTTTCGACAAAACACCTCCAGGCGTTTCTATGTTGCACTACTTCGGTAGCCTCGGTTAATTTCACGTTTTCTGCCTCCACACAGCTTCCGCGTCTGTTTTCCCCAGCTTTGAATGAGGCGACCAACTGGACGTCTTCCCCCTGGAATAGCCAAACAGAATTTGGTTGGGTAGTCATACTGCCGGTATGCTGAGCACATGCCAATACATGCATAACATAAGAGAAAATATCAATATTCAAATAGAGTAGAGAAACTCGGACGTCCCCGAGGAAAGGTGCTCTTCTGCAGCAGGAAGCTCTGACGTATTTACTTTCACTCGGAAAGGACACTGGAAAACTTTAGATTAATTTAATTAAATAAATTTTGTTGAACAACTTTGAAGCATGGAGAGAAAAAGTAATCCAGCGTTTTATCTGGTTTTTGATACTGCTTCTAGGACGTTGTGAACGTAGATTTGTTATACTCAAATTAGTAATTAAAAACGTTTGAAAACAGAATAAATAGAATAAGCCCCTTCAAAATAAATGTAAATTACGTTATTCATTCAATTTCTTATTTTACTTGTTTTTCAAACTATTTATCAAATTGGAGGTCACCACCTAGCAATTTTATTACAAATATTTTTTTTAATTATTTGCTCGTATGTCTATATTTTTATAATTTTAATTTGCTCGATACTTTACTTAGAGTTTCTTTATAATTAAAATATTTAATAAATAAGTGTAGAATTACCGATAGACATTAGTAGAATCGAAAAAAAAAATCTTAGGTTATCTACAAATCATTATGACGCCTATCTACTATGTAATGCAATTATTGTCTCACATAAAATGCTTTATACATAGATGTGAACTTCAATAATGCTTGTGCATTTATATGATATATGTCAATGGAAAAAAATAGAATCAACAACAAAAAAAAAATATGGCTTATTTTCCAAAATGAAAATTTTGTAACAATCATTGTACAATTTCCAGTCTCCACGGTAAAAAAAAATAATCTCGAAAAAGAAGATTATTATTGGATTATTTTACTGAATTTATACACAGAACATTCATGTTGTCCAAATTTTTGATGACGTCTTACTTTGCATTAACAAGAATCGGGTGCTGGAGAACAGTGCACATATCCAGAATACTTTTATATCTACCTGAACAGCTAAATAAAAGCAGTAGATTATGAAAGAAATTTTAAATTAAATATTTGAGCAGGCGAGAAGCGGCTCTTGTTGCGAGATAAAAAAATAATTAGCTTCCGGCCAACACTGCCTTAAATTGAATACTGTTCTTCGGAGGTTTAATGTTGTTGTTTATTTGAAACAATGAGAGTTTTTCGCTTTTAATTTAATGTTGGGTTCCGTGTGAAGCTACAACATTTAATTTTCTGCTGTGATGAAAATATTTACATTCAAGGTGCTTTCATGAGTGGAAGGGGGTGCATGGATCAAATTTTCTCATTGCGGATGCTTACAGAGAAGTTTTTGGCAAAAAACCAGAAACTTTTCTGTGCTTTTGTCGATTTGCAAAAGGCGTATGATCGAGTTGATAGGGACAAATTGTAGGTATTATGTATGGAGTTAACACAAATCTTATACAGGCAATCGCGTCCTTGTACGAGGGAAGCGTTGCATGTGTTAGAGTGAACGGTGATTTTACGAAGTGGTTTAACATCACAAAGGTGTAAAACAAGGCTGTGTAATATCACCGTGGTTGTTCAATTTGTACATGGATAATTGTATGCAAGAATTGAAAGGTGTGGGCTTGGGCGCGAAATGAACAATGTGAAAGTATGTTGCCTATTGTATGCGGATGATGCGGTGCTGATTACTGACAATATGGAAGATCTACAGTTTCTCGTGTCTAGGATGAACCAAGTATGTGCAAAATGAGTTGATGATGAATGTAAGTAAGTCCAAAGTGATGGTGTTTGAAAGAGAGTACGAGAACAGCGTGCAATATAGTTGTGAATGATGAATACTTGGAGCAAGTGGATGAGTCTGTATTTAGGAAGTATGTTTACAAGAGACGGAAAGGCTGATAAGGATATTGTGCGAAACTCCATTAATGAACGCTGTTGGGGCAAATAAGAAATTGTCCAAAGAAGCGAAGCTAGCAGTCCACAATGGAGTGCTTATACCAACCCTGATGTATGGCAGTGAGGCATGGAACTTTGAAAGTAGACTGAATGCTGTGGAAATGAGATCTTTGAGACGGATGGTAAAACCATGTATGACCGTATTACAAATGTGGATATCCGGAAAGAATGCAAGGCTGATGTGAGCGTAATGGATAGGATTAAGAAAGGGACGCTTAGATGGTTTGGGCATGAGCGAATGAACGAAGAAAGGAGTGGTATATGATGCGAAAGAAGTCGAGGACGCCCGAGAAAAGACATGGCACGATCAAGTAAATCAAATACTTGAATCGGGTCGTGTGTCAGAATAACAGAAGAGTATGTATGAGACGATGTATGAATGTAAATGAAGCAAGAAGTGTGTGCCAAGACAGAGTTGTATGGCGGTCCGTCCTCTCTGCCTACCCTTGCGGGGAAACGGCGTGATGGTTAGTTAGTTAGTTAGTTAGTTATGAAAATAAATCTAAATTTGATATTTTAAGCTAAAGGTGTAAAGTATTTAATGAATAATCGACTTGAAATTTTTGGTACCAGTCCAAATAATTTTTATCATTCTTTACGACTCTACCAAAACTTTGACTTGACCTTGGCTTTGATTTCTTGACTGTTTTTTTTCTTGTATATTTTTCTCATTGCTTTATTATATATTCCGTATGTGCTGTTCTTTCTGCTTCTCGTTTTTCCCATTTCGTGTAACGTATTTTTTTTGTAAATTGACAAAATAATGTTATTTACAACTGAAAGCCATCTTTTACACAAACTTATAAAATAGTCGGTCATTTTATTCATGATGGCAAGTATTATTGTCAATAATAATTCACTTTTTAACAAAGTTCATATCTTTTGATACGTGGCATAGAGGGTAATGCGCTTATTAATCTGTTTTGCTAAAATAAAGAATCCTAATTATTTTCTGTGATAAACAGGATTGCTCAAAGTTTTTTTCTTTCTAAAGTCACCTAAATCTAAGCTGTCCAACCGAAAATCAGCTTGCGTGAATCACAAAATCTAGCAAATGGTGAGCTCTGGCATAATGAACTTGGTGGAAAATTGCACATTTTTTTCTGTCTTAAAAATCTGCGTCAAAGAAATGATTACAACATCAAAATATAATTGTCAGCATAACATTTAAAATAACCATTTTACTATTTAAAAAAAACCAAGATGAACCGTGCCGTTTTTTTGCTCCACATGTTTCAAGTCTTCCATAAGAGAAAAAAATCTAGCAAACAGCGTTGAAACAGTGGTGAAATTTGTTAGTGGGGATTTATGTGGAAAATGTGTTGAAGCCATTGCTATTTTTGTCACGAACCAATACGTTATGATATAAACGGAAAAATCTGTTCGTTTATCATGGAAATTCACGTTTGATGTAAGTTACAATTATTCGGACGGAAAAAACCAGATGCTTCCAACGCACGCATTTTGCTTCATAAAATAAATTTAGTCCGAAAACATTTTGTTTTCTATTATTAACTCCAAACAAAAAAATTCCACGTTTTTAATCCTTTAACAAGTTGAAACACAATATTATTTGTGTCTGAAGCAAAGTAAGGTTAAAGGAAATTCAGCGCAAAAACGAATTTGAATCTAGTCGCTTAATGCTATCGTCGCCGGAATGGCCAAAGGGCTGAAGCGCCATTTTGGCCATTATTTTTTTAATAATAACAGAAAACTTTCTTTCAAAACCACAACATTTATTATGGAGAAAGCCAACCGATTTCGCTTGGATCAAGCTTCGTCAGGGCACATATAATAACTCAAAAAATACAGAGTTAACAGGTATATATATAGTTACAAAAATTAATGATAGAGTGAGACAGTATATAGTACAAATAAGGAAGAGAGAGAGCATATTTTAGAGGGAGGCAACAATTGAAAGTACTAAATATGTATTACAAAGAATTGGTAAATAAACAAGTGTACACAATAGAAATATAATGATGTAATGTTAGGACATGTAATATTTTAAAACAAAGTATTATTTTATTATTAATATAATGTCAAACCATCATGTGACTGCTTTATACTAAAAAATATATTTTAGATGGCTGAAGAGCCACAAAAGTCTTCAAAATCAAACAAGAGTCAAAGCATTCGATGAAGAAATAAAAACGGTTCAAAACTGCATGTTAAACTCATTTTTGACCAAAGTAACGCTTAAGCCTTTTTGCCTTTTCAACGACAATATATCTTTCAGAAAACAAACAATGCCATACCATAGTCCCATTGGTTCCAGGCAGTTTGCTTTAGGGTGGATTTAAAAAAAAAACTGCTGCGTCATTACACTACCACCTCCATGCCTCATGTATCCCTGACTTTTTCTTGCATTAGTTTGTAATAATTTATAACATCTTCTTTCCACTTCTTTCTCATTCGTATAGAGACATGCATTTACAAACTGAAGTAGTATTGGATATAAGAAGCATTGTGAAACCATAGCAACTTCGAGAATGATATGCATCTCTAATATTGCCATCAACATTCTCAGCCGTAAGCACGTCGTTACTCAGATTTTGCACATTGCACATATCTTCTCGCTGCGAATGAATTCTTCCAGTCTATAAATCGCAGCATCACTAACAGCGCAGACACGTTAGTCAAACCGGAGCCTTTTGCGCTACAACCTCATCCGTTTCGGATCGAACAAAGGGTTGCTGCCTACGTTATTACCCACTTTTTCATCAAGCGAACGAGGGTGCAAAGTTTGTTCACATATTGTAAATTCAAAAGAAACTTTTCCACATTCAAGTACAAAATTTTACTCATTTACGTGTAAGTTTTAACTGAGCGACAGTGTTGGTTTAAATGCTTGCTGCATTTAATTAAATAGCAAGGTTTGGATACAAAACAAAAAATATCTTGATAGAAAACAAATAGCAACTTTGTGTGCGTCTGAGAGTTTACATCTCACAAACGGGTAGTTTTAAAATTTGTACAGTTTTTTTGTAAAGATTCTCTTGGTTAACATCTTAGCCCAGAATTTCATGAGCTTTGGAGCTTTAAAATAATATTAAACTTTTAAAAATATGACATATGAACGAATTGTCTTGATCCAATATATCTGGTTATTTAGACCTGATCACTAAAAACGATCAATACCAATTCAAGTAAACGTTTTGATTTTGAATGGTTGTCTTTTACCAGAGAGATACTGAGAGTATCAGCCATTTTTTAACGTGCTTGATTATCGTTCTTTGCTGAGATACATTTATTTAGAGTTTTTACTAAAGATATTAGCGCCGCCAGGTCTGCGTGTCGTGATGTATTTGTAAAATTCAATAAACTCTACGAAAATAGATTTACAGCTGTCATAAGGAGAAATGAAAAATTAGTTAATAAACTGCAGTGACCTAAATGCCGATTTTATTCTTCTACCTACTGAAGCCTATGGGCCACTTAGATGTTCACCTCCCTCCATTTGGAGACAACACCATACAACGATGAAGATAGAATATGGTTTTGAACGAAAATGTTTGCACGTAAATTCTTTGAACCATAGATACACCCAAATAGAAAACGGTCGTGTTTCTCAAACTGTGGTACGCGCCCCCTAACTGGTAGAGTGTTTAATACTTTGACAAGATCTCTATCGGTATAGGTCTCTTTTATTGCCGAAAAATTCACCAATTTCGAAACACAGTGCGAACCTCGGAGGTTAAGGAAAAACCAGACATATGTTTTAAAAGAATCCGTTCAATAGTTTTCAAAGAAAATATACATGTATATTAAACTAGTTTTTAAGCAACAAAAATTTAGATAGTTTCGAATTCAAGTATTTCGTAAAAATATTTATATTGTCACTGGAAAGGCAATAGGGCTTAAGCGACATGTTGGTAAAAAAAAAAGTAAAATATGCAGTTTTTGACAGTTTTTTTTTCTGTAACGAATGCTCTGACTCTTGTTTGGTTCTGAAGACTTTTATGACCCTTCATCCATCTAAAGTATATTAACCACTTGGAAAAAAAGTCTTGACTCAAGCGACACAAGTTTAGGATTTTCTTTGGTTTTTTTCGCTTTCACTAAAAAAAATACTTTTTAAAACATAACTAAACTAACTTCTTTTTTTTAAATCTAACCAGGTACTGAATGACTTGGGATTTAAAAAAAAAACATTATTAAGTGCTCTGGTGTAAACTTTCCAAAATGGAAGTTTAGCTTATTTGCCTTTCCAGCGACAATTTATTCTCCTTTTCTCTTTTTTTAAGAAAGCCATACATTCCCGGGTTAAAAATAACGTGACAATAATTGAAAAACTTGCTTATGGAATGGTGAAGGACTTAGCAAGCGGAAGAATTGAACCCAATCCCCCATGATTCCCATGATGGAATTTCGACGCGTTTGTCCACTCAGCTACTAACCGTTTAAATTTATTTTACAAGGTTCTTATAGTGAATAACTACCAAGTCTCTTCCCGAAAATTAGGCATATCGTAATTCCACCGCAATCGGGTACATAAAACTTTTTAGCGGTATCCTACAAACACTTTCAATCCTTATGCCTAGATTGGTAAATTGAAGCATGTTGCAAGTTAAAGAAACACTGGAAACTATATCCATCCGGGGAACGATAACCCTTTCATAAATATTGTCACTTATGAATATATTTAAGTGAAGGGTAGCGGCGTAGGTACGGAGCCCCCCGCCTCTGCCAACTTGGGGGTCACATAAAGCATCAAGTGCGGGGTATTATGGTAATGCTAGAAGCTCAAGAAAAATGCGGCGCCCGGAAATGTGGAAAATTTGCGGGCTGCACAAAGCTGATTTGGTTACATTTTCCGTGGAAATGATTTATCAATGATTCCTGTGATAAGTACGAACTGGAAGTAGGTTATTCACGCCACCTTGACTAAATAGTTAACGAAACAAAACGAAAGCTTATTATAACTGCAGTTTGTAATGATCTTCTCGAATTGAATTTAAAATAATTTTTTTCTTCTTATTTTACTTGGGGCTTATTTTATTTGTGATTTTTTATTAATAATATCGAAAGGGGTATTTTATCAAACGCTGGAAAGTCGTATTTATCGTTTTCTTGAGCTTTGTACGTCATATAAATTTCAATAATAACTTCATCTTATATTGTCTAAATTTCTCCTCTCATAAAACTCTTGAAAAATGAAAAAGTCAAATAAATTATATGTATTTGAAGTTTTTTTTTTCAAACGTTATGTAGGTACACTCAATTCATTCGCAGAAGCCATTTTACGAAGGCCGTTTCGGGTTATGTCGAAATAAAAATATTTCAAAGACCTTAATAATTCTTGAAAATAAAATTCTATCCAAAACCATGAGCCACGTGATAATACTTTTCCTTATTTATAAAAATGTTTAAAACTTAACAATTCTGAATATAACTTTTTTTTTCACAAATTGTTGATTTGCGAGATATTTTGTGTCATTTTCTCTGGTTTTATTCAACGGGTATACTAAAACGTTTTTCAAAAATTATTAAAGTTTTTTTTTTTTTTTTTTAAATAGATTAAATCGCAGTGTGGTCTTATATTCTTATATGTGTTAAATTTACAAAACTTTTTTAGACCAAAAAAGTAACAATAATTTCACTAAACACAACACTACCACACAAGTTCAAATATGGTTGTAAAGAAATTTAGTTATTTCTTTGCTTTTATTAATAAGTTCCCTGATATTTTTACGTTCATTATAAAAAAATATTATTTGGTTTGATAAAATATTAATAAAGCCCTAAAGCAATTATAAAACAGATACCTCTTCACTTTCAATTTTTATTTTTTTGCTTAAATATTTATCAAGAAGACACGTGCCGTGTTGTATAAAGATACTTACCTTTTTTTCAAATGATCATTGAATTTTTTGTCTCACATTTTAAGTTTCTTCTCAGGATTTTGAATCTTCAATTTAAGACTTTTCCTCACAATAATAACGTTCCTGAAAATGTTATATAATGCAAACATTTAAAAAATCAAGATCCACCGGCTTCTTTCAGTTCTGGAGAGGACAACTTATCAGCTGCATACTACGTTTATTTTGTACGAGTGCTTTGTCAAATTTTACATTCAAGATAATTTCATAACAAAAAATAATTGGTTTTGCCAATCTCCACCAGAGTAATGAAACTAGGATGATGTTACTGGAGACTATCTAAGACAGTGTCATCATAGATTAACTATCTTCCTCCCTGTATGATATTGCTCCTGAAAAAAATCTTTTTCCGATATCTACATATACTACGTCAATAAAGAGAGAAGGGAAATCTTTTTTTTAATTCAAGAGATAATTTCTCCTCATTAATGTGATAGTCACTACTTCCTGTTTTTTTTTTTAATTCCTTTTTTTTACCTTAGTATTTTTTTATTTTTTTTCGTTCTTGTAATTTTTTTAAAATTTGTAATTATGTTAAATATTATGTCTAATCAATCATTTGTATTAAACTATAAAGAATTTTGTTATGTATAAAAAAATATTTGAATAAATTATTATTATGACATCAATATGTTGTTTTCCTTCAACACCCCTTGGGGATGATGGTCAGTAAAATTTTATTTTGTATTTGGATAACTGTTCATATAAACGTTAATTTTAAATTAGCATTAATACCACGCGGTAAACGCAACATTATTTTTGTATTCCACTAAGCCAGGGATCAGCAGTTTATCAAGTTAAAAGACCCAAATTTTCATAGAAACAGGATAACGAAGGTACCAGAGAGCCACATTTATGTAATATACATATGTATAGGATATGGATTTTTAGGGAAAAATAAGTTCGAGATGTTTTATTTAAAAATTTAATTAGAACGGTGTCCATGCATCGCTTTTGATAGCTTTACTATATCTAGCAAACAGCTACTTATTTTTAATTGAAAACATGATTGTAAATTTTCAGTCGTTATTCTGCTTCTAAGTTTATTTTTTATTTGGTACGTAGTTGAGAATATTTGTTCGCATAAGTATGTAGGGTAAAAGATTGTGAGAATACCAAAAGCTATTTTTTAAAGGCGTCATATGTGTCAGGCAAACTATTCCATTTATCAAATATGATTGTTTCTATTTCAGGCAGTTGTTCTGCAGCTGTCCACTTTTGCTGAAAAATTAAATTAGGTTTCTCTCTTTCGAGTTCTTCCAAGTGGCTGTGATTTGCGAGTTTGTTGCTTGCTTTTTAAATCTTTCACTGTATCTGGAGTAAACTAGCATTTGTGTCAAAAGGTGTTAAGTTAATTTCATTGATATGCTTTTGAGAGGACGTACGATAAACGCCTGTGTAATCTTATTTGCTTTGAATAAAGTTACTCTAATACACTGTTGAAATAAATCGCATCAAAACAACTGTTTCTTTCGTCACGATTCTGTCTTAAATTCTTGAAATGAAGCTCTATATCTTCGGTGAGAACTTGTAATTTATTTCTAAAGCACTCTACTTCATCCAATGATGTATATGCGACGTTTCCTTTCCCTTTCATTCAAACATTCAAAGCATTAAGATGTGAAGTAATGTCGACCATGAAATATAATTTTTGTAGGCCTAATTCTTGATGTTTTTTTCGCGTAGGAACAATTTTTATTTTAAATTGGAGTTTATTTCCGAAGAGCCTTAAACGTCTATGCAAAAAGAAACATGCGGCTCACAATCCGCTCCTGCCGATTCCTGCACTAAGCATATGCGTCGGCTTGAAAGATCGCAACAGTCAAAAATCACGTCTCTGTTCAATGAATTGTACAATTTGTCAATAAATCATTTAAATAGCCGTTGACCTGCCACATCAAAAAGGTACTTAGATTTTACTAACCGTAGTCCCTGGTGAGATAAATATATTAAGAAAAAACTTTTTTTTTTTCAAAATAATTGTCGGATAATTTTCTAAAAATTCATTGAAATTCATTCTCATTTCATGATAATTTCTCAAATTTTGTGCCGAAAAAAATATTAATACTTGTTATTCGTTTAGGAATTGACTATAATTTAAACACAACGGTATTGATTCCCAAAATAGTGCAATAAACTTATTTTTTTTTAAAATTTAAAGTCAAATCAAACAAAATAAGTATTTAACCCAAAAAATAATGCATTGTTAGTGCAGAACATATGATACACAATCTCACTCAAAACAACAAAAATACAGCAGATTCACAACACGTGTCTAATTTAGCGATGATTTCTTTTGCCAGTATGTACATCAATTGCATATATTTTTTTTAAATAAACCAAGTTGACTGTAGAGCTTTCAAACGCTTCCAATAAAACAATTTGAAATCCTTTGAAATATTCAAACATAAACATGGCCCACTGCCAACGTTGCCCTAATAAAACTGACTGATTTCCATTTGTTTTTTTTCGCTTTCCGTCGACTGAGCAGAAAATTTTTATCGGAAAAGAAAATATTTCGTATGCCCATCAAGCCGGGTAGAGGGACGGAAAAATAATATTGGCCATGTCGGCGAAGACTTTGCATATGAAATTGCCAAAGTCAATTAACATTCCGAGAACACGATGCATTTTTATTATATTCGCTTACAAATGGGCAAGATACTACTTTGACAGCTTTGTTAGTGGCTTTGAACGCCAAAACAAGTATCACAATAAAAAATAAATACTCACACATCTTAAAAGTCACAGTATTAAATTTATTTAAAATTCAAATGATTTTTTCAAAATAAACTCAATCCCTTATTTAACGAGGTGTAAATGTTATGCGTGTTATAAGGTCGGAATAGCGATAAACTTGCTTTAAAACCACGGCTTATCTGTCTAATTTAATGGCCTACGTCCGGTGTAACTAAGCCAACGCTAAAAATTGATTCACACCAACGTCCAGTTCCGCTCAGTGCCGATATTGTTCCGCAAGAAAACTTATTGATATGGTATGAATATCAATGAAGTGTAAAAACAAATTTGTGTGGCAGATTTTTTATATCATTTCTGCCCACCCTTGTAATGTTTTAACTACTTGTTTAAAAAATATTATTTTGGTGTAAAAATGGTTTACAACACAGATTTTTTTTTAAATCATTTTTTTATCACTAAATAATGTTTTAATAATTAATAAAATATTATTTGGTGGGCAGAAGGATATACTGCCACAATAAAAAAATCTCCTTGATTGATATTCATACCATATCAATAAGTTTTCTTGCGGAACAATATCGGCACTGAGCGGAACCGGACGATGGTGTGAATCAGGCTTAAGTCGGCGCGTAAAAATCTGACGAGTAAGAGGGAAAAACTATAAATACTCGACTTTTTTGTTTGTTTGTTTGTGTCCCAGAACAGATGTAAGAAACATTTTGCTATATACAAGTATTATTTTTAGTCGGATAATAAATACGAATCTAGTACTACAAAATTAGTTTAAATCAGGTGGATGCTTTATTTACATGTTAACGCACTACCTTTATTAGATTTAAATGGACAGGTATTTTTTAAAGACAATTTATAATCTAAATGAATAAAATCATTCAAACATGTAGTTAAATAATTGAGCGTCTATTTGCAGATAAAGTTATTCCACAAAAAAGTCTAGAGATATAGGCTAATTATCAAACCTATCCAACTTTTTAAATGTGATTTTCTTCATGAATGAAAATATTTAGATAAATAAATATTTTAAGATAAATTGAGGATGAAACCAAAGATTTAAGAGATATTGAAGGTATTTTTGCAACGCAGTACTCACGCACGTTCACACTCGGTGAACGGAATTGAAGGAGCATGTATGCAGTCTCATGCTCGAGCTCATGTCCACACGCCGATTTGAAATTGAATGCTGACTTATCATGCCATGCGCGAAGGATTATTATTTTTAAAGGAATAAATTTCGATATAAAATTAAAACCTAGTTTGGCTACAACGAGGTACAATACTGAAAAGGAGACAAGCTAGATGGACCGTACAATCAAAATTTATGACAGCTTAATATGACCAGACAACTGTGCTTAGATTTGAAATCAAATCTGAATGACTAGGTATATACATTTTTAAAAAAGCTCTAATGTTACAACTAATTACAAATTATTTTATTTTTAATCGTTGAATTTTTTTTATATTAAATTGATCTCATGGGATCGCATCATCTTTTCTGAGATCTGGAATAAATAATTTTAAAAAAAATAAAAGATACCATCCTTCCTCATCACCACTGACTCTGGGCAGGCTTTTGTGTGGATATCACAGAAAATTAATTATACTGTAGCGTTGAACTTAGAGACGGTGGACATTTTGTCAAAACACGCAAACTTGTGCGCTTTGAGTTTTATGTCTAGAAAAGATATCAAAGTTTGATCTTATATGAAAAGTTCAGTTACTATTCGAACTATTTTTGGTGCAAAAAACAGGCTGCGGCTTGCATGCCAGGCTGAAATCAGCTTAGTAAAAAAAAAATACAATGCCTACTGCCGCTATTATGAATAAGAGCCTGAGATTCGATTATTTTTTAAGTAATATATACGTTTAAAAATAATATGTATCTATTCTCTGTTCACATTACAATTACATATTGTTTTACTATTTTATTTTATTATTCACATATACGCCCAACTGGGCTTTTATATTAGAAATAGGTATTTTTACAAAGTAAGCTTATAACTACAACTTTCTGAAGAAGGTTTTTGATTATAGATTAACAATGGTAAACAAAAGAACTAAAATAATAATTTGGTAACAATTTTTATTATATTGTAAGGATGGATATCTTACCAAATATATATTTTCTTTTAAAATTGATAAAAGATGTTGAAAATGATGCATTACTAGCTGGTTTGAGGAAGTATATTTTTAAGAATGATTATGGCTTTTTACAAAATAATAAGCACTTCAGTAACGATTAGATAAAGTTACTAAATACGGCTAAAGCCATTTTAACCAACACCAACCTTTCAAATCTGAATGGTGGTATTTTGACATAGCAATATTGAGGAAATTTATTTTCCTGACATCGTGATATCATACGGGACGATAAATGCAAATGAATTTCATTTTAATAGAAGTTAGAAAAGTGTACATAATTCACAGAGTAAGAAAAGAATAGAGAATATTTTAAATGGAAACAGCGATAATACTTTTGTTTGTGTTACCGCAAAAGAGTTTCATATACCATGAGCAAGTGGAGCTATGGAAAAACCATGCTGAAAATATATTGCGACAGTGAAGACAAGGTAAAAAATGGGGATGCAAAGATTGTGAATTATCTGACTGTTCAGATCTTAGGTACAAATATGAACTATACATTTATTTATTTAATTATAAACGCCCTTATGGGCTTTTACATAACAGTGTGAAATATAACATAAAATAATAGTGACATGAAAATAACATAGAGTAAATGATTAGCACACAAAAACATAAGTAAGTTAATAGAAATATTATAATTCAATAATTTACAGTAATATTTTTGAAAGAGGTATGCTATTATAGCCTTCTTGTAACTAGATTCAGTGCAGTTGAATATATCTACTATTTCAGCGAAAAAATTTCCCACTGTATCCAATTTAGGTACAAGCGAGTATCTAAATGACTAAGTCCTGATATTATTGTTGCAACTAAAAAGAATTTTGGATCGAGTAGTTCTGTTAGGTACATGGAAGATAATGAAGCTAAGTAAATCAGGGCTGGCTATAATACCATTAACAATTTCAAAAATAAAAGTCAAGTCGGAAACAAGAATACTGTCTGAGAGTGTTAATAATTGTAATTCTTTCATTAAATAATTATAATGTTTGGTTTCAATAGGTAGACCGAGTTTGTAGTAAATGTGTCTTAGAAATTTATGTTGCAATTTATCAATGAAATCAGAGTGGATTTAAAAGTGAGGGGACCAGACAGAAGAATTATATTCGACTTGACTTCGAACTAATGAAGAGTACAGGATTTTCAATGTAATTTGAAGACACAATAATTTGATTTCTCAAGAGCTTAATAAATTCATAAGTGCTAGTTACTTATTAAGTTGATGTTTTGTTTCTTTCCTCACAACATATCCAAATCGTAGATGGCATTATCTAACTGGTTTTAGGGCAGTTAGGGATCTTCACATTTAAAAAAACCTCCAAATCAAATCTTAATTGTCACAAGTCTGAAATCATTTGCCCATCGATAAAGACAGAGCAAATTGTACTATTTCCGCAGATTAATTATTGGATGTTTTATTGGCCGTTCGATCGAGGAAGATAGTTTTATTGGCATTGAGTTAGAGCCAATGCAAAGCTAACATTTGGTTTGGAGGAACGTGATCTAAAGCTTAGCTCTCGGCTCAGAGAAAGCTCCCGCCGGAAACAAACGTGGAAATGCATTTAGTAATTGAAATACTTCCATTGCCAACGCGTATGTGATACGTTGGATCTTTTGGATTCAGTAATGTTCGAATTGATCGATTTAACTCTTGAAGTTTTCTGCCTATTGACTCGTATAAATCTGAAAGAAATCTTACCATCGCTTTAATTATTACGTAGTTTTCCTTCAAGAGGTTGCTCATATAAATTGATTTGAATTAACTTATCTACTGTCGCGCACTTTACAGCAGAAGTAAAAAAAACCCAATGGAACGCTACACGTCTCATAGGCGTGTCCTGTGTCCAGATTTTTTGTATAATTCACGCAGTGTGGGATTGAAGAATTCTTTAAATATCAGACATTGGATCAAAGTAAAGGAAAATACAATTAATCTAATCGTTTTAAAGAATTGGAAGAGACGTTTTTGATAAACAGTGGTGAAATTTAAAAATCGTAAAAATAAATTACTTAGGTTGATTTGACCCAAATCTGCTATTTAATGAACAAAACAGATTGAAAAAAGTTTTTTGTAATGGTCAGTGCATTTGTCTTTGAGTTTGGAGATAATTGGTTTGATTTCTGTACAGCGAAAAAAATGAACTTTTTGACAAATATTCAAAGTATGTGCCAAAGATGTAATGTTTTCTCAATCATCGTATCTTTGGACATTTAAAAGATATATGTATTGTCTCAACATTTTAAAAGCATCTTTACAAGCTCAGCAGACGATAATCAGAATGAAAATTACATTCCATTTAATATATCAAAAATGACAATACACCACTTTTGTTATCGGTAATTAGTCAGACCAAAAAAATGTTAACAATACGAAAAAGTAACTTTTTAGCCCTTGCATTTTTACCTAATAAAGAATAATAAAACATTTTTACTGACACACATAGTGGTAGCAAAAATAGATATTGGAGTTTTGCCCATGATTTATTACCCATAAAATGGTATAAATGGGAATGCACGAAATCAAAATTGGCGCCGATCCGAATGTGACGTCACGTTTCGTATCGAAAAATGTCATTGGTTAGTTGCCCGAGTCTGACTTCCGGTGGCACGGAACTTCATTATATCCTGCACATGTTGCTGGTTGCAAGTTACCAGTAGCTAGTCGCTAGTTGCTAGTTGCTAGTTACTTTTAGTTAATAGAGTTTAGTTAGGTTGTCAAAGAGTATTGTTAATTTGTTACATAAAAGTTGTTTTCAATATAGACTAAATATAACCGTGGTTATTTAAACAAGGTACCTGGGCATTGATTCACAAATTGTAAATGTGTTGTGTTTTGTTCATTTATTATGGTCCAATCACTTTCATTAATTTGAGCAATTTTTTTTTGATAACTGCTCTATTCTGCTAATTACAATAAGCCTGAATACAACAACTGAAATCTATTGATATATTTTTATGGAAAATTACTATTTGCTTTGCTTATTTCAAGTCTTCAAAGCAGAACCCAAGAAAACACAAAACTAAATCAAACGAACAAACAACTAGCCGAAACTACGAGAAATTATGGCTTTTTAATTAAACATTTAGCATTTTAAATATCAAAACGTTAAGTTTCGATTTAAGGCTCCTGGCTTATATTACAGAACTCTAACTGTGACGGGATTTTTATTTTAATAAAAATGTGTTCATACATTGCAAATGTTTTTGAAGATTTAGATTTTAGGTTAACAGAACTCCAAAAGCGACAAATTATCAATGAAATATTGTCAGTAAAATATTTAATCTTATACGCAATTTAAGAAAAAAATCAAATGATTTTTCGACAATACGCTAATTACAGACCAACATATTTTAATATACTGGTACGCTAGAATTCAGAAAAAAAGTTTTTTTTCTCTGACAATTCTTTTTGGAATCCTATCGTATTAGGGTTGCGATATCACAAAAAGTAAACATCTTTAAGATAAGAAGGAAAGCTATATAAAATAAAAATAAAAAAAAGTCAATACCTCGACTGCAAAAATCACGATTAATCTGATAAATTTTACTTTGTTGTATAAAATACATTCCTCGTTACCTTTGAAAGCGTTCAACCCCTTTTCATGTTGCGCAAAACTCGTTTAACGAACGTTTTGTAACTCCGCCGCAGAACAACCCTGAGTGGGGGCTATGACAAGCACAAATACGCTAACCTCTACAAAAAGCATTTAAAATATATTTAGAGAGTCGAAGGAAAACTTCAACAGATGCTAAGTGTCAGTATATATCAATCCTTGGTTTTTGGCGAAATCAAAGGTAATAATACCTTACACTACGTAACACATCAAACGAATAAGCTTGTACCAAGCAGAACTCACATTCTATAAACACAAAATAATGCCAATTTTTCAGATCAAAGAAAAGTAAAATTTACTTTTAAAAAATCTAATAACCCATAGACAAATCCTTTCTGAATTGAAAATACGCGCTCTGGTTAGAGACCACCATTCTGACCTAAACCGTTGCTTGGTATTTTTTTAGCTTTTTTAAGGGAATGCATTTGAAAAACCCTGTTTATTTCAACATTATTATTCCTTCTATTCTACCCGTTACTCCCTTCTGTCAGCTGTATAACATTTCTCATAAAGTTACGTTATGGTTTATAATCATTCAATATTATCTTCGATTAAAAAGACTTCGCTTAAAGAGTCTTGACCCAAATAATCCATAACGTGGTTGGTGAAAATAATAGGTGCCCTTGACTGAAGAATATTCCTCCAAAGAGAATTCCGTAGTTCGACTCTCTGGATAGTTGGACACTGTCACATACAAAAAGTGATAACGACATTATTACTTTAAACTATTTTTCTTTCAAGTGATCAACGGTTACTCTACCGCTATTTCAACGGAAGGTGCTCCGAGTAATTAGCATCACTAACCCCTTTGCACCAATGTATAGCCGAGAGACACCACACGCGTGGTCAATAACGTTAATATTCACAGACATAATACAAATAACAGAAATCAGACTACCAAGAAATAATAAATACAGTGCGCGAAAAGTTTATTTTACAAAGTGATGAAATATTATAATGAGCTACACAAGAAACTATTAAAATTACTCCAATTATGAAATTAAAAATACTTTGTATATTATATCAAGTAGTAAGATATAAGTTATAATTATTAGTTGTATTTTTAATAGTATTAAAAATATTTTTTAGTTATAATTAAATTATGTTGTAACAAAATTTTTGAACACAGAAAATTAAAAATTCACCTTTTCTTTTCAGTTATACTTGGTTATTTTGTAATTTTTTTAGCGATGGTATTGCAAATAACTAAAATAGGTTTTTCTTCAAGTTTTTGGGTTGTTGGTCCTTTTTATTAAATAAAACTATGTTTAAATAAAACATTTCACGAACACAAATTTAAACACGGTGTTGACAATTTATTAATTTCAATACTATATGGGGATGGGTCATTTTTTTCTGGGGTCGGAACATGGACCATGAAAGAAAATTATTAAATAAAAAATACTTTGTATATTATATCAAGTAGTAAGATATAAGTTATAATTTTAATAGTATTAAAAACAGTTATCGGTTATTTTGTAAATTTTAAACACGACATTTATATAGGGATGGGACACTTTTAACACCTCGGTTGTGGAATGACTTACTGACCTCTGTGTTTTCTCCCTCCTTAAACAGACCCCTCTCTACCTGAAATAGACCCTTCACTCCACATCCCCTAAAATGACAGAGGCCCTGAGAAAAAAAAAATGATCACTCAGTGCCTCCTCCAGTAGCTTAAAAAGATAATTTATTTTTTTTTAAATATTTTTTCAAGTTTCTTCGAATAAAGCTATTCCACGATAATAGGTTGGCTGGATTCTGCTCGCTGCCACGCTGTACGCGAGCCGGCAGACAGTGCGGACGGGACACAAGATGGCGGCGACAAAGGTTGGGCAGCAAAAAGCCTGCGGCGCGTGCGAGTGATGACAATCGCTAGATTTATTGTTTTTCCGACGCTGTGACATATTATATTCCACTTAAAATTCATTAATCCTTCTTTTTGTGCTGTCGGCGAAGAAAAATCCCGACGCGATTACGTCAAAAAAAGATCTTCCCACATTTTCAATCATTTGCGATGTTTTTCGTGTGTGACAATATAGTTTTAAAACTGCTCAAAAATGGTTTAAAGCTTGTCGCACAGAAAATTATTTTTCAAATTCTTTAAGGAAGGTTGTAGTTAGTTTCTCACCTAGGTACCTATCCATATAATAAGCTGGTATACATCAACAAACTGGTATGCGCGTTAAATTAGATCTAGTCACGTATGCAATAATTAGATCTAGTCACGTGTTCAATGATTATTTCTACATGCTTACCTACATTAGTCACATATATTTTTTTCCTTATCTCTATTTATTTGATATGGTGAATTACGTATTATTAAAATGTTTTTGGAATTCGACAGAGCAAATGAACGAAGAAAGGATCGTGGATAGGACATATGATGCGAAAGTGAATTGAAGAAGAACTCGGGGACGCCCGAGGAAGATATGGCACGATCAAGCAAATCAAAAACTTGAATCTAGGTCATGTGAAGAGTCAGAATAACAGAAGATTATGTTTGAGACGGTGTAAGAATGTGAATGAAGCAAGGAGTCTGTGCCAAGACAGAGTTATATGGCGGTCCGTTCTCTCTGCCTACCCCTACGGGGAAACAGCGTAATGGTTAGTCAGTCATGTATTACGTACCCACACAACCCCTTCAAGAAAATTGTCTAATTACTTTAATTACATTTAACAATAGTAATTGTTCATATGTTTTGGATAAGTTACTACTTGAGTTTAGTAGTGATTTTCTAAAATATACGTGAATTCCACTGATGATCTTACGTTTGCAATAAACGTACATATTTGTACACGGTGTCCGGAATCTCGTGGTGCAAGCGGGAAATTGGTAAGCCTACATCACATTTGAAGTCGATATTGTGGTAAATATACATATTTTTCAATTTGAGCTTTTCGTTTTCGAATAATTTAAGTCAGAAGTTGGATTTTTACAGTTAAATTTAGAATATTCAGTCACTGTGGGGTAACTTTCAGCCTTTCTTTGTATTTTTTAAAATTTAAACCATGAACTATAATAGTTTCTCAACCCTGAAGTTACCGAAATAAAAAAAATGTAATAATATTTTCAAATCGAAAAAAAATTATCTTCCTTTGGGTTCTCTATGTGCTGCAGATAATCATGTTTTCCATATTTTGGGTTTTCGGACACCGTGTATTTTCCATTATGACGTAATTCAAATAATTGTCAAGTTATATTGCTCTATGGAAATATTTTTAAGAGCACTTCAGTCAAACTCATATTGTTAATGACAAAACATTTAGTTAATGTCGTTGCATTAATAATAAACTCACCGTTACGCTTATTTCAATTCATGACTTCACTAAAGTGTATGCATGTACTGCGTCTATTCAAAATATTCAAGAGTACGAAATTATTAAAAAAAAAACAAAAAAAAAATAATATTACCTACCGAAAAATTCGTGTTGGTTCATCAAAAAGAAATTTTCGATGACACCACCATATTTACTGAAAGATCTTAAAACTCGGAAGGACTGTTTACTCCCCAATGTTTTTTTCATAACTCACACTTAATAAATTTAGTGTACGAAACGTCTGATTATTATGACTAGAATAAAAGCTCACATTTGTGACGATACGAGCGGCAAAACGTCGCAAAACGTCGAGCAATGCAGAGACAAAATTGCGTTTTCATACGTTAGGGCAATATTATCGTTTCGCCTTTATTGGTTCACTTATTACGAAACAAAATGGCTCCGAGGCACAATAACAAAAACGCGGGGAAATCGTACATTCAATTTTGGAAATATTCGCTTGCGAGAAACAAGGGGGCGCTATTAGGGGGGCGACAATAAAGGCGCTGTGGCCGATGTTTATTAGGCGATTCAGATGTTAGGGTATTATCTCCATTATTGCCATTACCTAAACAAACCAGACTTGACGTCATATTGCTGGTTAGGTGATGTGATTTAAAAAATTTCAAGGCAGGTGAAAATGATTTAATTTTTATAGAGTCCTGCTAGGAACATAAAAGAGGTACAAAATGAGATTCAACATTATCACTAAAAGAATAATTGATAGGAGTTCCAACCGCCTACAGCCTGCTATTAGAACTGTGGAAATTTTGTGAGCCTGAAAGAAAGAAGAAGAAGAAAATGAAGTTTAAGAAGTATTTAGATCTGGCCATCAAAACCAAGAATTTGAGAAAGGCCTATATTAAAAACGGTACCCAAAAAAGTGCATGAAGATTTTTTTTCAAAAGTAAAAAATCGAAGAACACACAAAATCGAATGTACACAGCCCGGGAAAATTCAAAATTCACCTTTTCTTTTGAACAGGCCATGTATATATATATATTCCTTAATCAGTCCTTCATCAAGCGGAATTTGCCGCTTACAGCAATGGTATTGGAAGAATTCCAATGTTGCCAGGTTCTTCGTAACGTTATGTGAGTAATATAGGAGGTTTTTCTTCAAGTTTTTGGGTTGTTGGTCCCTTTTTTATTAAACATAAGAAGCAAACTATGTTTAAAAAAACCCATTATTCACGTAGTTCGCACAAATCTAAAAAGTTTTGATCAAATATCCGAATTGTTGGAAAGCAATTTATTAATTTCCAATACTATTCTCCATTGATTTGGCCAAGTAACGGTGACGTAACAATTCCATATTGGAAGGATCGCGAGATCTGGGGTCGGAACATGGACTATGGAAGAAACGGCTTTGACGGTAAAAAACAATTTTTAATGTAGTTTATTACGCAGGACTTATTAGTACGAATACTGTTTTATTGTCTAACAAGTTTCAAATCATTACTCTTTATCAATGTATTTCAATTAATTTGATTATTTTGTATTTATTTATAAATTAACGGACTATAGTCCAATTACAAAAAATACATATAAAACATGAAATGGAAAAAAGAGCAACAGAGAAGGAATAGCATATACATAGTATTAAATGAAGCGATGGCAAAAATAAGGCAAAATAAACACAAGAGAGAACATTCAAGCCATGGTCTAGTCAAAGTTTCGTAAAGAATGACGAAAATCATTCAGACTGCTACCAAACAATTTCAAGATCATGGCTTGAGTTAACAAGTCTTGACATTCTGGACATTGGAGAATTATACCCATAATTAGTATTTTGATGATTGAGGAACAACAATTCATTGTTTCTGAGTCTACGGCAAGGAATATTGAACTGGATAAGTTGCAACAGAGAAGGTGAGTCAATAAAACAATTGATAATTTTGTAAATGAAAATTAAATCAAATTCTTTCCTGCGCTTTTCTAATGAAGACATTTTCAATAATTGTTCAATTTCATCTAATAAATAATGGCCTCTTTCTCGCCCTAATCTCCATGAAATACCGCGTAAGAAGAGATGTTGTACAGATTCAATCTGATGACTATGAACGGGATAGAAAAAATTTAAGGGTTTGCTTTTCTGCCTGCAATTTTTACTTACTCGACACCATAATATTATTTAACATTTACATTCACATATTTGTTGTTTGTGATACATTTTTTCTTAACTTGTAAAATTTTCTAATTATTTTCATTTACGCTTCTGATACTTTTGTAATCAGGCTTTAAAGTACCTTCCAAAATATTAGCTCCGGTGAAACTACAATACCGTTTGGATTTTGTATTTTAATTTTCTTTACCTGACCTCTTACTGTTTGCAATATCTATCGACTATCGTTAATCTTCAATATGGTGATTTTATTTTTTATAACCTTATAACTACTATGCCAACACACAAGTGGGATGCGTCACATGGCGAATGTATTTGGTTCCTTGGAACAAGAAATCTGTCTATCTAGGAACTAGTATCGACCGAAAAAAACCTAGGAACACTTTTTCACATTTTAAAATATTTTCAATTATTATAATCAATAAACTTATATATTATTATGTTATATTCTTTAAAATTGTTTGTAACCATGTAATAATAAATGAATAAATCAGATTATGTAAAACCTACATCTGTCGTAACAATTGCACCAACATGTTTTTATAACTCTAAATCTACGCACGATTAGTATTCCATGTAAAAATGGGGGACAAAATTTATGAATATTGAAAAAAATACTTTCAAATACGCGAAGGGTTCGTGCACAACTATAATTATGAGTGGCTTAACACAGACAACTATTTTTATCTATTTTTAAAGCATTCATAATCAAATTTAAAAATAACTTTGAATAAGACCACAGATTTAATTTTTATTAAATGTGTCAAACCACAAAGTTTTTTTATACGAAAATACATTATTCTAAATTAAAAACAAATTGCACATAATGATCTGGAAATTTATATCGACACAAAGGTACAAGTCATATTATAACTAGCGTTGGGAAAAAACTTCAATGTTTTGTGAATGCTTCATGAACTGTTAGTTCTTTAAAATGAATCTTTCGCAGTGAACACTTCAATTGAAGTCGAACTCGCCAAAAAGAGATTTGAATTTATCCGCTTATTTGTTCAGTTCTTTTTGGAACCGGTTCCTTGATATTTTTTCGAAAAGTACTAGCAAATCGCCAAAAAACTCCTCGCCAAAACAAAAGTACTAGTCGGTAGTGTCGGTAGAGATATGAAAAAAAAAATAACTGGAATCGGTTCTTCACCAAAATAAAAAATACTGGTCGGTAGAGATCTCGAAACGAAAAGAACTCCCATAAACGCACGTTCCTTTGGATCGAAGTACTTTGAAGTCGAAATTCAATTGAAGTGCTTGAAATGAAGTATTTCTTTATAGGCTTTGAAGTTCAACTTCGCAACTGAACTGCTGTAAATTAAAGTAGTTCTTTGTAATCTAACTTCCATCAAAGTATTTGTTCAATAAAATGAAATGAATGAAGTTTGAACTGCCTCAAAATGAAATAGTTCACTCTGAGCAGTCACAACGCTAAAATGAACTATCAACTTCAATTGAAGTATTTGTTCAATGAACAATGAAGAAAGTAGGAACTGCTTCTAAAAGAAGTAGTTCTTTCGGAGCGGTAACTACGCTAATTATTACTATCTAGTAAGGAATAGTCAATCTTCGTTTTTGGTTAGTGTGTTTAATATTCTTAGATCTGCTCACTAATAGATATGTTATATCCGTTGAAAAAAAAGACCGCCATCTTAGTTTATTATCATGCTGTCATTCTTTTGCTTGTTCTTTCAGTTGAATTGCGAATCCCTTCATTCGTTGGGTAGGGACCCGCCAGCCGGCAACGCGGCCGGAAAACTCATTACAACTTAAGAAACCCGCAAACTTTGGTTTGTAAGTTGCCGGTCTGCCAAAATAAATATGCAAATCTCCTCCCGAGACACTCGCTTCCTTCCCCATCCTCCCTTTCTTCTTACTATCACCTCCTCTCTACCCCTTTTATTCTTACGATAATACCCACTCTATCGCTTCGATCATTTCTTAGTAAAGTGGTGGAAGGTATAAACCCGGTTTCGACAGGGTAAGCGATTGAGTTCTCCCCTTAAAAACTTCCATGCAAATTACTTGGGGCGATTATTATAAAAGAATATTGAAAGCAGGGGTGAATGCAGGAAACTCTACTAATGGAGGACTGAACGCTGTTGGCGTTAGCTAACATAACAGTCCACAAGAGAGTGCTTTATACCAACCCTGATGTATGGTACAGAAAAGATGAAAGTAGATTGAATGCTGTGGAAATGAGATCCCTGAGGCGTATGTGCGGTAAAACCATGTATGACCGTGTTAAAAATGTGGATATCCGGAAAAAATGCAAGGCAGATGTAAGCGTACTAAATAATATCAAGAAAAAGATGCTTAGATAGTTTAGGCATGTAAAGCAAACGAACGAAGACAAGATCGTGAATAGAACATATGATCCCAAAGTGAATTGAATAAGAACTCGGGGACAACCGAGGAAGACATGGCACGATCAAGTGAATCAAACACTTGAATCGGGTGATGTGAAGAGTTAGAATAAAAAGAGTATCTACGAGACGATGTATGAATGTAAATGAAGCAAAGAGTGCATGCTAATACAGAGTTGTGTAGCGTTTCGTTTTCTCTGCCTATCTTTGCGGGGAAACGGCGTGACAGTCAGTCAGTTAGTTACAGATAAGCGGCTATTCAGATAAAGTACATAGACAGTATAAACACTGAACGATATTTTTATCTACCTTTACGTATTGCAGATTTGTTGGCGGGTTGATTCATAAGATAATCACAAAATTCCGAGTGAAATTCTTCCATTTTTACTAGTTGGAGCTTTGGGAATCAAATGCGAAATCTTTTTTTCCAAAATAAAAATATATGCGTTGCAAATTATTTAAAAAAATATAAATATATTTTATTAAATTAATTTGAAGGGACCGAATGCAAGAAACATGGTAGAAAAATAATAGTGACTTTTTTTAATGATACATTTTCATGACCAACGATTCTCACTTACTCGCATGTACCATAAATACACGATCCTACACACAAACAAACATAATGTTTTATTCAATAGAAGAAGTTCCACTGGCCCCCATCCCTCGATTCACTTGCCGGTTCTTCCGTTCTACACGTCCTCAGAGCGCCAATGACACATTTACAGATGAAATTTATATCTTTTTGTATTTCAGACCTCCCTTTTTATTAGTTTCGGAAATCGATTAACCAGTGTATATCAAATATATGGAAGAAGAAATACACACTGTCCATTTTTTATATCCAATAAACTACGGCTTTATTATTAGGACCGTAGTTTGGTTTTTTTTTTTTACTTTTATGTACCTCGGTAGAGACAGAAATGTTGGTAGAATGGATTAAATTTATTGGAATTTTTTTAAAGCTATACAGACAGAATTCCACTATCGTTTTATTGATTTTATTTTATCAAGTACATATCGTCGTTGGAAAGACAAAAAGGCTTAAGTGGCACTTTGGTCAAAAATGAGTTAAAAATTCAGTTTTGATCAGTTCTTTTTCTGCATCGAATGCTTTGACTCTAGATTGATTATAATATTGATAAGATTTTTGTGGCCCTTCAGCCAACTAAAATATATTTGCCATTTGGGAGATAGGCTTGACTCAAGCCACACAAGCTTGAGATTTTTTTTAGATTTCTGTCCTCTCGGGTAACTTAGTGAGAGCATTAAGTTACCTGAGTATTTGTTTTTGAAAATCCAACCAGGTACTGAAGACTTGATGTTTATTTTAAAACAAAAAAACTTCAGAGTACTGTGGCTTAAACTTCCCAAAATGACGCTTTGCTTTTCCGGCGACAATATAACAGGCGTGATTCCCAACACATATGAACATAAATAGTTTTTTTTAATAAGCAAATTTAATTACAACAGTGTATAAATAATTTAATTAGTTAAACAAAATCAAATTAACAATATTTAAGGTAGAACATATATATATTTTTTATTGGAACTTGTGCTGATTGTACCTGTATTCTGCCTGTGTTTGGTACTGCTACTATAGAAAACAAACTGTTTTTTTTAATCAATGGAATTTTAATATTTATTTGAATTGTCTTCTTATACAGTAATTCACCAATATCTAAAAGGTGAAATTAAAAAATGTATGCGTATCTTTCGATTTTGAAACTTTTTTTCTTGGATAGTTTTTCACATTATGGAAAAAAGTGGTTAGGTACATCCTTAAAAAAGTTTATGATTTGGATGTTGACCCATACAATCATCGTTTGAATCCTAATTATAAACTATTTAAAATAAATTATTTATGTTATATCTACGTAAATTATAAACAAAACATATTTTATGAAAAAAATACCAAATTTCTTTGGGGTTTAAATCACATTATGTAAGAACAACGTTCTTATTTTTTTAACAGGAGCTTATTTCAATTATTTATCAAAATTTCTATTTATTTTTTTACAGTTTCTCCTAGTACTCGCAACATTGTGAATTAAATATAACTCCAGTAGGTACGCGTTTCCCGCCCATACTTGGGGTAGTTTACACGAACGGTCGTGAAGAATTTCAAGGCTTCTTGCGGCACTGACATTTTCCAAAATCACCGTGTTATTTCCCTCACGATCTGGCAGGGGCGCTAAGGCGGTTTTATGGCGTCACCAGAGCCTGCTTTTCACACCAACATCGAGCTTCTAGCTTCTAGCAAGCGTCTAAATCATACTCATATAAAATCTCTATACAGAAAGTAAAATATTTCAAAAACCCGTCACATTTTTTTTAACTGTCCCAACTACCTGGAGGTGCGAGTAGTTGAGCTATGGTTTTCACATTTTGAATTTATTGTGAGGAAAGTGTCTGTCTATTCAAATGTAGTCACCAAAAATTAATAAAACCATTTCAAGCAACGCTTCGATTCAGGATGGCTGTCTGTCAGGGAATATTAAAAAGTTGTACTACTCTAGAATAAGGTGCAAATATAGGCACTATATTAGTGAATTACTTTCATTTTTGAATTATACTTATAGTTTAATTCAAAATAAATTTTATGATTTTTTTTTTTTTTTTTTATTTGTTTATTTTTAACCCGTGACCTCTAGGTCAGAAGCTAAGAAACTAACCACTCTGCCACGGAGGTCGAACAATCGTATTAGTAAATCTCAATAAAGAACAATTTATATTCTCATGTTGTAAGTATGTCTGCATATTTCATAGTCGAGGTGTATTTAAAACTTATTGATATTGAAATGTGCATATATTTAGGTAGTACAATCACAGAAGTGGCAAATGTTTTAAATTCTTCAGAATGTGCGTTAAAGAAAGATTTTAAAGCTTTTTACTTTTATTGATACTTTTTTCTCCTTACCTTTAAGCTTCACAACGTACCCTTATAAAGGATACTATAGTTTCACCGGCTTGGAGCAGTTGCAACTGTTGTGCTGTGTTCACATAACAAATATCATTTTCTATTCCGAGCAAAAGTTAATAATTGCTCTTACACCTTTGGACAGATAGTTTTGCTTCAATAATTGTATTATAATTAAATAAATCACCTTCTTACTAGTTGTGTGATGTTCAAAAATAATACCTCCAAATCAACACGATCTCTGTTGTCATACTTATAATTTGTATCCCTCTAAAAGTTCACGTGATATTTCTCCTTTTAGTAACATAAAAACGCAAGAAATTGTTAATAAATATTTGTATTTTCTATCTGCATATGAGCGAAGTGAAACTCCATGATTAGCTATAATATTTGAAATAATAAAAGTTCTTCTTAGTTTCTTTGAAATGAATTTCTCAATTTTACACCTTTTTATATTACAATTATTAAATCATGACACCTAATTTAATCGAAAAAAGATAAATGATTGAAATATTTGCGAAAATAAGTCAAACGTTTTAGTTTTTATAGAAGTCTGGTAACTCACTACTCAACAGAATTTCAATAACATGGTGATGATTTGGTGGCACATAGAAATACGAGTATTTGATCAATCCTCTCATACATTTTTTAACGACGACGTGAAAAAAAGTAAAGGGAGAATAAGTGTATTAAAATTAAAATATTGTAAAAATATATAATAATATTATAAAAATATTTCAATGGTCATATAAACTATTATGAACGAACTGGGTTAACTGTTTTATGTACTACTACATATTATTATTTATTTTGCATTTAGATTCTTCCTTTTAAGCCTTCTGAGAAAAGAAAGAAAGACTGGAACATTTCAAAAGACTAATGGAGAAAAAACTTGTAAGGGATGTTTAGACATAACTCGTTTTTTGTTCAATCTTCTTAAAGATGTCTTCATACTATTCGAGGAAGTGGTATTGCTGAGATGTCCCTTTTAGTATAGAAAATCATGATGGAATTAGAGCGGATACTAATGTTTCAAAAAGAAACGAAAATAACATTAACCATGGCTTTGTTTCTGGTGTACGTATTTTATCGAACACGTGTCAAAATACAATATCAGAAACAGACAAACGCACGGAAACAACTTTTTTCTGATAAACAATTCGCTTTGTATTCACTTTGTTTTCTTGTTGTATTATATCACGCAGACAAAAAAAAATGCCTTTTTTTCTACACTATTTTTGTGACTTCATTGGGCATTATTTTTTATAGACAAATTCTTATAAAAATAAATATTTTAATATATTACAGATAATAAGATATAATTAAAAACACAAAATTATTTATAGTTGTTTGGAATAATATGGGTTTATTTTTTAAAGCAAATACAAACGTGGGAAAATAATTCATTTTACTTTAAAAACAATTACGAAATTATTAGCATATTCCTGATTGAAAATTATGTTTTTCTCAGCAAAACCAAGAAAATTTAAAAAAATCAAAGTTTTTTCACTCACGTTTTGTTTATCTCACGTGCCAGAATACAATACCAAGAATGCATTAGCAACATAATGACAATATTGACTACTTACTACACAATCGCACAAATATATATGTTTTTTCTGAATCATGATATTGTGTAAATAAATTCCACTCTATTTTTTGTTTATGTTAAATGAAGTATTTGAATTAACTAATCCAATTAATTTTGTGAATAATTCTGTGAAAAAATCATAGAAACAAATTTTAACTATTCCGTGTAATATTTAAAACGGCAGTTCGATGTATTAACGTATTCATAGGTGATGTAAAAAAATACGATTGCGGTCCATTGTAATTACGTGTTTTCGGAAACCGCCGAACGAATTTATTATAAAATTAGGTTCAATATTTATATAATTATTTGGTATTGGGTGAAAATTTTCTTCAAGAATTCAATTATAATAACAAAATTTAAAACACAACATAGAATATTAAATAAAAGTTAGGTTTAACAATTTGTTTTTAAGCTGAAGGAAACAAACATATTTCTTTGTGTAATTTGTAAGAAAAAATAAAAAAAGTAGGTGACATTTGTTTTTTATATGTAATACAAATTAAATAATTACATTATATAAGACCACAGATTTAATTATAATTAGTATGACCACCCGGTTTCGCTTAGCGTTAGCATCATCGGGATAAAAAAATAAACTAAACGAAAAATTCAAAGTGTGCGGTTATATATCCATACAGAGGGAGACCAACATATAAAATAAAATAACAGGACAGTGAGAAAACATTAGAATATTTTTTTTTGTTGTAAAGAGGGAACAGATAGAAAGAGACAGATAATACAGAATGAAAGAGGAAAAACGTCAACTGAGAAGGTTATTAAAGAATTTTGATAAATTTTATGAGTTATTAAGGAAATTTACCTAAAATGGGACTACTGGGAAAATTTACCTGATTATTTAGAATATAACTATTAATTTTAGTGGCTTTTTTTAGGCGTCTAAATTATTTAACCTGTTACCATAATCACTTTTGTAGAGAATATGAGCACCGTTGCTTTTATTTTTCATATTAGTAAATTCAGAGAGACCGTGGTTTTTTAAACATCTTAGATTTTCTTTGATTCTAGAATTAAAGAATACCTTAGATGTCTAAAGAACAACGTTTTAATTTTAAAAATATCATAGTAATAGATTAAATAATTTAGAAGCACTATAAAGAACACCAAGAAAAACAAAATAAAGAGGGTAACATTAAATTGGTTTATAAGTCAAAATGATCATATTACAATGTAAACCAAGTAAATTAAAAATCCAACATGGTGTGTTTTAAGATTTAATTCAACTCAAAGGAATAATATTAAAACTACCATTCAAAATTAAATCATTTAGAATGATGTTATAAACTTGAGCAATTCATCACGTCAATACAATTTGTTTCTGATAGTATAAAACAATTTCCAAAAACAACACGTTATATTATTACTATCATTACATACATACACTTCAAACAACTAATATAATATGATATGCAATTCACACTAAACAACAGTCAAAAGCTCCATTTCCACTTCAACTCGGAAGTGCGTAGGGATATTGTCAATATTTTCATTACCTTTTTCGGGAAAATTCATTATTGACACCTACTTGATTCTCGCAGTGTAATTTGATAGTAACGAAATATGGTTAATTTTTCAGCGGATTTTATTTTCATCGTCGACATGATTACTTGTTTTAACCTTGTCAAAATCTCTTTCCACCCACTGCTAGAAGGAGGCTTTTCTCTGATTAGATCTGAGACTGAAACAATTACATCCAGTACCTGAACATAGTGAATATTATTTTTTGTCGAGAAGCAAATCAAGATTCAATGGTAGTTTTTTTTTAGTTGGGAGTACAAGTTACTCTAAATCAAGTTTACACTATTAACAAAAATAATTATTACGATCTTCGAGCATTAATTAATTGTACTGAGTAGCGATGAATCTATTTTTTTGATTTAATGAAACTTTATCCTTTTTAAATTAGAAAAGATACAATTTATCCATGATCGATTAATTTCGATATCTAAAAACCTCTAACCTCTAATAATATTTTTGCGATATCGTGATATATCCTATGTGCAATATTGACAACCTCCGTACCCTAGCGATTAAAATGCTTGGTTACAAATCCAGAGGTGGTTGGATTGAGTCCCAGCGAAGGCAAATACATTTTATTTCATTAACCCTTAAATGCATTAGCTGGCCTAAAGGAGTATTTTTGAACAAACATATTTTCGTAGTTAATAATACCGCCCCATAATTGGCTCATGCAAATTTGTGATATTACTTAAAAATATATAAATTTAGTCAACGTTGTCTTTTTTACCTCCTCAATGCACAATTCCACATCTATGTCAGTTTTATTTTCACCCCTAAAACCATCCCTAAATATATTTATTTTTAAAGTCATAAAACTATTTTTATTCCGCTCCCTTTTGAAGATCATTCATATTTTTTTCGGATAAAAATGAATAGTTGTTCATTTAAGGGTAAATATGTGTAATTTCACTTTTAAATCGTACAAAATAATGGATGGTGTATTTGCCATGGAATACTTTGCCATTGCCTTATACTTAAGATTTTAATGATAACCATATTCTGGCTCTCCGACCTCTGATAAAAAAAAATATAACAACGATTTAAGTTAGGAAAACAATTTTATTTGAAATGAAAAAAACACTAATGGTTGTCCTTTTGCTACACCCTGTATCTGGAATCGTATCTATCCCATCCATCGCGTATCTCCGATCCGACTTTTGGACGGACGCCTGACCTTTGCAAAGATCTAGAAATTCTCTCCGATTGTAAAAAAAAAAACTCTGTCTCATTTTGGCCCATGTCACCGCGACTTATAGTAGTCGCAGTGACAGTCACCACTGAACAGATAATCCCTAGAAATATTCTCCCTGGTGATTGAAAAAAAACTGATGTCGTCAATTTGAAGACTTATTGCCTCCTGGGCCCCAGGAAGTCTAAGCCACATCGACATCTAAGCAGGATCGTTATGTTAAACTAAGTTTTTAATGTTTGTTTAGCAAATTCGCTAGCACGTCCGACTTTGTTTTTAATGTATTGTCAATTTTGTCCATATCGGATAAAATATTACTCTTATATGACAACACTGATGCATTTTATTTATTGTGTAGATAGAGGTTCGTCGTTTTAAAACGTCAAACTCAAATAAGTTCGTTTCACAAAACTGTTTTTTGGCATGTTCTGATTATTTTTTTTTTACCAATAGTTATTAGCATAACTGTTGACATTCTGTTTTTCCAAGTTCAAATGTGTATTTTATTGGTAAAAAACAGTCCATAATATTGATTTCCACTCGCAATGTTAAGGATTTCAACTCTAAAATGTAATAAGCTATTTCTGTGGCATTCAGGTAAAAAGGTATATGCCACCAAATATCTGAAAAAGAGTTGAGTATACGGTTTTTTTAAAGGTCCAAGGAAAGCCGGGTAAAGAAATACAACTCGGGCATTCAATTTAGTTAATTTATATTTTATACATACAAAGTACGCAAAGTCTTAGTTTAAGAAATAAAGGCGATGAGAAAATAACTGTACCTCTTCTGAAAACTGTAACGTATACCGCTTCACCTAAATGCCACCGATTAATCTTCATTTTAGAAGTCACGGCTTCAAACCCGGCGTGGCCAAATAAGTTTTTTTATTTAATTAATATGTATCATAACACATTTAATTCATATAAAATAATTCACAGTATATTTGCGGTACGTTCCAGAGTGGTAGATACTCTTATTATCGTACTGGTGAAAGACCACCATTCAGAATTGAAACCTTATTTTTCTCCATCTTCTTCCCCTTCCCTACTAACTTCACCCTAATTACATACCTTAATTGGGGATGCCATAGTCTCACTGGCTTTAGACGGTTGGGAGCAGTTAGGGACTCTTATGTGGTATGTGGTAAGTGTCAACTTACTAACAATAACGTCGATAAAAAAAAACTTGCTGAATACTCGTGCTAGGTACCCAAACATGCCGAATAAATTGGTTATAACATGAATTTCTAAATTTCAAAACGTGTGTTCATTTTCACCAGAAATCAGGTATAATTCCTTAACGTTGGGCACACGGACACACCCACAAAATGCTTCTAGCTGAGGTTAGGGAATCGTCATCGTTTTCACTTAAATGGAATGGCCGTAAAGCGGTGACTTATTCTACCCGAATTCGCAGGCAGGAGGTCACGCTCCGCTACTTTGGGGTTACTGCCATAATATTGCATACATTGCTTTCTGCAGATGACTGTCGAATCTGCGAGTTTTCTTAAAAGCATTTTATTTTGATATCTTTAAATTACAATATTTTCTAAGTGAATCTGTCACACTCTTCTACAAAAACAACACAAAAATTATAACTTCATACACTTAAAAACCTGCTTTTATATTTATGTCATTTTTCATTATTTAATTAAATCATAAAAGGGAACTTTGACATGAAGCACTCATTTTGTGGAAAACTTTGAATAAATTTTAAATAAAAAGATACATATACCAACTGGTTTCGGCTCTACCTGAACCTTCTTCAGGGCTGAACAAATATGTATCAAATCGAAACAGAATTATAATGATTGGGTAAAATATAAAATGGGCACATCAACTTAGGTGGGGGTTAAGTACGGGAGAGGTGGTAGGAACAGGGGTAGGGGGGTGGAAGGGGAACAAATTAAAAAACAATTTTAATGTTTTCTTCAAGTATTATAATTCTAATGATTTAATAAAACAAATTTGTAACTTTATTCCACTTTTAGTGTGGATAATTGGGCAATAAAAGTGGAATAAAGTTAACTTTGTTTTGACACCACTTTATTAGAAACATATACCAACTGGTTTCGGCAAGCATTATAAATTCCCCAAGCATTATAATTCTGTTTCGATTTAATACATATTTGTTCAGCCCTGAAGAAGGTTCAGGTAGAGCCGAAACCGGTTGGTATATGTATCTAATAAAGTGGTGTCAAAACAAAGTTACTTTTATTAAAAATTCATAAAAGGGAATTCAACCATTACTAATAGTGACGAAAGTACAAAACTTTTTGATGCCGGATTTGTTTAAAGACTGCCTGTTGTATTAACACTTTATAATTTTCTAAAGCAACATCGAACAGTAATTTTTTGAAAGTAAATTCCGCAGAATAGTCCGACTGCTCCCTAACCGTGTGGCTTGTGTGGCTGAAAGTTGTGGAGGGGAGAGGAGATGGGGTAGAGGAAGTATAGGACGTACCTGGCTATACAGACCTGGTCACCAAACACGGCTTAAACCATTTCAAGGAACGTGCCGCAAATATACGATATAAAATTTTATGTTATTAAAAATGTAGAATAACACATTAGACTTAGTTAAAATTTATTTTCGCACGCCGGAATTTAAGCCCGCAACTTCTAGATTCGTAGTCGAGCGTCTCACCCAGTTGACAATGAAAACCGTCAAATACAATTGAATAAGCTCATTATTTTTTTTTAACTAAGTTAACTGTTTTCCCCTCGTAATAACAATTGAGGCTGTCGATAATTCTGTAGGTAGGGCGCTCTATTAGTAGTTTGGTATACGAGTAAAGAGTTCGATTCTAGACCAACTTTCTATTTATAGAATCAGTTATGCGTAGTGAGATGGTCTGTACTTTCATCTTAGGGAATATATATTTTTTAAATAAATTAAACTTTTTATGTGCGTTATTAGGCTTAAAATGTCAATTTAAACATTTCTTTCAAACCAAGACCCCGTGTTATTTATTTCAATGATATAAAAAAAGAAACTTTAAAATTTGTATTTTCGTAGAAAGCAATCACTTTGTGGTTTGACATATTCAATAAAATGAAACAATAACTTTGTACATAACCACATATTTTAGTTTTGATTTTATAACCGACCAGTTTCGCTTCGCCTAGTCATCATCAGGGTGCAAAAATTAACCAAACAAAAAACACATTGTTTGCGGTTACATATACATACAGAGGGAGAACACAAAATAAAATAATATAAGAGAACCATGAGAAAACAATAGAAAAACATTTAAATTATAACAAAGGAACAGAAATAAAATGACAGTTAAGAATGAATTGAAAGAGGCAAAACGTCAACTGAGAAGGTTAGTAAGAAATAATGAGAAATTATAAAAGTAATAAAAAATAATATGAAATCTATTAGTTATTGTTTAATTTTATTGAAAAATATTTATTTTGAAATAGTTGCTAAAACTCAAGCAATATCGGCGTTTTTACTGCTATTACGCTTTTAGAAATAAAACGTAAAAATGGTATGATGTTGCATTTGCAAAAAGTTTTTACAACAGAACTCGCGAACTCGTTAATAAATAAGTAACAAGTATAGAAGGTTGGTGCTGCTAATGAAAATTGGAATCTTTTGACCTATTTTCTCTCAGCGAACTCTTGATGATGCAGCATTTTCCAAGTCGTTTATCTTCATGCAGTACTCTGAGTACTGTAATACGTACTGTTCTTCTACTAGTTATCTATTTACCAACATTCCTACTCTGTTATGTTGATATTTGAAATCAAAAAAATATCTGGTGGATATTCTGCTAATTGCAGTAATTTTCTGGTGTAGTAAAGAAAATTTTCCTTCTTTAGAAAGCACGGTATCTATGTTAACTGTGTGTGTTAGCACTTTTTCTTAGTGGAAGTGAAGTTAGTCGTTTTAGTTTGTGCACACATCAATAACGAACTGTTCATAGTTTTTTTTTTTTAAATTTTTATAGTGTATACCGCACGAGATTCTCAACGGCTCACAATCGTCTAGAGCCAGTAGGACTATGGTATCCTCAAATGGAATATATTGTGAGCCTGAGGGTAGTAAAGAGGGGAAGGAGATGGGGAAAATAAAGGTTGGGAAGTAACTGGCTATTCCGATCTGGTCACCAAACACGGCTAAAGACATTTCAAGCAATGGTAGTCTTTCACCAGGGCGATGCTTAGAGTATCTACCACTTTGGATCGTGCTGGAAATATACCATAAATTATTTTATTTGAATTAAATGTGTTATGATACATATTAACAAAATAAAAAATATGCATTTGCGCACGCCTGGTTGTAAGGCTGAGGGTTGTGATGAGGGGAAGAAGATGGGAATAAAAAAGGTTGGAAATTACCTGGCTATTCAGATCTGGTCACCAAACACGGTTAAAGCCATTTCAAATTTTGAATGGTGGTCTTTCACCAGGGTGATATTTAGAGTATCTACCACTCTGAAACTTGGCCAAATAAACTTCAAATATAGTTTATGTTTTACCAAGATATCACATATATTAAATAAATAAAAGTTATTGGCGCACGCCGGGTTTGAACCCGAGAACTTTGGACTCGTAGTCGAGCGTCTTACCACTCGATCATAAACCCACATTTTAAATACACATCCACGTAGGAGTTTCTTGAAAGACGTTTAAACTAATATCCACCTCAAAGTTTTGAAGCAAATTGCAACAATACGCAAGCTCTACATCTGTCAATCACGCATTGTTGAAATCGTTTCCAGTAAAAGATTCTGGAGTATTTATTTGTAAAACTTCGAAGTTATAAGTGTTCCGTGGCAATGGCATTGATAATCCCCAGTCCCTCATTTAAATTGATTCGATTGTATGATTATTATGACCGAACAAATACTATTATTTACACAGTTATATTAGAAAAAAATTGTGTGGCGCAAAAAATGTTGGATACGAGAACAAATGGCAAAAAACTGGACTAGCTTAATTATCGGTTGAAACAAAACGTTACATGATTAGTGTTCCAATAAGATGGCGATAAACATATCGTAAAACAAAGAATGCAGTAGAAAAATGTTTGACTTTGGGAAGATAGTTTTGTACTTGGTTTTCAGCGAAGTAAACACAAAGACATTCAAGTCTTAATTCAAGACTGTATCCCATCAATACAACATCAATATAATAATATCTTTTTGCATACTCAAAAATATTTTTATTGTATTTTTGACTCAAATTCTTTGTTGCAACTTTTCCAGTTCAACATTCCTTGCCGTAGACTCAGAAACAATAAATTGCTGTTCCTCAATCATCACTCTGCTAACTATCGGTTATCATTCTCCACTGTCCAGAATGTCGAGACTTGTTAACGCAAGCCTTCATGGTCTTGAAATTTTGGGTATTAGTGTAAATGATTTTGTTCATTCTTTACGATTTTACCAAAACTTTGACTTCACCTTGGCTTTGACTTGAATATTCTTTCTAATATATATTTCGTCCTTATTTTTGTCATTGCTTCATTATCATATCATGTATGTGCTGTTCTTTGTCTTTTGCTCTTTTTTTTTCCATTTCATGTTTTGTATTATTTTGTACTTGGACCGTTAGTTTATAAATAAATTTTAAAAATATTACATTCTCTACATAGGCATTTTTATGAACTTTTGATTAGCAATATTTCATTAATTACTTTCGGTAGAAAAATTAAAAGTTTCTGCAATTGACAAATTTGATTAGTAAAAATGTGTTCTTTTACCGATTTTTCCTTAAATGTATTTTTACACGGGTACTGTACTAAGCTTTACCCTTTGATTTGTTTCTCATTTAAACTAGAAATATAAAGGCTTTAATTTTATGAAGGACGTGATTTTGAGATGAAATTTACCGCTTATTAAATTTGAACAATGTTTACCATCACTTTAATTTGTATATGAAATTTATTTGTATGTAGATGTTAGGCCTATCTACCTTGATTCGTCTATTACTGCTCATAAGTGCTTTGCAGAACGGCGAGTTCTCGGGTTCAGAGCCTTAATAAGAAAACGTACAGAATAAGAATAGACACGAGCAAAAACACTCTTGTGATGGTACCACTGGACTTCTTACAGAACCCCGTTTATAAAAGTGGAGTCAATTCATGATGTATTGAAATTATTATATTTTTTATATATTTCATGTTTTTTATTTTATTTATTATCTTTGTGTTTTTTCTTTTGTTTTTTTTTTTATGTGTTATGTGGAACTTGTGGGATTACTACCTTTATCTATGCTATATATCCTCCCTGAGATCTAGAATAAATATATTATAATAATAATCTGTGTGAAATAGTTAGAATGCAGGCAATTTCTCTATACTTTATGTTTAATGTTGTTTATTTATTATTCTGGGTGTGTGTATGTCCTTCTCAATTAAAATACATATAAAAATAAGAAATTAACATAACAACGCACAAACATATTATTTGAAAATTTAAAAAAAACTGAATCAAAATATTTTTTCCGCTAAGTCTGGTATCAAACCTGGCATATTTAAGATTACAAAATATATGCCACTTCACTACGAAGAGCGTCAAGAATTTATAATATTTACGCCAGCACTCCATCGCGCATCGTGAGCCGAGAAAAATGCCGAGATGGTCTGCCCATTGTTAGCAGCCAGCAAACAATGCGCATTGTGCCGGGATAATGCAATCTCACTAACTTTATGTTTGTACTCATTCAGCTTCTCGCAACAATCGGCTCCTCCGCGGGAACAAGCCCGGAGCTCGAGCGGTGGGGTTTTTTATTTTATTCTGCCTGAGTCATTAGCCGTCTTGGAGAAAAGCCCCATTTACAAAATATGTTTTTCGGCGAGATGTAATTTTCACTGTTGTGATTTCGTACGTGATTTGACAAGAATGTACACTAAACACACAGGATTTATAGCTCAGTCTGAGAAGTTTGTCCTTGGGTAACTAACCAACTAAATATCGCGCAAATTTACTTCAGGGAAAGACAGATAATAAGGAATGCCACACATCGCTTTTTCCGTGGAATCGCATGGAGATTAAGGCGAGAAAGAAGCATATATTTATAATATGATGAAATTGAACTCACATTAAAAAAGTTTACATTAGAAAAGCGTCCGAAAGACTTTGATTTAATTTGCATTTTCAAAATTATTAATTCAATTTTTAACTCACCTTCTTTGTTGCGACTCATCCAGTTAAACATTCTATGCCGCAGACTTAGAAACTATCAATTGCTGTTCCTCAATCATCACTCTACTAATAATGGGTATTATTCTCCACTTTCCAGAATGTTAGTTTTAATATTATTGTTAACTCAAGCCATGGTCTTGAAATTTTTGGTACCAGTCAAAATGATTACTGTCATTATTTACGACACTACCAAAACCTTGTGCAGGCTTTGACTTGAATGTTCTTTCAAATGAATATTTTTGTTATTGCTTCAAATATTATGTATGTGCTGTTCTTTCTCTGTTGCTCTCCTCTTCCCATTTCGTTTTATGTATTTTTTTTAATTGGACAATGGTAATAAAAATAAATAAGTGAATATCTGACTTGATGCACATACCTTGTTTATACACACCATCAATTTTGCTAGGCTTATTTTTGACAATTTTTTTTAAGTTATCAAAAACTTCAGCTACAGCGACCATCATAAATATTCTAACAAATTATGTGTACATGCGTTCGCACAGAACATACCCTATGTTCATGCATCACATGGAACTACTCGAGGAGACACATTATCAAAGCTTAGAGACTAGGCGCGATGCTGGTCTCATGACAATAGGCTTTAAAATTATAAATCACTTAATCGACTGTCCATACCTCTTGGCATGCTACTGCTTATTCGTACCAGAAAAATACTGTCGCAGCAGAAATCATGCAATGTTCAGAATACCCTATGGTCGGACAGATGTTTGGGCTCAGCATTGCATGACAAGAGGTATAATTCTGTTAAATACATCATCTATATATATTGATATATTTTCAGATAACTTACAAAAGTTCAAAAAACTTATTATTTTAAAAATTTTATGATTTGAAATTGCTTACTTGTTGTTCCATTGTACTGTTATTGGGTTTATATCTGTTTTACAATAATAAAAAAATAAAATTTTTAAAAACTTGGTGGAAAAAATATTTCCAATAAAAATGAAATACATTTTAAATTAGTTAATCGTGACACTTTAACTCTCTGTCAGCTCAAAAACCTATAATTAAAAAGATTCGTACATTTTCATAGAGCAAATTTAATTTTAATTTGACTACTGAAAGCTTTACCACATTCTTGTCACCCTTTTAACGTGGTGGTTCTTTTTTATTCTAAAAGCACTTCGTATTGCGCAAGTGACGATGAAATTTAAAAATTCCGATGAAACTTTTTTGAATATTGATTAGGTACCTCTTAAGCTTTTCACAGTTTTCCAATAATTTGTAAATTGCCTTTTAATATGTTCAAAGAACTTATCCGTTATGCTGGATAGCCGAACAAAATTATCTGTCACTTGAATGAATAGGTTGTACACAGCGATTTTCAGAAAACGTACGTACTTTTTATTTTATATATCAATCTTTAATAAAATGAATGAAAACCAAAATTATTAAGTAAAAACATTCAATGTTTTTAGGTAAATTCATCGTTTTATCATTGTTAGTCAAATTAATTTTATTTATGACATTACAAATTACATGAAAACCATAACATATAAAATATGTGACACATTACAATATTATGTAAACACACAATCCTATGCAACATCCCTTGATTAGAAAATTAGTTTGGAATTGTAGTATATGTAAATAGATAAATTCATCGTTTTATCATTGTTAGTCAAATGAGTTTTATTTATGACGGTACAAATTACATGAAAACTATAACATATAAAATATGTGAAACATTAAAATATTATCTAAACACACAATTCTATGCAACACCCCTTAATTTTAAAATCAATTTTGAGTTGTTACATTATTTGGCATTCGTTATTATTTCTTTAAAAATTGCATCGTTTTTGATTTGAAAAAGTTTCGAGGAGGAACAAAAATTTTAGGATGGTTATAAAATAATTCAAAACAGATTGTCACTTTATTAATATTTTGTTATGATTTTCAAAATAGATAAAACATTTCTTGTCCAGCATTTGAATCTATTTGATATGTATAAATATTTTAACGGCCAAGATTTTGTTTAACGATCTTGATAATTGTTAAAATAAATTTGAATACCGCACAAGCGTCCCAACTGTTCCTGACCGTCTAGAGCCGGTGAGACTATGGAATCGCCAATAAAAATGGGAAGAAGAAGGTAAAGAAGTACCTGGCTATTCATATCTAGTCATCAAACACGGCTAAAGCCATTTCAATCAAGCAACGTTTCGATCTGAATGTTAGACCTTCACCAGGGCAATACTTAAATTATCTACCACTTTGGAACGTACGTCAAATATACTTTATGTTATTTTATTTGAATTCAATGTGTTATGACACATATTGTTACTCCGCACGTCGGGTTTGAACCCGCGACCTCTGTAGTCATAGTTGAGAGCCTCACCACTAGACCACGGAGGCCGCCTTTTCATCACTTAAAGCACGACGAGAAATTCACAGAACGTACTCACGTCTCGCCGCAATAAAAATACTGGTTCTAACAACCTTTCTTGAAATCTTGCGAGCTGAAATGTTGAATGTTCTATTTTCAAAGTATTTATAATTATATACAAATTGAGATGAAGAGATCTGTCCGGGGTTAGTAGTGCCTGGACCGCTCTCGCAGCCTCACAGCTCGCAGCCCTAGTCGCCGGGATTTAGGAGCAGGGCTTAAGAGTGTGGACGCTAATGTATGTACTGCTACGGCCCTGAGCATTCCCTCCATTAATTACAAGATTAATGTGGACTTAGTCTAGCTTTATTTGCTAAACACTCCATTGCCAATCCGCCCCTGCGCCGGAACGACTCTGTAAAGACGTGATTAATATTAATACGGTTTCTGGTGGCGTATTCTTGTTTGTTTGTTGCTTTGGAATATTACATAGTGGATGAGTTACTTGGGCTTAGCGCTAGATGCACCCATACAAACGTCTGTACGAGACTAACTAAATAAAATTTAAAAGTTACCTAGAAACTTATCCGACAAATCATATAAGAAGTCTTACCCCTGTACTTTTAAACGCAGTGTAAATGTTACGCGTGGCATAATTTAGAAATATCGGAAAACTTACCACGGTTTATGCACCAAAAAATAATAAAACTAATAAACCAAACAGTTACTTTATTTATGGAGGAAATGTTATAATGCGCTGCCGGAAACTATCAAAATTACTCAAATTAATAAATTCAAAATATCTTCTCGTAGAAAGCTATTACTTTGTGGTTCAACATATAAACTGAAAATAAATTAACAACTTTGTATAAGTTCGGTTCTCACAGGCTATTTTAAATGTGTTACTTGGTATAATTTCCATGGTTTCCGGCAACGCATTATAAAACTTCATATCTTTATAAAATAAACTGTTTTGTTTATTGGTTTTTTTTTTTTGTGTTCTGATTTCTTTGCATATCCTTGTAATGCAAAGAAATAATTTGGTAACAAGTTGTTTTTTTTATTGTATGTATAAATATTAATGTGTTTAACATCTGTTTCACTGTTAACCAATCTAGTTCGTCTGACATTTTTGCTTCTTTTGAATAGCTATTTCACCTAAGTATAATTCTTACTGCTCTTGTTTGGAGAATTTGAAACATGAGTTATTATAATATGTCGTTACATAAGAAAAGAATCGGTTAAAAGTAATAAAAATATGGAGCAATAATGAAACCATAGATGTAAGTCACTAGTTATAAGTTATAATCAGTAGTAGGTTACTAGCTATAAGTCCTAATTGTAAGTCACTAGTTGAAAATATTAGTTTTTAGACATTAAAAATAAATCTCAACTGTAAGTTATTAGTTATAAGTTTAAGTGATAAGTTAGAGGTCAGATAAATTAATTTGTAAAACGCCGTTGTGTTGATTCTCTCACAAATACGGCGCTATAAAAGTTATCCATTTATTATTATTAAGACCACAAATTTTATTTTATTTTTTGAGACCAACTGGTTTTGCTCAGCCTAAACATCATCAGGGTACAACATTAAACTATTTTTTTTTAAATATTTTATTTTGTATCCTGATGATGCTTAGGCTAAGCGAAACGTTTTGGTAAAAAAAAAAATAATGTCTGTGGTCTTATACAAAGTAATTATTCATTTTTTTATTAAAATTAAAATAGCCTGTAAGAACCATGTAAAATACACAAAAAAGTAATATTAAATAGTAAATAAGTAATTATTATTCAAACAAGAACTATATGAGTTGTAATCAGTTACTTTGTAAACTTTGATGTAGAAAGAACAAAAAATAAATAAATAGAACTAAAAATATATTTAACCTTCTTCCAGTTCAACTAAACCAACGCTGAACTGGTGCGTCAAATTCTTATAAGTAAGGCAGTCGATGCATTTTCATTGAGTGTGTGTCAAGACAGAATTGCATGGCGGTTCACCCTCTCTGACTACATCTGCGAGGAAACGGCGTAATGGTTACTTAATTAGTTAGCTCACTTCTGTGATCAAATATTTACCTTGTAACCTTATTTAAACCTTAATCGAGTAGTTATTAAATTAGTGTTTCACGAATTTTCGAAAACTATGATTATATGTAATTTCATGGCTTCTTTTTTTCCACTCTTTTATTGTCCTGCTTCTTTCAACCTCAAAACATTCAACGAATTGAAGATGCCATTGTCCCACTGGTTCTCGGCAGTTGGGACTCTCGTGTGATATTACATGAAAATAGAAGCCAGTGCTGTCGTTATTATAATGGATTATAATTCAACATTGTTTACATTTGTTATCATTTTTTGTTACAAAAACCGTTAAGCTTTTTAAGGACCATCAAACTTAAAAATCAATATTTTAACAAACAGACTGATAGTGTCAAAAGCAAAAAGAGGAGTTCTTGAAACAACAAACAAGCCGAGTAGTAAGACGCTCGACTACAAAATCCAGGGTTCGCGGGTTAAAGCCGTGCGTTCGCAAATGAATTGTATTTAAATAATATATGTCATAACACATTCAATTCAAATAAAAGAATTTATAATATATTTGCGGCACGTTACAGAGTAGTAGATACTCTTAGTATCCCCGTGGTGAAAGAACACCATTCAGAATCAAAACTTTGCTTGAAATGGCTTTATCCGTGTTTGGTGACCAGATCTGAATGGCCAGGTATTTCTCAACCTTCCTCTTCCTCTTCTCCTTCTCCTTCCCCTCCCCACTACCTTTAACCTAACAAAACATCCCAATTGGAGATGCCAAAGTCTAACTGATTTCAACTGTAGACGGTTGGGAGCAGTTGGGACTATTGTGCGGTATTATATTATTAAATATAATATATTGTTTAAGCATCGAATGGAGATCGCAATATTTCGAGATTTCTCAAACAACTAGAGACCCTCCATCAAATGATAAAGGTGTTTTATTTGTAGTTTGATAGAATTAAATCGTTTATTTTATTTAAATACCACCACAGAAGGGTCGAAGACCACGACATTTCCAGGAAGAAGATAAAACTACCTCTGTTTCTCTGGCCTTTTGTCCAAGAGTATCTAGAATATTCTATTCAGTTTTTTCCGTCACATGAGAGAACATTAAGGTGTTTTTGTTGATGATTAATGTTGAATTAAGGCAAAAACTTATGGTAATTTAAATTAATGAAAAAAACCTCCAGTTATGCAAAAATAGATGCGGACGAAAACAAATCCTGTATTTATATGTTTTACATTATAAGAAGTACTTCATTTTTTTAAATGTATACATTGGGTTGGAAAGATTTTTCAGGAAGAATACTAAAACAGAACAAAAATACAAGTCAATAAATTATAACCCACGTTAGGATATACCAACAAAGTAAATAGCTTTGAAAAGTTAACTAAACAAAAAAATAAAGTGATATTTATGTGTGCGGAAGAAAAACAAGATGAGTCAAAGGAAGGTATGTTGAAACAAGTTTAGTTTATATTTCGACCTTGTGGATTTTTTTCAAATTATTCTGATACGTATAATGTACGAGTATACTTTGCTCAAATAAATGTTTATGTTGTTTTACAACGAAACTCTTTTTTCATTAGGTGAATGTACTCTAAAAAATGTGAATAATTAAATTCAGATTAAAAAATTTAGAAGCACTAGAAATAAAGAAATCCATTGTAATGAATAATCAGGTAAATCTCTCCAATAGTTTAATAGGTTAATTTCCTGTAAACACAAAAAAATGTATCATTATTCTTTATCACCTTCTAAGATGACGTTTTGACTCTTCCATTTAGTATTATCTGTATCTTTCTCTCTATTCCTTTGTCACAATTTAAATTTTATTATATTGTTTTCTCATTGTTCTGTTATTTTATTTTATATTTTGTTATCCCTCTGTATGTATGATCATATATAACGGCCCACTTTGTATTTTTTCTTTAGTTTAATTTTGTATCCCGATGATACTTAGGATAAGTGAAACCGTTCAGGTCAAAAAAATTAAAATAATATCCGTGGTCTTATTCAAAGTAATTTTTTAATTTCTTTAAATTTAATTAAAGCTTCTTTTGTAAATCCCGATGAGAGTTTGTAAAACAGAAACCATTATTGCGTAGATGTATGAATGTGAATGAAAGACGATTTTTAAAAGGTCTAAAAAAGTATAAGGGGTCGATTCCTGCAAGGGGGTCAGGTCAATGAAAAAAAAAATTTTTAATTTCTTTAAACGTAAATGGGGGGGTCTACGGGAGTGGATTCCGTTTTTAGTAAATTTTGTTGATTTGCTGAGGATTTTTTGTCGATTTGCTAGTACTTTTCGATTTCAAATCTCTACCGACTAGTGCTTTTTTTCAGAGGAATTTTTGCTGATTTGCTAAGATTTGGGTTTGCCGACTAAATTTTTTGACGAAACAATTGAAGTGTTCACCGCGAAAGGTTCATTTCAAAGTTCACAAACTTTGAAGTTTTTACCAACGCTAAAAAAAATCAATGAAACAGGGGGTCTATACAAAACAGAAAAAAATCGACAAGTGGTCTACTGGATCAAAAAGTTTGGGAACCTCTGGTCTAAAGCAAGACATGAAACTAAGGAGTGACTTGACATACATTTGTATAAAGCATTGCCTTCTTCTTTTTATTTGCAGACTAGTACAGTTTACATACACTCAAATGAATCGCAATTGCACATATATTTAATTAATAAATTCAATATTTACAACAATTTCCCAAAGAATTGTGTCCGTAAAAAATATTTTTCCAGTAGCAAAAAAGTAATCACGTTTGTATTTGTGTTTCTACCTGCCTACACAAATTGAACACAGTGTGTTGGGAGTCGTGAAGCGGCAGAGAGTTTGTAAAACCTAAAGCTCACTACTATCTACTTGTATTTAACACGGCAGCTTACAGTCTGGAACCCACAAAACGTCCGGCCAGTCGTTCCGACTCAGGGCTCAGGAACCTTCCAACTTCTCGGAGTGGATTTGTCACATACGAGCTCCGGCCGCGCAACTGCCTGCCGTGTGACTTGCTATGGTCACCCCGAAATAGATACTTGTTACCTCTGTATACTTGTGCAGAGTGTTCATAAATGCACCTATATTATATTGCACCAGGTACAATATTTATACTCGTGTACCATAATTGTAAAGTGAACATTTGTGTACCCATATATAGTTGTATACTGCACATTATTTGTACTTGTTACTTTTTGTTGTCAGCTTTTATATACCGATATTTACGTTTAATTGTACAGTGTTCAAGTTCACGGAAATGTATATATGTGTTTAACTACCGACACAGTTGGGGAGACGCTCAAAATATACGCGGATTGGGTGCAAATAGATTTGGTTGGTACTGAATAGATGACGTAGAGATTTTATGACTGTCGGTAAAGATTCGTTAAAAAACTCTTGATACCATGAAAAATAATACGCTTAGGTATTATTTATGTTCACAAGCAATGCACTATTAAAAATAAGCTAGAATGAGACTGTTTTTTTTATAAACATCTTTTAATTTCAAATAATTTTCGATGTTTCCTCTACAATCGTAAAAAATCGTTGGCGTATATAGTCTATATTTTATAATAAAAAATACCAACTCAAAAGCGTACAAAAAAAATATATATATATAACCTTTTGATTTAAAAAAAGATTATTCGTTTAGGTATTATAGGCGTAAATTCAAAACAAATTTTAGAATCAAACAAGTCAAGAGAGCATCTCCCTCATAGTAGAAATAATTTACCGAACTAACTAACTAACCGTCACGCCGTTTCTCCACAAGGGTAGGCAGAGAGAATGTACCGCCACACAACTCTGTCTTGGCACACACACCTTACTCCATTAACACCACACATTGTCTTATATCTACCCTTTTATTAATCTGACTTTTGACATGGCCCGACTCAAGTATTTGATTCAATTGGTCGTGCCAAGTCTTCCTCAGGCGTCCCCGACTTCTTCTACCATTTACTTTTGCGTCGTACATTCTCTTTACACTATTTTTTTGTTTACCTGCCCTACATATTAAGAGCATATAAGCGTCCATTTCTTAATCTTATTCCTCAAAATTTTCGTTGTGTTTTTTTCCTTTGATTTAAATGATTCACCCCGTGAAATGTATGATCGTCAAATACGGTGTTTAAAAGATAAATATAGAATATGTCATATAAGCTCAATATTTTCCAATTTTTGTAAAATTTCATAAAATCATAAACATTTTTTTTAATTAAATTTTACTTTTAATTTAAGTTTAGAGTGACATCAACTGTCATTGCGGAACGAAATATTTATTTGAACAGTTTTTTCTTCGAATAAAGAAAATCTGACAGCCCAGAAATTTCTAAATGAATTCGTCTCGAAGTTTATGCCTGTAATGAAAAAATTAAGCCTTTGGACAATGAAACGATTATTTAAGGCAACGATAGAAAAAAATGCAAGGTAATTTGTTTTATTACGTAATTTCTCAATTTATAAATTTAATAATCCCGTGCCGCCCACGGTAATTTTTTTTATTCAGAAAAAATATACGGACTTCAATTTCTTCATTAATATTGTATTATTTCTTTCTTTCATAAAATTAATGATACACTTTATTATTGTTCACTTGCCTTGAGATTTTTTTTTTCATGTTTTTTTTATTCTCCGTTTTCGGACTGTCAAAAAGTATTTTACCGATTGTATAGATTGTACTTCCTCATAGTCTATGTTCCTTGTACCACTTTCAGTCTTTAATGTATTCGTGTATATTTTTTCTGCTTTCTTGAACAGTATTCTTGTACTTGTGGAGTTTTTTTATAAATATCGTGTACGTGTGTATAAGTCTATTTAGTATTTTGAAGATTGGTAGACATATATTGTATTCGTATATTTTTCCGATTTTTAGTAAGTTAATTTCTTTGTGTGGTTTTTTTTGTGGGCTTATTATTTTTAAATAGTATAAGAATGTGATTCGCGTATTTTTTCATATGTCTATCAGATAGTTTATTTAGGTATTTGGCTTGTCTAAAGTGGTAATAAATAATTCCTTTGCCACAAAGCAAAGAATCTTAAAGTAAGTTCTTGTAACGTCGCACATTCAGAAACGAACTTTTTTTTTCAAAAATGTACAGGAATTATTTAAACTTAACTTCGTTATTATTCCATCGGAATATTTTTTAAAAAATGTTAATAGAACGGCTATAAATACTGTTGAATATTTTTTACCATTCAAATAATATTATTACCTAATTGTAAAGTTCTTCCCATAATGGAAAACACTGGAATATAGTTCGTATCTGTTATAATATTTACAAAAATGTACTTTTATTTATACTTTCGTCGGAAGCAATCGCATTGTGGCTTAACATATTTAATGAAAATGAAATAACAACTTTGTATAAGACCACAGATTAAATGATCATAATGTGTGGTTATATTTACTCGAACATACAGAGGGAGAATACAATATTTAAAAAATGAAACAAGAGGACAGGGAGAAAACCAAAGAATAATACTTTTATTATAATAACGTAACAGCGAGAAAGAGATAGATAATATGGAATGAAAGAGGCAAACCATCAACTGAGAAGGTGATAAAAGAATAATGAGAAATTTTATGAGTTTACTGGAAATATACTTAATATGGGAATACTGGACAAATTTAACTGATTATTATGAATACGACTATTAACTTAAACTATTTTATTCAATAAAACAATAAACTTTGTAAAACACCACTTTATTAGAGTTAATTACCAACCAGGTTTCCCTTATATCAAGCTTCTTCAGGGCTTTTACATCAACTGTTGATGTAAAAGCCCTGAAGAAGCTTGAGAAAAGCGAAACCTGGTTGGCGGTTAACTCAAATAAAGTGGTGTTTTACAAATATTATTGTTTTATTTAATATACAATGTCACACCCCCAAGTTTTTGCTTCCTTCGAAAAAAAATAAAAAAATTTAACAACTTTCTTTATTTCCAGTACTTCTTAATTGTTTCATCTGTTGCCATGACCATTTATATGGAGAATATGAGCACCGGTGCTTTTATTGAAGGTATAGTCATACAAATTAAAATAAAATCTGTGGTCTTACACAAAGTTATTCTTTTATTTTAATTATTTATATTTATATCAAAGTACATTGTGGTATGGCAATACGCGTTTAAATGATATTATAAAGTTTTATTAATGTGACCTGCTTAGGTATATCAAATTACGGCGTAACTGGGGAAAACTAACTTAATTTCTTCAAAATGAATACTTCGTATCCTAATAACATCAACTCAATCAAATATTACAAATTCAAGTTGAAACTTATGCATTTTTTTTAATATTCCAACACTATCGTTAATTTATCACAAAAATTGCATCAGACTCAACACCTCACCCCACCCTAATCGCATGGGATGTTACGTAACATTATGTATTTTACTTGATGCTGGAAGCTGTTTTCAGCAATGGCGATTATCTTAAACAGCCATCCAGTATTAAGTAACGAGCGGCTGGCGGCCGATTACCTCCCATTACTCCCCCCCAGTGAAGGCCCAACACCGTTTTGACAATTAATGATCAAGTGACCCGGTCCGCTTTATGCTATTCGGGTACGTTTCCGAGCGCCGGAATGTAATTTCAATTAATTCGGAGATATTCGTAAAAGGTAATATTATTTCGAACGTATTCGTAACTGCCCGAAGCCAGCGGGACTATGGCATCCCTGATTTCGGGTAAATTTGGGGAGGGGAAGCTAGTTGAGAGAAAAAAAAGAGAAAGTCTACAAGTCAGTATAAATCATAGTGAAATTTGAAATAGTATCGAGTACGGTTTCAGCAGTTTTAGTTTAATCTGAACAAGTTTCAATTAATAATAATAATAATAAATGGATAACTTTTATAGCGCCGTTTTTGTGGGAAAATCACCTCAAGGGCGCTTGTATGTAAGACCAAATTTGTTTTAAGGGTCAGCACTCAAAAAAACACACTTTTTTAGTTTTCTAGTACAATATTTTCACGCGGGTAGTTAGGAAAATGTACAAGGTTTCCAGTGAATATAATTCTTAAGCAGTAATCTTTTATTTTTTTTATGAAATGCATTTTAGAATTTTAGGTAAAACGTTCTAAAATGCCCTTGCTGGTTTTAAAACTGCACCTTTAACTGATATTTCAGTATGTTTTTCATAGAATTTAAAGGATTGCAGTTCAAAAATTTTATTCACTGGGAACCTCAGACATTTTTCCAACTACCCATGAGAAAAATTGCAGATAAATCATTTGTCGTACTGCTTGTATTATAATGCTACAAAGTGACGTTTAACGTCATTTTTGATGGTTCTGACCCTTAGTACCGAAATCGTTTTATGTTTACATTTATGGTGATTGAGGTGATTTTCCCACAAAAACGGCGCTATAAAAGTAATCCATTTATTATTATGGTTGTAATATGCATGTTATCTCTATGGTGAGCGAAGCGGCCATCTTGGATACTTCGCCGTTTTTTTTCAAATATTAACTACTCTTCGGTTTTTCGAAACATTTTTTCAAACCAAATATAAAATTACATGATTAAACCAAAGAAGCAATTAAAATCCACCGTGTGCATTAAAAATACTTAAAGGGTTTTTACAATTACAATTTGTGTTCATTTACTGTACAGGAACATTATTATTCAAGGCTGTTCTCACTGTAAAAGAATTTCTCAAAAAGGAATTTATTATGAACAGTATAATTTTTGAAGATCATTTATCTCAACCATGATCTAAAATATGTGCTCCCCCCAACGTGAGGTTTCTAAAACAAGTTTCAACCACGTATTTTCCTGGATACGTAGATATTATTTTATTCTAGCGTGACACGTCACAACAGCTCCCAGGTCTGTACTGTATAAAGTCAGGGGAGCTATTTCGCTACCCGGTTGGGCGATGAGGTGACACCGGTTAATTTTAGCGATGCTATCCAAGCACTAAGCTACCAACCATCCAAATATTAATATTAAATATATATTAATGTGCTCGAGATATATGTAACCAGAAAAAAATTGATGAAAACGGTGATGCTTAATAAGCGTAAAAAAAATAAAAGATTAAAATTTCTCATTATTCTTTTATCACCTTCTCAGTTGACGTTTTGCCTCTTTCATTTCATATTATCTCTATCTTTCTCTCTGTTCCTTTGTTATAATTAAAATTTTATTTTTTTGTTATCTTATTTTATTTAATATTATCTTGTCCTTCTGTATGTACGAATATATATAACCACACACTATGTATTTTTTGTTTGGTTTAATTATGTACCCTGATGATGCTTAAGCTTAGCGAAACCGGTCGCTCATAAAAATAAAATTAAAAATTGTGGTGTTATACCAGGGGTGCTAGTTGAAGTTTGCCGGTTTTACTCATAGATGTCGCTAGAGATATGTATACATTTCTATGATTTGAAATCTATGTCATATTTTTTTATAAACATTAACCTTCAAAAATACACAAGTTACATTCTGCCAAAATAATAGTGTCATAGTTGATTACCTCAGTGAATATGCCGAGTTTCGTTCCAAGTAAATCGCAATTGCGGCATTCGTTGCTTTCCTTATTTCGTCAAAAGAAAAAGCAGTTTAAGCTCATCGGTTGCTAGTAAAAACTTATTGTGAACATGCTCCAGTGATTAGAACATGTGAGACATGGTTTCAATTTAAAAGTGGAGATTTCGATTTAACAGACAATGAATATCCTGGTGCAATGAAAAAGTTCGAAGACGAGAAATTGCAGGCGTTATTGGATGAAGAACCAACCCAATCGCAACAACAATTGGCCCAAACACTTAATGTGACCCGAGGAGCAATTTGCCAACGTTCGAAAGCCATGGAAAAGATCCAAAAGTATGGAAAATGGGTACCACACTAAATGAACGAGAGACAAATCGAAAATACAACATGGCAACGCACCGCCTCATACAGCTAAAGTAATAAAGAACACTCTCAAAGCATTGAATTAGGAAATATTATTGCACCCGCCGTACTCTTCAGACCTTGCCCCGTCCGACTATCACCTTTTCGCATCGATGGGACACTCAGTCGCAGAGCAGCGCTTAGCCAATTTTGAAAAAGTCGAAAAATGGCTCGTCGAATGGTTTGCCTCGAAAGAGAATTTTTTTTTTTTAATGGTATCCATGATTTGCCTCAAAGATGGGCAAAATGTATAGCATCCGATGGTCAATACTTTGAATAAAAAAAAATTGAGATTTCCTTGAGAATTAAGCGTTTTTTTATTGAAAAAAACCGGCAAACTTCAACTAACACCCCTGGTACATAATTATTATTTCATTTTTTTTTTAAAAAATAAGTTCTTACAACGTTATACTCGATATGAGTTCTTGGTTTTTTTAAACAGTTTGGTATTTGAAAACTTGTATCTTTAATTTTATTTATATTTGTATCCAACAATATAAGTTAATACGTACTCTTCTGTTATTTTCTTCTTTACATGACCCATTTAAATACTTCATGATTAACTTGATCGATTAATGTTTTCCCGGTACGTCCCAGACTTCTGCATTCATCCACAAATATTGTTGATACTGTGGCTACTGGAAATTATTAACAAATTATTCCATTTTTGCATGAACTCATCATGAAAACGTTTTGTGGTGTTTAATAATTTATTATCATTTTGCTGATAACACTACTATATTTATTTTCATTCGCCTCAAATCTATACTTACATTTTAAATTCTGTTTTTAAATTCAATCTTAACCACTTGTTTCTTTTTCCTCTTTCGCTTTTCACAGTAGTTTATATGAAACACAATATCCGGACAGAAAGCACTGAGCGTGACAGGAGAAACCCGATGATTTCCAGTTTCGTTTAAACCGTTTATAGTAACGATGTTTACGTTTGCACCAATTACTATTGAACTCAGTTCATACGAGTCTCTTTATGATCTTTTGATCCTGGATACTGGGTGTTAACAATATGTTCAATAATATAAATATACATACGCCCCCCTTTACTTGCTGCTTTACACTTTAAGGATTATTTTTTATCGTCGCATATACTACGTTTATTATAAAATCTATTTAATTTCTGTAAACTTTACTTTTTCTTGGTGTACATTCTAATTTGTTGTACAAGAAAAACAAACGTAGTACTGTTTATAAATAAAACACATATTTGCTAAGGTTAATTAATTATTTTTAATTGTACCTTCTTTGTTAAAATATTTTTGTATTTCAATTACAGTTAATAATAAAAATTAAGACGAAAAAAGATCATTAATTTATCTACTATGGGAAAAGTTAAAATATTATCATCTTTACATATACCAGATAAAAAATTTGATGTGGGTAATGTGGGTATTTCAATATCTACGCGATTTAAGCATATTCCGGAAAAGCGAAAGCATTTAGGTTCAAATCTCCGTCACGGCAAAAAAAATTGTCTAAGTTAAGATGAATTCGACTTTCCGTTTGATTTCCGTGTACATAAAAAAATAAAATAATAAAAGCTTCTATATTGCAATTTATAAAAATGATTTCAGTGATATCAATTTGACGGACAATGTATGACGAATAAGGAATTCAATATCGTTTCATATCTTTTGATTGGCGCATAACATTTTCATTAGGTATTTGACACTTGAAAAATTTGAAACTAGATATGATGACGTTTCTCTTTTTCTGTTTAAAACAAAACATCAACAACGGAAGGAAAAAATCACCTTCTTTTATTTTAAGTTGTGCCATTTTTGGAAACAGCGTATTTTTTCAAAATAAAAATTATTATTGTAATCTCTTTGATCTTCATAAACATTCTGTATTATCTGAACCAGCGAATGTCAAATGGTTATCGCTCTTATAATGGGACACTAAATGTTGAAAACTTGGCAGAGTTATCAGAACTACAATCGTCCAAGTTAACGGCGACGCTTACGTCCTTCTGAGTACGTTATAATAATGCTTTTATTTGGTCGCGTACGGTGCAACGTAATGTACGTTTTAATGTTGTATGAACATCATACGGAAGTTTGTAATCTCTAACAGACAAACTTCAATTTCAAATGTGTGCTAAATTCAATGATGATGTCTTATTTTAATTATTCATATTTACACTTGAGAAATCTTTCAGCTTTTCTATAAAAGATCTATTTACTATTGCTAAAACAGATATCTATGTTTTTTTGTCCATTGAGATATCAAATATGCCAATGCCTTTGTATTAAAGTTGCTTTTATTTGCGTATTATTGTTTACATATACTTTAAGTATTATTATTCTACCTCTATTTACTATATTTGTAATATTATATTTAATATGCTTTTATACTTTGTTTCTTAAGCGGGTTCTTTTTATAATGTAGAATAAAAAAATAATTAGGTTACACATAAAAATGTTTCTGTTCAGTTAAATTTAGAAATTATGTTAGGTACAGTTTTTCACATAATACATTTAGCAAAATAACATGCCCATTGCCAAATGCTATGAATAAATTATTACGTAAAAAAGCAAACGTGTACTTGACTGAAATTAAAAAAAAAAACTTGTTAGTTTTAGTTACCTCTTTACATGTAATGTTAAATTATTAATTAAAATACGAAAAATCATTGTATTTACACTCCTTTCTTTTAGATCACTGTTTGTTTTCAACATATTTTTGAATTACGTTTTTCACTACAGATATACTGTTTTTAGCATTACTTTACAAGTGTGTACTAAAAGCGTCTATGAATAGATAGAAATTCAATTAAAATGTGCTTTAAATTGTTAGTACGAGTGTAGATACTAATAAAAATAAAACTGCTTAAAGTTAAATACTGTTTCTCGTAACTTATCAACTGTTTGTCACGGTACTTGAGGTATATGATATCAACAAAATGATTTTAAGCGGAAAAAAATCATTCATTATTTATTTACAGTTCAAAATAAAATTTACGAACGGGAAACAAAATGCCACAAAGTCAGGTAGTTGAACAGCTGTTTATGTAATTTGTCTTTGTTAAGCAATTTAATTCAATACCAAGAAGTACCATCAAAAGTGTGTGTTCATCCACCTCAAGCTTGATTCGGGCAATTCTCTAAGGGTGTTATAAACGAGACATTTCAAAAAAGCTTGCAAATGATTTTCGTGGAGGAGTCTATGAACGACAATGGAGAAACCACTCAGCGGTCACCGTAGGAATTTAAATTCGATCTCTGGAAAAATATCAAAGTCGCAAGGGGTTTCGAAAAAAAAGAGGGTTCATTGTGAAGCCGTTTGACTTCTTTGATAGGCCGGATGAAAAGAGACCCGGACCCTCTTGATTGGGATTCGTTATCCCGGAATGTGACGCCGTTAGGAGACAGGGTAACGGATTCTGTCTCTCACCTAGCGACCGTTTATATCCGTTATATCCGTTACACGAACACTTAACGACGAGGTATGCAAGTGAAGTTTGAAACGTGCCGAATCCCGCGAAACGTCCACGGGGGATGTTAGATGTCGACTTTGGACAGGCTTTTCACTATCGCCCGATCTCTAGGGTATTCGTTTTATGGATTTTAAAGGAATAATCCAGAAAATACTTTTTTGCTAAGTGAATTCTTTTTATAAACTAATTGAAAATATCGGAAAAGGTATTAGATACCACTCTTTGTAGTTAAAGCAGTTCAAAGCAAATGGTTGAATGCCCTAGTGAAGCGGTAAGTTAATAATATGAACCTAAGGGGTCGCGAGTTTATGATTCAACGTAGACAAACCAAAAATATTCTTACTATTAATTAAAAACATTAGTTCAAATTTAAAAATAAAAATTAGCATTTTTCTAAATATCATTCTTTATATAATTAAAAGATTACTTAATTTTATTTTTCATTCTAGAAAGGTAGATGCCTTTTTTATTATTCTGGTGAGAGCCCATAAATCAAAACCGATACATTGCTAAGAATGATTTTACTTTTCAGCATTAAGCCTTTGTATTTTTATTCCCCTTTTCATTTATCACATTAATAAATGGTTCAGTTCTTTTCAAAATTCCAAGCCAGTGTTGCAGATAGAAAAAATCAATAGTTTTTAGTTTGTATTTTTTGTGAAAAGCATAAATTATAAATTATAAAACTTTATGGTTTGCATATTTAATGAAAATGAAATAATCACTTTTTAAAAGACCACAAACTTAAGAAGACAAAATTATACTTAACAAAAAATATTTATTTTAAATTGTGTTCTCCCAATGTATATGCGAGTATATATAACCACACACCGTGTATTTTTTGATTAGTTTAATTTTGTACCCTGATGATGCTTAGGCTAAGCGAAACCGGTAGGTCATAAAAAAATAAATTAAATCTATTGTCTTGTACAAAGTTATTACTTTATTAGTACTAATTAGTTTTTGATAAAATTGCAGTACTTTTCTCAAATACACTGCAATTCCTAATAACAAGTAAATATTAAAAGGATACGAAATATTCAATATATTAAAGATTTATTTGAAGCAAACGCCATCACATTAAAAACGAATAAGTTAAATGTGTTCATTAGTAAAATCACTTATTATGCGGACGAACGGACGCTTTCCGCAGCGGAGGGGAAGTAGTTCCGTTAACTCCGTTAAAGAACGCCCAGCGGAACGTGTGAAACGATCCGCTCTCGCCGGCAGCCTCCTCTAACGGCGTTGAACAACACTTAACGCCGCTAGTTCGAGCCGTTATTATGCAGAAATTCTGCAGGTTGCATACAACCTAACGAGAGTTCATAAACATAAATAGTTACCGCAGGCCCGAGCAAAAACACCCCTCGCGAGTCGTTAGGGGTGGCGTTTCGGCGTTTGCTGGCGGCAGGAACTTTTAATAACACCCGTTTTCAAATAATACATATTGAAAGTGTTGGAGTCATTTCATTCCAATGCAAATGTTAAATATTCTCACAAATTACCAACACTTCATCGAAACGTGTGACACAGTTGTATTTGATAGATATTATTATTGGCAGTATGAAAATAATACAACTATTCTATTATAATAATGCTATTACCAAAAATCTCTTTTTTTATAGTGAATACCGCACAAGAGTCTCAACTACTCCCAACCGTCTACAGCCAGTGAGACTATGGCATCCCCAATTGGGGTATGTTGTGAGGCTGAAAGTAGTAAAGAGGGAAAGGAGATAGGGAAGAGGAAGGTTGGGTTAGGTTAGGTTAGGTTTGGTTAGGTTAGGTTAGGTTAGGTTGGGTTATCTCTTAGTATATTTTACCACTTATTTATTTTATATCTGACCAATTTCACCCTGCCTCAGGTATCTCTATCATACTGGGTCAATCTTCGTCATCAATCATTTTCTGTCTTTGAATTACTTTAACAAAAATATATAAATTCCCAGCTAATTTCGAATGACATTTCCTACTTTCAAAACATTTATGTAACTCAAAGTTCGAGCGTAGATCTTATCATCCAACCGCTCCAAACTGTCTGGAGGTAATAGAACTATGACATCTCCTTTTGGGGTATGTTTTGAAACTGAAGGTAGCGGAGAGAGGAAGGTTATGGGGTAGAGGAAGATGGAGATTTACGCGGTTATTCATATCTTGTCACTAAACACGGCTTAAGCCATTTTTAGCATAGTGTTTTTTACTTGGACGATACTGGGAGTACCTTATACTCTGGAACGTGCCGCAAATGTAAAAATATTATTTTAATATAGTTAATTTTGAAATAATAATAAAAAAAATTAAAAAAAATAATTATCACCCAATTTTACTCAACTAACTCTTAGTTTATTTTCTTGATTAAATTTTCATCCGTCTTAATTTTAACTTTGTGTTTTAATAATGAATACCATTCCTTTGATATAAAAATATGCTACTAATTTAATATGTGCGTTGTTTACACAACGCTTGAGAAAGTCGCGGCAAACAAGACATAATGATAGTAATAATAAGAAAAAAAATTAAAACCCACTCTTTATTTCAAATAGTATTCTCAATTTCTAATAAGGTTTATCTTAAAAGTGGTAGTATTTTTTATCTTACTCCCTTTTTTGTAAGTACAAAAATTCTCGGCCTTTCCCAAAAGAGGATTCATGTTCCAATAATGTTTAACCCCGTTAGCCGGCAGCTTTGTTCGTTAAATAATAATTGCTTTACTTTTATTACAAAGCCATGATCTAAAATAATAGAACCCATATCCATTCAGGCAAACTGTTATTCCCTGAAAATAAAGATTGAATTTAGTATTGCATTCTGGGGTAAAATATATTTTCAATTCTGTGCTAATGGAATAGACCAAAAATATCCTACGTTTTCGTACTATTAGAGGCAATCGTTTGTTCAAAATGTGTTACCTTTAATTTCGAGTGGGTCCTTTTACGTTTCTAGATTTCATAATTTTCATGAAAAATCCTAAGGTTATTGAATATTTATCAGAATGATTTGATGCAAAAGTTCCAAGCGCTTTTGGTTTGCAAGCACTGTCACCTTTTAAAAAAATATTTGACGTTTTTCATGGAATTTTTAACTCCGCAGTATAATGTTATGGAATGGATTTAGAATTTTTCAATTAATAAAAAAAATAAAACAAAAAAAAAAATACTATTCTCATAGCTGATTATATAATATTGTTCACCTATTGGATAAAGTCATAATTTAGTTTTTTTTTTAGTGTGTACTCGGATAAATAGCATCGAACAATTTTTCAGCATGATAATACATTATTACATTACAAAGGCGGCTCTTCGAGAGCTCAGTTGAGAGGTTATTCTATTCTCATCTTATTCTGAGATTTTAATCTTAGTTGTTCTACATCCATCTATTCATTTCCGCCAAAAACCTTTTGATTAGTTTAAATATTGATTATTCATATAAATTTACTATGATAAAGACTCAATAAGCGTTCATTCCGTACATAAACAGTTTATGTACCATAGATTTACATAAAATTGTACTGGTCTGAAGATGCCCGTTATAAGGTAAAACCGGTTGTACCGGTCCGGTCTTAATAAAAAAGTGGAAACAAATAAAAACAACTTGTATTATTATATTATTGGGAGAATCGTTTATTATTTATTTATTTACTCCCGTTATAGGCTTTTACATACATGTTAACATTTTTTTTTAAACAATAACCTCATAAGTGCAAAAAATTATGTAAAATAAAATAAAAAAAGAATATTGAATAGCAGATACAAATATAACTAATAATATTCAATAAATAACAGGTTCAAAAATATTGAAAAAGAAAAGAAAAAAATAACACTACTAACAGGTCTAACTATTAGTTTAGCTCTACCAGATGATAACAACTGTACTAAACTAAACTTATAATTTGAAATTGACGTGTTAAAAAATTAAGTATATTAAGCAATCAATTTCACAAAATAATAAATGTAGTTTTGATGATTTGTTGAAATACAGATAATCCCTGAATTTTTTTACATCAGCTTATTTTCCTACGATAGTGCGTAACGGGACGAAGGACTTACATGGAGTTAGGTCTCTCCTTTTCTTGGCCTGACTACTCCAACGTTCCTACAATCTTTAAACACCGTCCTTTGCCGTCTTAACCTCGATTTCGTTTCTGGTATACTGGCTTACATGTTGACTCTCCTGCATTACCTCGGCTGTCTGTTTGTCGACACTTCCTTTGTAAAAGTTTCCAGAACTCCAGACAACAATGAGATTAGACCGAGGGTTCTAAGGAGAGCAGCCACTGTCACACAATTTAAGAGTTAACAACTTTTCTTTCACCACGTTAGTATTACGACCTTTAGTGGGCTCAGAAGACCTAGCGTGACTGCCTTTAATTTGTCAATATTGATTCGATATAGGTTTTTATCAATATTATCGGTGATTAGTCGACTTCTGCTAGCACGCCCGCAATCGTCAATTACGTTTGACTGATGACTGTGTGTAAATTTTTGAAAATGTAGCGAAGCCTTCCACCCCGCAGATAAATATGTATAAATGTTGAAAATAATTTTCCAAAAAACTTGAGACAGAATTCAAAATTATTAGCACAATCATTGACGGAGTTTCAATAGCTATTTTTCAAAAAACAACCATCATAGAAGTATTGCTTTGAATCAAGTCACCATATCATAGTTACGAGGAAAACGCATGTGAATGTTTGAAGTTTTATTTTTGAGTGTATGCTTATAACACTTGTATTAAAATGAAAATGGTCTGTTATCACGTATTTATGATAATTCGCATTTAATTATTTTTTTTTATCCCTTCGTAGACCTAGAATAGAGACCTTCACTTTAAATTACTTACTAAACACATATTCTTGTATTTGATTCAAAAATTTATTGCTCCATATTTAGCTACCAAAAAATTGTGACTCTTTTGATTCCTGTACCAGAATTTTGAATATAAGTCTCACACAATTTTGCCATATTTTGGTTTAAACCAATACTGCTATGACGAAATGTCTAAGATAATTCATAAAATCAGTTTGGTAAAACGAACTAAATTTCTAAATAACAAACAACTCACTATCCCATAGACAAAATGTGTCAAAGTTGTTATCGTAAAGATTTTTTTAGACCGATATCAATAAAATTATCAATATATAACGCAAAGCTAAACGGGCCAGCGATATCGATAAACTAAGATCGACAGCATACTCGTATATAGTGTCGCGTCGATTTTAGACGTGCCAAGCGCTTAGGGGTCGAGGGTGGTAAAACTACGTATAAAAAAATAATGTGTAAATTTGTAGTCATTGTCAAAAATTGTAATCCGTTTTTTTTTTAAATTAATTAACGTCAATTAGGTAATGCAGATTTTTTTTTAAATCTCGGATTGTTGTGTAATAATAATATTCTTAGTACCTACTCTTCATACTTTTATTGGAGATTATTAATATTATTTTTTCTATTTTTTCTTTCGATTTTCGGCTGCCATTTGCTTTTTCTGTTTCATATTTGTGTTTTTGATTATTGATTTTATCAAAATATTAAAAAGAAAATAAGCAACAATACTTTAAAGTTAATTTCAATAACATTTATTGTAAGCTTTTTCAATTCAACATGCATTTTTTGACATTTTTATGATTTTGGATTGTTAGTTCATATTTTCATGAATATTTAACATTTTTAACTGTCCAATTTAATCCGATTTCTAGTAATCTAAAAAGGGATTTGGAAAAGAAACTTTGAGGGTGTCGTAAGAATAACTTCCAAGAAAAATACACCCCAGAAAATTACGATGATTATTTCTCGCCGTAAGGAAAAGTAAAATAATATTAATATTATGATTACCCCCAGCAGTAGGGGTAAGTGTCCACCCTAAATCTCAGTACCTACATAACACTTAAGTGGGAGGAAACGAAGGCTGGGGTATATCGCAAATTTGATGAAGTTAACCAAACTCCGACAATTGAGATCTTCAGGGTCGTTATTTTTGTTTTGACTTCGCAGATTTTAGGGGTGTGCTTAACACGTGCACACCGGGTTAAAATGAATAAAAGAAAGTTTAATATTAATTTATTAATGTATTGGTGAAATGATTTCAATTTTTGAAGCATTTTCAATTAAATGTAAGTGTTGTAATATATTATTTTATTCCATACAACCATCGTATTTAATAAAATGTAAATCTTGAAATGGACAACAAAAAAATATTTTGTAACAGTTCGAAAAGAGGGAAAAAAATATCAAAAAGCTATTTTACCACCGAAAGAAAGAAGGCATTGCTCAAAATTGATTACTTAGCAAAAAATTTGAAAAATGCGACTAAAATAGTAATGAGTAAGTTTGACAGTGAATATTTGACTTTTTTTAAATATTTCGTAGCCCACACATTTGTAGTAGTATTTGTGCAATATACGTATAAGTCTACGAGGCTATTTATTTTTTTAAGCTTAATAATTACTAGTTTTAGGTTTGAATTGGATACATTTGAATAAATGAGCACAATTAGAAAAAAAAATAGTACCAAACAAAACAAGGAGCAATAAAGATTGAAGATTTATTAAAAATATTAGATATAAAAATGTTTGGACCAAATAATTATCGTTAGTATTTTAGGTGAATATGATAATGTTAAAATATATGTTATTAAACTTTAAATTATTTTTTAAACAAAAAGCGTTTTCTTTGCAGTCAACGTGTTAACGGTGGGTGCTTATTCATATTCCCTTCCCGACCATTTAGGCGCCCGTGAAATGCGAGAACTTTAAATTATTATTAAAAGAAGAAGAAGCAGGGGAGAAGGATGGAGAAGGCGCGGGGAAAAAGTGTTCTGAAAGAGGAAGGAGAACGAATAAGTGTTCTGACAACGGAACAGAGAGGATTTCTTTTGTTTTAACATTTCACGCGACTTAATTAAACGCGGGAAAATTTGCCGCGTCTTCCTTATTTACGGGACAGAGCGGAGGATCTTCTTTTTTGTTTCTTTATGAGGTACCTACTCAAATAATCCTTCACTCTCCGTGAAATAAATAGAAGAACTGTAAAGTAAAAGAATATTTGGAGCAAGTAGTTGAATTTTACTAAACTATTTTAAGGCATCATTCATTTGTACTTTTAGTCAAAAGTACAAATGAATACAATTTGTAAAGTCTTACAAATTTTGTGTAAGCATTACCAGTTTGTACTTCATTACCAATTTTATACCCAAATTGTATTCATGAATTGATTTTATTCTGTGCGCAATAATTGTCGAAATCGAATATTTTGGCATGGTAGATTTAAGAACTGCATATTTTATTTATCTGTGTAAAAATTCAGCTGAAATCCTACAAACACCGCAAACATTTTTCACATATTCCCTTACTGCACCATAGTTCCTGCTATTTTTTACTATTCAGATGTTTTTATTTGATCTCTTATGCCATGCTGTGTTTATGTTGCAAGTACTCGTATAAAAGCTCTCGGTGTGTTTCTCTAGCCAATGACAACTGGTGTGGCAATATGATGACTGTTGGCAACATTGTTGTTGTGAGAATGTCATTGTCAAAAAAATATTGGAGGCTTTTTGAAATTCAATGTGAACAAGGCATCAATGTTGGGTTTAAATAATGGCGAAACATTATTTTGAGACTCATATTAGATAGGCCACAATTTTTCAGTTCTTTGCCCTTTCCCCAGGCAATTGCTGCATTTAAGTAAGGGACACTTTAGTTTAGTTTTTGATTGGTTTAAAAAAATACCAAAATCCGATATAAAGACATCTAGCATTAATCCCTAGATTTTCATATATTTTAAGTTTCTTTATTCCTGTTATATGTAGGTTTATTGTTTAAATCAAATTAGGGTCAGGCTCATATTATAATAGTCGTTAATAGGTAGATAACTCTTGTCAAATAACGTGAAATAATACAATAAGTGAGATACAAAAAAAAACATACTTTTCCAGAAAGAGACAATATTGTTTATTGTTTTCACAGTTTAGGTCAACTCATACTCCGTGCTTATTTTGTTTATTATGGTCTTTTTTTTTCAATTACAATCGTTTAAGCTGCATCATACCACTTCTAGTAGAATATATAATAATAATTTTATTCCTGAAGGCATGCAGTTATAATGCAATGCAATACATTCTATAATTCACAAAAATGCAAAAAAACTAAAAAACAATACATAAAACAAAAGTAAGAATTGTAATATATATGTGCAAAGTAATAAGGAAAAAAACGTAAATTCTAAAGTTTTCAATTAAAATTAGATATAATAATTTAAAAGCTTAAATCGATCGTGCTCTGATCATCTGCATCCATTTTCATCGCCCCATCATCTGCATCCGTTGCTTATTACGAGTAGAGAGCTAAGCCACTCAGATGCAGCCGCTACAATGACGTTGGTTGAGTTCCGTGTCCTGCCCCCGAAGCTGACTAGCCGGTGGTGAAGTAAAGCGGGGAATGAGTGCACCCTCCCTTTGGTAAACATTGTAAAGGCACTGCAGAACCTTGGAAGTTGCAGAAGTTTCCCAGATGCATTGTTGTGGCAAACCCTTAACTTTAGCCATTGCGCTGTTGGGTATTGTGTACGCAGTTCAGAAGTATATAGGGCAGTGCAGTATGTCTTAAAATCAGTTTTCTGACATCGTCACTACAGTGGTAGAACCGCCTTGAGAGCATCCCAGAACGTATATTAATGACTCCTCTTTGTCGCTCTATATCTTCTATTTCGTTCAAATCTTCTGTAAGGATGTGTCCCAAGTTTAAACCCGTGAGGCCACGAGCAGCTTTTTTCTTTTTAACCAGATTGGTGAAATAATTTGTGGCTCTTTATTGTATTTAAAAACGACAACGATGGACTGTTTAGGGTCAAATAATCAGTTATGCGAGCTTGCGTATTCTTTTTAATACTATTCGTATTATTCTTTATATGAATATACTGTCCAAAGAACTGTGTATACACGTAGGGTTATAATGCGTTACAAAGATATGTAAATGTGTGTGAAATATAAGGTTTAGTACTATGTACACAGTACGTAGGAAGTACGTATACACAAACACCGGAAGGCAAGGCGGAAATGAGCGACTCTGAGGAAACGAGGGGTTCTCAGTGGGTGGTTCGTGACAGTAAGCATTATTACACTACGATCCCAGGATTTATTTTCACTGTTTTCTCAGGTTTTCGTAAATACATGATATAATTAACTATGAAAAAAACCAAATAAATTAATTTCCAAGTGAGTAACACCAGTGTCGCCTGCATAAAAGGCCCAAACACAAACAAACAAAATGGCTGCAAATATTATTTATATATCATTTATTATGTCTCGCTTGTATAAAAGGCTCATAAGCCGTCAAGGTGGAGGCCGATTATGTATTTACTCACTAATAACAAAGCTGCCAAATAAATAAAAAACTGAAAAAGAATACCGTAATGCATTTTTTTACGGGTAACCTAAAAAAATACTTTGGCCCTTTTGCATATTCCGTACCACTTGGCATATGCAGGCTTGAAATAATTGAAAATCATCACAGTGGGTTAAATTTTGATGTAAATTAGGAATAATTAACTGTAGGAATGTTCGGTGTTTTAATAAAAAAAAACGATAACAAAGGAGCTCTTCGATCAAAACTGTATTTTTTTAAAATGCAAATTTCTTCGACGATTTATAAAAATCGAACATCATAAAAGTCAACAAATCTGCTGCAATGGGCATTGCTAGAAGGCTGGTGTTAATATGTTCAAAAGCTTGCCTTTCTGGTACGGCTTGTGGAAAAGGTGTAGCCTTTTTTTGCAATATTCAAATATCTTTTCTAAATATATTTTTTTATTAAAGGAAGACAAACATTACCTGGTTACGAATAATCTGAGAATATTTGAAAAACTCCTATTCCCATCATAAAAAGCGGGAAATGTTGCTTGTGCTATGATAGAGAACTTAGCCAGCAGAGGGATCAAACCCACGACCCCCGGGATGGAATTCGACGCGCTTGTCCACTCAGCTACCGATCGCTTGGTTGTTTTACCGGCTCTTTTCTCTTGTCTAATTCGTATTGCTTGAATTGGAGAAAGAGTCGAGTCAAATCTAGTGCATTTTTATACATAAATATCACCACATAGGATGCAGATTATCAAAACACTTTTCCAAAAGTCGAAAGCTCGATTACGTAAATCATAAATTCAATTTCACCTCAGTTTTCTACACTAAATGTAATGTAATTTCTAGGGCAATTTGAAAATAAATCTTTTTTTCATGCAATCTTTCGATTCTGAATGTTGATCTTTTACCAATGTGATACTGAGAGTATCTCTCACTATGCTATTTAAAAATATTTTTTTTATGTTAGAAGTTTTAATATAAGCTTTTCAACATCGTTCTGTGTGCATAGAAACGCTTTTTCTGAGCTGTGTATTTTAATGCACAAAAGTTTTACAACCGCCATCGAAGTAAAAATCAAGAAGAAAAGAACAAATAAAAATTCCACAATGAACGAGTGAGCAGTAGTTTAAGAGTATTTTATTTTATTCACAAAACTTTCAATGGTTTTCCTGTTTTTCGTTTACTCTCTTTCTAGCGGCTTTCGTTGTATAATTTTACTAAAAATTTCTGTGTTCTTAAACTAACAAACTATGGAAAAAATATAAAGTTTTATCATTATAATCATAATACATAATTTTTTAAAGTACCTTTCTGACAATTTTTTATAAATAATTGCGGTTAGGCTTTTTCTTTTTTATCAAACTGGAGAAAAATAACATTTTTTGTTAAGATGGGGATGAAAGTTTACTCTCTTTTTTTATATTTGTCTCGTAAAATATTACATTTGAATATTTGTGGACTTCTCAACAACCTTATATTGAAAAGGTATCATATTTCACCATCGATAAATATAACACGGCAATGATTTTTTTACGTGGAACAATTTCTTTTAGTTTCGTTGGTTGAATTCTATAATAAATTAACTTTGTGTCTAAATTTTACTAGGTGCTATTTTTTTGCGTAATAGCAATTTATTTTTGTAATGTGACTCACCACATACAGACTTTTCCAGTGTTAAATTCTCATTATTTTCAAATCATTGTTTGTGCAGGTGCTTTCAAGTAAATATTGGAATTAACCTAAAATCTATTTTGAGGTTATAACTCTTCAACGTTATGATCTGTTTGATTACAAAAAACAAATTGAACTTTTACAAATTAAACATTAATGCTTTTTTGATTTGTGCTAAGGTTTGTATTCCAAGAAATTCCCTAAAAATAGATTAAGGCACAAAATAAAATAATAATTCTTGAACCTTGGCAATTATCTTGTGTGATTAGATTAGGGTTTAACGAGGCTAATTCACTTCAACGATTTCACGCAGTTTCAAATAGATTTGACCTTTACACGTTTCTCCAATTTTTCACCAATTATGACCCAATAATTCGTTGGTTCTGGATTTTACCTCGTATATATTAAGACGTATATATGGACTGGTTATATTAAGTACCAAAAACCAAACTGCTAATAGGCATCTCTTCAGTACAGGTGCCAATAATCCATTCATTTATGTTCTACCTTGCATAACATTATTATTTTGATTTTGTTTGTTATTCATTTACTTTTGCATTTTTCATAAACTTTTACTTGAGTACTTACTATTGTTAAATATTCCAATTAAATAACTACTCATGTATATATGTTTTAGGCATTATGTAATAGCAAAGACAGAGCATTTACCGGTGCACTCACCCTAATTCGAAATCATTGAATATACCAATCACAGAACAAATAATTACTTATTCATATATGTACAATTTTATGTTACTATTTCTATATTAATATTAAATTCACACTTTTAAATAACATTAACCATAGATTAATTTAATTTGAAGTAACCAAAACAATCGGCAAAAATTACTGCCTCAACACAGGCTTGCCTAGTGAGGCAGATTACGAGAAAACAAGAGTAATAACTGTATACAAATATACGAAAACTAAGTTTATATGTATTTAAGCAAATACGAATAATGATCTATATTTCTATTTAATTAATGTTTATGGAATATATATATATATATATATATATATATACTGTTTACAATGTATAGATCTCTTGGTAAAATATATAAATGTACCTACACCTTTATACACCTTATGTATTTTATATGATTATTCTGCTTTTATTTTTATTATTTTGCTGTTATTACTGTAAACTGTATTTAAATAAAGATTTATTATTATTATTATTATATGTACTAAAATAAAATAAGTAAAGATGCTAAGTGGCACTTTTAATTTCTTTCAAAGCTTTCTTATATTTTAATATATGTGTTAAGAATGTTTTTGAACATTTAACTGTCCAAAACTAAACTGCTAAAGTGGCGTTGAGTATTTGGCGTTATGTTTTTTAATGAATTTTAATAACAAAAGAACAATTTAGCAAAAACAAATTATTGCCTCATTAGATTTTAATCGCTCATGGCAAGTTATTTTTGTAAAAACGCTGAAAATTTTGTTCCGTCATAGTTCAGTGAGCTTTTTGTTAGATATACGTCTAAGTTCATACCGTCTTGAATTTTATTTAATGTGAATACCGCACAAGAGTCCCAACTGCTCCCATCCCATGATCCCCAATCGGGGTATTTTGTGAGACTGAAGGCAGAAGGGAGGGAAAGAGAGGGGGAAGAAGAAAGTTGGGAAGTGCTTGGCTATTCTGATCTGGTCACCAAACACGGCTAAAGCCATTTTCAAGCAACGTTTCGATTCTGAATGGTGGTCTTTCATCAGGGCGATTAGAGTATTTATTACTCTGGAACGTGCCACAAATGTATTTGATATCTTTTTGTATGAATTTAATGTGTTATGACACATATTATTAAAATAAAAATTACGTGCGCACACCAGGATTTAACCCGATACTTTTGAATTCGTAGTCAGGCACCTTACCACTCGACCATGGAGGCCGTCTAAATAATGATGTGTCAGTGTTTTTTCAAACTGCTAAGTTTATATGGTCACCGTTTACACTTATAAATGAATTAAACAAGACCGGTAGTGATCTTTATAGCTATTTCAAAAAAGAAATTCACTATCATTTTCATACAGTGGAATATATTTATTAAGGTGTAAAAGTGAAATTTTAGAAAAATGTCACTTGAAACACCCCAATAGATATATTGCTTTTCGACATCCAAATTCCAACTGAGATGAGGCAATTGCTTTAGCAAGCTCGCGCGGATTCTACGCTTAACAGCTGCCAATATCATCAGCATCTCGCGGAATATGATCGAATACACCCCTATTCACGTAGAAAATTATCGTTAGTAAACCTTCAATTTAAACCATTTTGCTTATTTTAAAAATATCTCAATAACAGGGTTGTACGCCACAACTTTAAAAAAATGCTGTCCAATCACAAAAAATGCATAAAACAAAATTATGAAAAAGAGCAACAGAGAAAGAACAGCACATATATAATAATATAATGAAGAAATGCCAAAAAAAAAGAAAAAACATTCAAGTCAAAGCCAAGGTCAAGTCAAAGTTTTGGTAGAGTCGTAAAGTATGACAAAAATCATTTAGACTGGTACCAAAAATTTCAAGAATATGGCTTGAGTTAAAAAGTCTTGACATTCTGTACAGTGGAGAATGATACCCATAATTAGTAGAGTGATGATTGAGGAACAACAATTCATTATTTCTGAGTCTGCGGCAAGGAATGTTGAACTAGATAAGTTGCATCAAAGAAGGCGAGTCAATAATGCAATTAATATTTTTAATAATGCAAATTAAATCAAACTCTTTCCTACGCTTTTCTAACGAAAAAAAAAAAAAATTATTTTGCACTATGTTACGATCATAGTATGTTTATTTTCAGTGGAAATTATTAGTTTTGTTTGAAATGTAGCGAACGATTTAATAAGCATATTCAATTAAGTCTCATTTCACGATGCTCTATACATTAAAAAATCACTTTCTACAAAGATATTCAATAAATAATATTGAAAACACATAGGAACTTTTTTTAATGCTATTTTTATTAAATATCACACTAAGCTCAATCAAACTGTGTTTTTTTAAGCCACAGATAGAAACACAATAAAAGTATTTATGATTATTTTTAACTTATACTCAATAACTTAGATTTAAATAAAAAAATATCAAATATCTGAAAACTGTAGCAAAAATTAGCATTACAAATATTAAGCACTCTTTTTAGATGTTATAACGACTCAAGTATGAAAATTGTTGGAAGCTATTAACTTATTTAATAGTTACAAACGTTTTGAGCTGTGAAAAGTTTCGGACTTTTGGAATAACAGCAGATTCAAAATTTGCTCAGCAGAGCAAAAATAATACAAAATCAGTCATTTAAATATAAAGGGTATCAATTTTCATGGCCTTGAAGAAATATTCAATTTTAATTAATATTTATGAAAATGCAAACACACGAAGCGCTACTAGAAATAAAATTGAAGGAAATAACAACACATTTATTTATATTTGCATGCACTATGTGTTGTATAAGATTTGCCCTATTTAGTAAAAAGACTCTCCTCTACTTTATCCGGGAGTAATGCTTATTCATTTTCCGGCTTTTCTGGTTCATATTTGTGTTGTTATTATCAATATTACTTCAATATTTACAAATAAAAACATTAATGCTTCAAAGTTAATCCACTATTAAATCTAAAAAAATATTTCAAGTACCATACATTAAATCCACCTTCGCCAAAAAAAACTCGAATCCTTCCTTGCACCTCTCATATTACACATCTTCCCAAAAGAAACCTCTCAACATATAACTCAAAACAATCAAAAATTGTTATTTAAGAACTTCGACACATGGCTAGTAAACAAAAAAAGGAATTGCATCACCAAGTTACTTGCAAACTCTCCTTAACCTTAAAAAAATATACTCATACAACGGGTAGACGGATAAAATATGCGTGGTCATGATTTTGACAAATTAAAGTTAAATATGCCAATTTATAGATATTAGCCGTCTATACTAGTAGGTTTTCCGAAAATCATATCCATAATCAAGATGTAACAAGCCCAATAGAACCAAGAAAACTTTTCAGACTCTCATTCCTTAAATTCATTGGAAGATTATCACCATTATCTGTTCTTCTCTACGAAAAATTAAAAAATACTTCCCATATACTTTTCTCTCGTGCCTTAAAAATTAAAAAAAGTATTAAAAAATAAAAAATAAAATTATAAAAATAAATAAAAATAAATAAATAAATTTCAAGTTATTATGATATGGTGATTGTGTCCTGCCAGAAGTGACCTGCCGGATAAGAATGTTGCTGTATATTTATATAAACTTAGAATTAATATTAAGTAGAAATTAAGATTTATACAGCGCCCTTGAGGTGATTTTTTACAAAAACGGTGAAATACAAATTATCAAAATATTATTATTATTATTATGACGTGCTATAAAAATTCGATAAAACTCACTCAGTAACAAGAGATATGAACATAAAGTTTTGGTTCATGCGGAATAAACGTGAAATGTCAATATCTTATTTTCTTACGTTATTAGGTTTTAGTTATAATTATGCTTTTTAATTTCCAATAAAAAATAATGACATATTTATAATCTGTTAAAAAATGATACTAGTTTCATTAAAATGTTTTTAAAACGGTTTTGAAATTAAATAACTGTTTTTCTCAAAATTAATGACCACTGACTACGCATGTTTCTTCCGTCTACCCTTCATATTTATGCATATTTCAATGCTTAATGTTTTAACGAATAAATAAATAAAAAATACGAAAGTTATTCTGATTACTAAAAAAACATAATTTAAATACTAGATTTAGTTCGGTACTGTTTTTTTTACTTCACGTATTTTTTTATATTTTAATATTACCCGTCTCAGAACAGACGATCTAGTGAGACTAGTAAAGTACCTGTATTTGTTACAACCTTTTTAATGCCAATAAATACCGGGGTTGCCGGCAGTGACATAATTGATTGGTTATTATTTAAAACATCACTACTTTAAAGTAAGGTTCATTCCACTATATAGAAATAACATGGCTGACATGCCATGTAGCTCAGCGAGCCGCAGTGACATAGCCGTGGAGACTGGAGACTGGAGACTAGAGACAACCCATCAGTATTCCGAGTATGACCGAAGAATCGAAGACATCCTTGGATCCCTAACGATGCCCGGCAGTAGGTAGTGGGTACGGAAATGCTTCCTCCTCTACTGTACAGGGGGGCGTTGACGACTTGGTTTAATTTTTCATTAATATTATTTGTCAAAATTTTGTTACTTTCAATGACAATTTTAAAAGTCATTCGCCGTTGCCTACGTGATGGATTAAACTAAAGATTTAAAAGAAATATCGTCACTAGAAAGGAAAAATGGTTTAAGCGACACTTTGCTCAAAGATAAGTCAAATATGCAGTTTTGATAAGTTATTTTTTTTCTAGATCGAAAGCTCTAACTCTCGTCTGATTCGGAAGACTCTTGTGGCGCTTCAGCCACCTAAAATATATGAACCATTTGGAAGAAGGCTTGACTCAAGCGAAAGAAGGTTGGGGTTTTTTTAGCTTTTCGTCGCTTTAGGTAATTCAGTGAGTTACCAGACTCATTTTTTTTTTCAAAACCAACCAGGTATTGAAGACTTCTTAATAACCTGACAATATTTGAAAAACTCCTACTGCCATCATAAAAAGCGGAAGATGTTGCTTGTGCAATGATGGAGGACTTAGCCAGAAGAGGAATTGAACGAACGACGCCCGGGTGGGAATCCGACGCGTTCTCCACTCAGCTACCGACCGGTCATTTAACGGTCACTTTAATGTCTTATTTTCTGTAAAACTTGATTTTTACAGAATTACATAAAAAATGCAACTCACACCATTAATTACTGATTTTTAAGAAAACTCACATTTATAAAAATTCAGAAATTACATATTTTTTTAACAAATAATTTAAAAACTAAAAAAATAACCGTATCAAAATAAAACTATAGCTAAGTTAACAGTTTAATTTTAGTTTCAATGTCAGATAACGTTTTTTTATTATATATTAAAATAGATACAATACAACGTATTTAATGTCTATGAATACAACCATCCTTTTTTTAGAATTTTGTACTAAAAAATCAAAAATATTCTTGCAATAGAAATACGACATCAAAATTAACGCTATTATCAATTGCATCGTGTTCTTGCCACACTCGGCAAATTACTGCAGTAATCGTTTTTTTTCAATCTACGCCATTTTTTAAATTAACCCTAGGAAAAACCTTGCTATTTATATATCGCTGTGCTAGTTCAATCTATAACAAGTCAAAAAAAAGAAAATTTTACTTTTTGGTGTTTTTCGATTCCTTTTAAGTAATCAAAAGACTTCCTTATTAGTATTGAACTGGAACAGCGATATATATATGTATCATATTTGACATAAGAGAAAACGTGAAAACATAGTATATTCATATTGACAGCTGACGCATGTTAGCTTATTTTGCATGTATCTTTGGGACAGAATAATACTGGGAACAAGTTGTATGAATAGCAAGCGGCTTTTTTGACCTATGTGTAACAGTTAAGGGTTAAAGGTCGCTTTTTATCCTCTATTAATCAAATTAATCTAGTTACATGATCTATTTACTCACAACTCTATTCTGAAATGAAATTCTCTCACTCTTTCAAATTCATCCAGAAATGCTAAAACCGCTCTGCAGTGTTCTCAGTTAAGTAAATTACATTAATAAAACAGATAAACTTTGTTTGAAACCACTTTTATTTTTCAATATTATGGTTACCGGTTTTGGAAGCACCCTTCCATCATCAGGACAATTTTAAAATATTGATGTATAATATTAAAATACTACTAATTTTAATATTGTCCTAGTTGTAAAAGTCTGAAACCGGTCGACATAATTTTGGAAAATAAAAGTGGTTTTAAACAAAGTCTATCTGTTTTATTTATTAATATGACAGGCCAAAAAGTAAACGCTTTTTACAAACATGTAAGTAAATTCCATTTAAAAAGTTTTAAAAAGTAGCTAGTATTTTTCACGGAACATTTTTGACACACCGTGTACCATTAACTCAGTCTCGAATACCCGTATGCCATTTTATATTGCCATGTCTCCGCCGGCTTGCCGATACAGCTTTATTATCCGCCAATATATTTTTGGCATACGTGTGTCGATATGGCTGTACGAAAATGGAATTTTTTACATGGAATACAATAGTAATTATCATACATTTTCAATTTTCGCAATCATCTGTTTGACAAAGTGCACTATTTTGAACAATTATTTACAATACGAAAATAAATAATAGTTTCCAGAAACATTCACATAGCTGCTCGCGTCGAATAAGAAAAGAACGTTAAAGTCGATTTTATGGGTAGTTCATAATTCGTAATTTAATTAAAACAACGGTTTTCTTTGATCCAAATTTTTAGCATAAGATAACGTGTAATTTGCACATATTACTGTTGAATAATTCAAATGAACGCATCGCAAATAATTGAAGAATAAGCCTCGGTCAAACGTTTTCAATCTGATTAGATCTAGAACGTGTGTGTGTGTTATTTTTATTCGATGGTGGGTGTGGCGACACTGCAAAAATATTTACCAAAAAATCACAAAGTTTGGGAATTAATCGTTGAAGTTAGTAAATAGACAAGTTACTGTTTAAACAAATAATAATTATTATAATACTTGAAAAAATATATTACACACCAATATGATATCAAAGGTTAGAAGTATTTTTTAGCAACATTTTAAATTGAAACTTTGCTTCAAATAATTGATTTATTTTTGTTAAATATTTTACATGTACAACAATAACAATTTACTAGAACAACGGTTGGCAACATTGTAGATGTTTTGAAGCTTTCTATGGTGTACATGTATTTAATTATCTGTCATGCAAGCTGATACGGTGACCATTACGTAGAGGTTGTAAAGCTGTTTTGACGTGTGGAGAACACTATAAGCCATAAAACAGGATATGTTTACAAGTTTAGCATCAATCGGCTCAGGTGTTAACGAAGGCTCACTTGTACTGAAACCGGTTTACGTGTTAACTTAAAAAGGTAAAGTGTACAAAGCATACGATTTATCAAAATACCTAATGTAACCAGGACGTAGATATTTTTTTATAGTGTGGCTATCAATTTTTTTTTGTCTTTTCGTTAGTCATATTAAATTATTTTCCAATAATCCATAGGGATGAATAGAGATTAAAAATTGACGATCTCCACAGCCGAGCGGTTAAGATCATTGGCTATGAAATTGAAGGTTATGAGCTCGAGGCTCAGCGTGCGCAGATATTTAAAAAATATACAAATTTATATTATTTCACATATTCGTGCACGTTCCGGAGTAGTAGATAATCTACGAATCGCCCTGGTGAAAGACCACCATTTACATTCGAAACGTTGCTTGAAATGTCAAAAGCCGTGCTAAGTAACCAGATCTGAACATACAGGTACTTATCAACCATCCTCTTTCCCATCTCTTGCCCCTCGTTCTTCCTTCCCCACTCTCTCAGTCTCATTACATAACCCAATTAGGGATGCCATAGTCGCACTAGTTTCGGACAGTTGTAAAAATAATTTACTTAATTTAATTGTGTTGCTGAAAAAAAGAAAATCACTTTTTGCAACTCACAACAGTGTAAAACAAAAGCAGGAAGTCTGAATTAAAAAAATATTACTTTGTTTGTGCAGAAGGTAATTCGCTTCAAGATTATAAAGAGTAAACAATTATTATGTTGTCTTGTAAAAAACCTTTTTTTTAAAGGCCCATTTCATTATAGAATAAGCATCTTCAACAAAGTGGTAAATAATATTAAACGATTATAGTTTATCCCATAATAAACTATTTTAAAAAATAAATTTAAGTCTATAAAACTGTGTACGTTATATATTCAACAGTAATTAGATACACAATTTGAATGTACACTTTAAAAAAAATTGTCACATTTCTACTGAAAATTTTCTCGTCTATTTTATAAATGAATACCTTTTCAAGATTCTCTCGCTAGAATGGAAAAATACCTGATATCACGAAAACCAAAAAAATCTGCAAGAATCAAAGCAGACTGGGTTAGACTTGTTTCCATAAGGTTTCTAACTCTATCATACTTTGAATTCAAAATAAAAATAACAAAGGGCATATTATGCACGTATTCCAGGAACTGGACTTATCTAAGAAAATCGGATTCTTTTGTATTCAGGGTACACTTTTCACTTCCATTGTTGCCGGGCGGACACGGCAGGGGAAGCCATTTGCATGGCGAATGGGCCCAACTTCCGGGCCCATTGGCGGCCATTTCCGGAACCGTGGTTAGGACCACGGAGATAGGGTGACGGTGTTTCCAAAACAGGACCGAGATACGTACATACATACATATTAAATCATAGAAACTTTGACAGCGAGCCTTACATAACTGCGTTACTCGGGGGGGCAAAGTAAAATACATTTCTTTATTGCAAAAGTTTTTTATTTATTTTGCTCATACCCTGGTTTATTAGCTGTTGAAACCGAATTTGCATATACCCAATTTGAGAATACACAAATCCTAGTTATGAAATGTAACAAAAATAGTATATTCACCTTTAAACAATGATCTTGAAGTTTAAAATGTCTTGTAGAACACATTTTTAATACTTTATTTATAAACCAACAAACTATTGTGCAATTACAAAAGAAAATACATAACACGAAATGGGAAAAAAGCAACAAAGAATGAACAGCACAAACATAATATTTTAATGAAACAATAACAAAAATAGGACAACATATATATTAGAAAGAACATTTAAATCAAAGCAAAGGTCAAGTCAAAGTTTTGGTGAGTCGTAAAGAATGACAAAAATCATTTAGACTGATACCAAAAATGTCAAGATCATGGCTTGAGTTAACGCATTTTAGCTGTGACCAGGAATATACATGTGTGTATGGTTAAACGCGTACACCAAATGGAGTATTATTTATTCAGTACGCAAATAATTGAATTTAAATTGTTTTAAAACAGATAAGTTATTTTATTTATTTCCGTTTCTATTACCGAGTGTGGCGTAGCAAATAATAATGTATTCGCTGAATTCAAAACTACGTATATCGTGTACTCCTGAAGTTTTGTAACAGCGTTGGAAAATAATTGTAATTTGAAGAACAGGACTCAACTGTAACCGTTTTCTTCTCTAGCTTATTGTAAGGCTTGAAGGCATAAAAAATTGATACTGCTATGGTAAACGATGGGTGGTGTCCACGCATTTAAATTTGTTATCGTTGTGTCTCCGGTGTCGCTGTTGCCGCTGTTTTCGATGTTGTGTTGTTGTCACTGTTATTTTTAATGTAATTGGTATGTTGTGTCGCTGTAGACGTTGCTGTCGTTGTCGTTGTTGTCGTTGTTGTCGTTTTTGTCGTTGTTGTCGTTGGTGTCGTTGTTGTCGTTGTTGTCATTGTTGTCGTTGTGTCGTTGTTGTCGTTGTTGTCGTTGTTGTCGTTGTTGTCGTTGTTGTCGTTGTTGTCGTTGTTGTCGTTGTTGTCGTTGTTGTCGTTGTTGTCGTTGTTGCCGTTGTTGCCGTTGTCGTCGTTGTCGTCGTTGTCGTCGTTGTCGTCGTCGTTGTCGTTGTTGTCGTTGTTGTTGTCGTTGTTGTCGTTGCTGTCGTTGTTGTCGTTGTTGTCGTTGTTGTCGTTGTTGTCGTTGTTGTCGTTGTTGTCGTTGTTGTCGTTGTTGTCGTTGTTGTCGTTGTTGTCGTTGTTGTCGTTGTTGTCGTTGTTGTCGTTGTTGTCGTTGTTGTCGTTGTTGTCGTTGTTGTCGTTGTTGTCGTTGTTGTCGTTGTTGTCGTTGTTGTCGTTGTTGTCGTTGTTGTCGTTGTTGTCGTTGTTGTCGTTGTTGTCGTTGTTGTCGTAAAAGTCATTGTTTGTCGTCAAGAGTCAGCACCCTAAAATACACACATTTTGGCTTTATAATACAAGCAATACTACAAATGATTCATCTGCAAATTCTAGTTGCAGTAGTTAGGAAAATGTCTACCATTTCCAGTGAATAATTATTTTACTGCTTTCTATTAAATTCTATATGAAATGCATACTAGAACTTTAGGTAAAACGTTCAAAAATGCCTTCGCTGGTTTTCAAACTGGACCTTTTATTGACATTTTAGTATATTTTTCATAGAATTTAAAAGATTGCAGCTTCAAAATTTTACTCACTAGAAACCTTAGACATTTTACTTACTGCCCATGTAGAATTTACAGATAAGTTTTTTAGACAAACCTTAAAAAAAATTATTTAATGTTCCGATAAAGCACATGTATTGAAAAACAAATTTTCTACCGCCTTGCGAGTTGATATGCATTAAGAGCATTGAATCAGCTCCTCTTCAGCAATGGTTCAACAATGAATATTGTCAAACCAACATTTTCTCGTAAGATCTAACAATACACGAAGCGTGCACTCGCTTCCAAGACTAGCAGTAACATTAATGTAATCGAATAATTCATTACTATCAACTTTTTGTGAATATATTCTTAAATAAATAAATCGTTATTCCGTGGTCTACGAGTCACCCTGAGTTCAAAAAGCCTCCAAAATTACCTCCCCTTATCGTTCGTCCCATGAATAAATGCATTAGACGCGACTAAGCCGCTTTACTTTTGGCAACGGCTCCGACCTCATGCAAATCTACAGAGACTGAATCACCGCAGGCTCATAATCATAATGTCCATGTTTAGACTTCAATCAAAATTATTCACTTCAAATCATTCAGTCCTAGATATTCGGTTCTGTGCCTTCAACCCAGTGTAATTGACTCTCAAAATTGTTGATCAATCGAGGTAGTTAGTCTAAAGTTTGGGATAAAGCCGTTTATTTTATTATTCTATACAGCTATAACCTCTACAAATAATGCTGTATTCTGCTTTCTTCAAATTCAAAACGAACATCTCTTTCATATCTTACACCCACGAGAAACAACTTCAATTTTCAATTTAAAATGATGTTTTGTCCCGAGATAAACATCTCGTTTCATCAACAGTCGTGCATCGTCTCATAATATTTTATATCGTCGCCATGGAGAACAAAGAAACCAGTTAAAAAAAAAAAATTACAAAAAAGTTTCATTTTTTGTGATTTTATTTTTATTTTTAAAGATAGAAGAGTGAAATGAACTTGTGAGAGAAAGGAACTACTGAAATTATGTGACTAGTGAGAGAACGAAAGAAATCATTCGAAATTCAAAAGACTTCAAGCCACGTGCATTAATGCAGGCGTCATTAACTGTTCTAATGCATATGTTTCAGGCAATGCAGTACACAAAAACAAAATCTAAAGCCTCCAAAACAGATTTGGAGATACTTAAACTTCCGCTCTTTTCGATCTCATATTGATCATTTGAAATTTTTTACTCGATTATACGTGATATTAAACAAAATCCATTACCCGACTTCACTCAAACTAGATCACTGAAACTAATCTCCTATTTGCTCCCGTCCTTCTTCCTTTATCCCATTCCCGTGTTCCCTTGCACCTTTCTCTCCCCCCACCTACTAAGTTAAGTTACTAAATTATAATTGTATATTGTCACACTTTATTTATAACATTTATCATCAACAGAGGAAAAATTATAATTGTTAATAATTAATTATTGTTGATTTGTGTTAATTTTCACAAAAAATAATAAATGAATAAAAAAATGTGTGCTAGATCTATCGGCAATTTACAAAATACTGATAAACAGAGCTTTTGTGGCTCAAATCCTTTGATTATGGAATTTTTAGTGGTTTCAAAATGCTTTTGAGAATTGAAATCAATTTTATCAAATTTTTGGCTTGATTTGTACAACGAAATCGTATACTTTTGATATTCCGACTCTTGCCCTTTACCGACTCAGGACTTTTTTTTAGATTGTCAAATCTTACAATTTCGACTTCATATTCAAGCCACTAACGGATCATATTAACATATTTATCCATCTCCACTACTTCACGTTCTTTCGTATTACTTTTCAAAACCATTTAAGCATCTCTTACTATCTTGTTTATTTTCTCATCAGCCTTGCACGAATAAATCTTCTGATTTGTAATTCACTCACACATGATATCGCCAAGCAAAATAATTAAACATAATGTTTTATCTACCATCGACAAACTATTTAAAATCCTTACCCAGCACTCAAAAGTGTTCACACATGGGCAAGAAGCACGTATTTAATATGAAATTCCCTTTAGTGTAAATACTGCCCTCATGAACGCCACATGCAAATGAAAAAAAATTAAATCTTATCACGCACTATCTTTTCCCATCAGCATAAAACGACGCTTCCGTCTATCGTTATCTCATTTTCCACCTCACTCATTCACTAACAGAGCACTTAGTAATTTTTTACGCGTTTTTTCTTCAAGATCTTTAAGCTTTTAGAGCTTTCTGAGAATGGTTTGAATGTAAGTAGAATCTTAGGTGAGAGGTTGACTGCATGCATATGTTAGCATAATGTTAACGATATGTCAAAATATTTCGTGACCACAATATTGTTGAGAGAGACTTCTTCTGTCTCGTGGGCTTGTGATATAAGTAAAATATGTGGAAGAAAATATTTGGACATCTAAATATTATATTACATGCGTAAATGTAGTACATGTGAATAAAAGCAGTCTGCATGATATTTTTATTTGTTCTCAATAACTGTTATTGCATGCAATCACGTTATGACTAGTAGTTTGCAGTCGAGATACAGAATATAGGAAGCAAACTACTTATCTTTCTAAAGTGGTGGCTGCTTACGGTTGTGAGACATGGTGCCTTTTAATCTGAATACTAGACAAGAGTCTCAACTGCTTCCAACTGTCTGGAACCAGTGGGACTATGGCATCCCCGAACGGGAGTATGTTGGGAGCCAGAAGGAAGTGGGGAAGGGATGAAGATGAAGAAGATAAAGGTTGGGAGGTACCTTGATATGGCTAAAACCATTTCAAACAACGTTTTTATTCTGAATCTTGAAAATATACTACATATGGTCTTTCAGCAAAGGACGATTATAATTTAAATAAAAAAAATATTTAGTTTATACTTATACGTTCCTGGAACATGTTATAAATAAATATACTACATATTTTTTTCAAATAAATTAAATATAAAGTACACAAATCTATCAAATCAAATTTATTTGAAGATCCCGTGACCTCTAGATTGAGTTTAAATTTCGGGGTAAGAAAATGAATTTAAATTGATTATTTTTTTATTAATTGAGTGGAAGATCTTAACCGCTCGACCACGAAGAATATCAAAATACCCAAACCCTTACCCTAAGTAAAGAAGAATGAACTGAATTATTAGGTGATCCTTGAATTGAATTTATTGTGAATTGATTATGAAAATGAAACCCAATAAATAAATACCAGAGGTAATTTGATTTTTCTTTGGACATGTTAAATTAGAGCTAAAAGGTAACATGTCAATGTAATTCGCATTTCAAGGAAAATCGGTAACTTTTAAAAAAAACTTTTAACAAAAAAAAGCTCCAGTTTACAAACCATGGTATAAGGACAGATATTTGTGAATTTTGCAATTAAATAAAAAATATTTTTCTGTTTGACTATTTAAAATCACGAAATGACTAAATCGCTTCACACTTTCGTGATCGTTATTCAAGAGTCCACGGTTAAATAATCAGTATTGTAACAGGGCGATTTATTCCGTTGTAATAATAAATTTAATTAAATCCCAATGGTGCCATAAAATTACACAGCAGGATCCCAAATTGTTTCGAACCAGGCTTGAATAGTGATTTGCCTTCAATTATCTACTGCAATTTCAAATTAGCTAAATTATCGCACATGCAATTAACCCATCCCTTTCGGTGGGAGTCCAATTTCCGGTCATTCGTGAAACATGAAACATATATGTACTAGATTTTTTTTATAGTTCGTTACCTTTAATAAGTAGAGATAATATTTTTAGACAAGGCTCGTGACTCAGAATGTAGAAACGGAAGGTTCGTTTTATAGATTCCCCTATTTAACTTCTTTGTGACTGAATGGGTACCCTTTTCGGTTTTTAACAAAGTTTTTTTTAATGTTCCAGTAAGTATAATCAGCTTATAACCCTGACATCTTCACAATAGTGGAAATTAATAATCAAACATAACCGTTGAATATGAGGAGGCTGGTTTGTGAACGGGAAATGCTTAAGTAAAACTTATACCCTCTAATGACTGAAGGGGTACCCGGGTGTCCTTTTTTATTGCAATTTGAAACTTGGACAATTGTTTTAATTATTTTATCTGGAAGATGTTATTATTTTATGTCACATATGGATTAAAAAAAAAGTATAGCAATCTTTAAAACACAGACGTCAGGTAGAATTTTTTTTTTTAATGATACTTTCAAATCCCTACCTACCTACTAAAGTACCTACCTGTAGTGTATTTAGCAGATATTATTCTATATTTAAAATGGGAACTGAGGAAGTCAAGTTATAACCAGTGGCGGCTCGTGAGTTTTTAGTGTGCTAGAGTGCTAAGATTGAAAAATACGACGTTGTTAGTGTTTTTGTAGCCGAAAACGATTTTTTTTTTTTTCAATAATTTATTTTTTGTATGAATATCAGTTTTGGTGGTGCACTGCACGGATTTCTGTAAAATCTACATACAAAAAATTGAAATTTCGAAAAAAAAAATATTGTTTTCGGTTACACCAACATCAATAATGACTTTTTTCAATCTTACCACTTTGGCACACTAAAAAGTCACGAGCCGCCCTTAATTTTACCCTTAATTTTTAATGGGTAACAACTAGTTGGTGTCCTAAATCTGAGTGAATTTTGATTTGTGTCTATAGGTTCCTACTTCAAAAATGTCTAGTGGTTAAAATTATTAGATTTTAACATCCCTTTGCTGTCTTCCAGAATACTTAAAGAATGTGACATTGTTCTGACAAGTTTATTTTCACGTAAGCCCTTAAGGCTACCAACAGGATGCTAGTAATATCATGCCCGTCATCCTTTATTTTATAATGAAAAGGATGATGCGAATTGATTATAAATATTTCATAAAATTACAAACATTTATACCCAATACATTTAATTTTTCCAAAGAGTTTCTATGAACAAAATTTATTCTGAAAAACACGAGAGATTTTCACTTTTGCATTGAGTTATCATACACAAAATTCGTTTATTCTAATTACGTTTGTTTTTATTAAAAAGTCAATGAAAAGTGATGCGGGATACAGTTTTATTAAAATATGCGGTTAGGTTTTCAGAGTGATAGATAAGCTAAGTACAGCTCACGGTATACATATTTTGTGTAGTCTGGTGAACACAGAATAATTTCATATTTTCGTTGAAAGGAATCACTTTGTGGATTGACATATTTAATCAAAACTAAATAATAACTTATAAAACTTTGATGATGCTCAGGCTAAGCGAAACCGGTTGGTCTCAAAAATTAAAATTAAAACTGTGATCTCATACAAAGTTATCATTTAATTTTCATATGATAATTTAATATGATGTTGGCGACCTTTGGGCGTATGTATTTACTGCTTTTGACACGTTTTAGTAGGATAGTCAGTGGGGCGCTCGTGGCGGAGCGATTAACTGAACTTCGCACGTATTTTTGAAGGTGTAGATTTGTTTCTTGCAATAATTTCATATTATTTAACCCAATATAAACCATATTTTTATGCAATTATCGTAGGCAGTGCTTATGTGCCTATATAGAGTGCACCCCACTGACCACCATTTAGAATCGAAAAGTTAATTTAACTGGCTTTAGTCGTGTTTAGTAACCAGATTCGAATAGTCAGTTACTTCATAATCTTTCTCCTACCCATCTCTTTCCCTTCCTTACTACCTTCAACCTCACGAAATACCTCGATTGGGGATACCGTAGTCTCCCTGGTTTTAGACAGTTATGACTCTTGCGTGGTATTAATTATTTTTAAAAAAAAATACGAAAACGTTATTTTATCATAAACTTGGCATTTTACAATGATGACAGTAGAATTCTCGCACAATAATAATCATTTGCTAGGTGAAACTCGTTGATAGCAAATTATCTAACAGTAACGACCGTAACATATCCGCCAGAGTTTTCCACCGTGGCGTCATACAGAAGAGTTATTTGTAGGGTAAGAAGCAAGAAGATTAAATATAATTGGCGGCAAACCCCCGAACAACCCTCTCTGTTCCCGCCCATCAAATGTGACGTAAAAAGGTCAGCGCAAAACTGCGTTTGTCACGTTGACGTTTTGTATTTGCGTATCTACATTTTTTGCCAATTCGATATATCACTAATCTTATATTGGCATTTTTTTTTCTCATATTTAATTCTGTAACATTTCATTAAATTTAAGGGTCAGCACCCAAATACACCTTTTTTGGTTTACTAGTATAAACGAAACTACAAGATATTTATCTATCAATTTTATATGTGTATTTAGAAAAATGTCAAAGGTTTCCAGTGAATACAATTCTTAAACAGTAATCTTTTAAATTCTTTATGAAATGCACACTAGAATATTAGATAAAACGTTCAAAAATGCCTTTGCTGGTTTTCAAACTGCATCTTTTAGTAATATTTCAGTATGTTTTTCATAGAATTTAAATAATAACAGTTTTAAAAATTATATTTACTGGAAACTTCACACATTTTTATAACTACCCATAGAAAATTTGCAGATAAATCATTTGTCGTATGTGTTTTTTGTATTGAAATAATAAAAAGTGACGTTTAGCATCATTTTTGGGTGCTGACCCTTAATATTATAAGTTTCAACTTACTTATGAATTTGTGATTAAGGTTGATTTGCTCGGAACTAAATGTTTTTTTTTAAGGTTAAGGTTTAGGTTTTTTCTAACGGGAAACTTAAAAATCCATCGACCGTAGCAGGAGTTTAAATAATTGAAAAATTGTATTAATGCTTTACATATAAAATAGGAAAGTATCTCACTCTGAAGATCGAGGAAGTTCAAAACAGATACGTAAAATAAATTAATTAATTACACCCTACTTATTACAAATATGAAAACTACATTTATAACCTACAAAATCTAACTTTACTTGCACAATCCTACACAAATTATGTTAAACTACAGTTGAAGAATATCTAGTACGGCCTACAGCATTGTTTATTTAAATATGGTAATGAGTTTTTAAAAAATCAAGTACCAAATGAAAAGCCTTAATATTGATGTGATCTCATTTTCATCCTCTGGAGTTACTTCTCGCAACTTTGCCTGGGGTCTTCCCTCTGAAACCGCACGTACTATTTCAGAGAAAGTCAATCTTTTGACATTTATATTGATGTACACAAAGCAATTATTAGGTTTTATAGTAATTTTGAATGTTTTTATCCTAATCTCTTCATTGATTTTCATTGAACATACTTTTTTCAGCAAGTGTTGTCCAACTCCTCGTACTATAACATTATAAAAAATATATGTATAGTACCGTCTAAAAGTAACACACATCATTATTTGAGGATAAAAACAAAGACTTTAGAAAAGAAATTCTACAAATCTTCAAGCTCGTAAAGCAAAAGCAAACAAAAAACAAAGTACAAATCAAATTATTATGACTGAGACTACAAGACACATTATATTTGTATCTTTTACGTACGTTGAAAGATAGAAAGTTCAAATGTTGTTTTTGTACATTTTAATGCACAGTTGTTTTTTGTCTGGAGGAAAAAGGAATTCATTCCCTTTCGATAAGTTCATGGCTCATTGAAATAGATGAGATAAATTCTAAAGAAGTAAACAACTTTCTGTATGGCGTGTGGTGATAAATGCAAGCTCTTAGAAATAAGGTTGAAAAAAGTAAAAATATTAAATCATGACAAAGCTTTTAATATTATTTTGGTGTTTTTGAAAACAAGGATGAATTTAATCTGACAGCTGTTTAACGAAGCTCAGATCTTCTTCAAACCGTTTGAATTTCAGTTCATAACACGTAAAATAAACACTTATAAGCTTTGAATTACGGCTCAGACGGCCTTGTGAACATAGCTAATAACACAAATAATGCGTACATCCCACATAGTTGTATTCTTTATACCACTTTAATAAAAAGTTTTAGGAAAATTAAATAAAAACTTTGTTTAAGACCACAGATTTTACTTTTTTTTTATGACCGACCGGTTTTGCTTAGCCTAAGCACCATCAGGGCACACAATTAAACTAAACAAAAAATACAAGGTGTGCGGTTATACAGGTAAATACATACATTAATTTATTTATTTACGCCCGTTAAAAGCTTTTTTTTTAAATTATCTTTTTTTCTTAACAGTGAAATCAAAAGCAGTGCAAAAAATATTGTAAAAGAAAATAAATATAGGATTGAATAACAGTTACATCCAGAGTAAAATAATTTATACGATTGATTTTGCTCTACTAAATGAAAAGATCTGTACTAAGGTATACTTATATTGTGATATTGACGTTCTAAATATATCAACAACATCGAAATATTTGTTTCCCAGATGTTGAATTCGTCGCATAAGAGAGTAATATTGTGAGGTTGAACTAGAATTGTCCCAATAATATGGTAGGTACTGTCTTATAACTGTCCTGCCAGGAACATGAAGCGCTATTAATAATATATCGTTTCAGGTCAGTCAATTACTGAATTTATAATTTAATATAAGCAAGTTAATTCGGTAATTATTCCACGTTCAGATAATTTTAATAAATTGGAGTAATAATTATAACAAAGGAAAAGAAAGAACGAGGCAGATAGTACGAAATAATTTATTTATTTAAATAATAAGTGTTGTGTTTGATAGCACCTCCAATAACTTATTTCATAGTTACACTTTTTGGATATAATTATTACAGTTTTGGAAGCTAAAAAACCCCAAAGCACATACATATAACAACGAATCGTGAATAAATCCCCCTCTCTCAATTTCCCTTTGAAAGGTTAATATTTAGATTATCTTCCTACGTACTAAGTCATCTTCTCAATCTCTTTGTAGGAGATTCAAACATATTAAAGTAAATTTAGTCACGGGAATATTTATTTTACAGTGTGTTTTTAAAGGAGGGAGGAACCTTTTTTCGCTGATTTTCTTCGAGCTTTTGTTGACGGAGAATTTACTTTTCTTGTTGTTGTGAAGCCAGCCGTATGAGATTTCTCGTAATAAGTAAACTTTCTTCGCCCCATCTAAAATGTTCCTGTATTTTCAAAGAGAATAGCAATGTTCGCACATCCAACATAAAACCCACAATAATAATTATAACCAAATATATAAAGGTACATCTTTGTTTAATATTAGGAAATCATCATATTCATCCGCTTTAGTCATTTTTATTTCACTTCATCATACACAAATTGCACGTTTATTTTCAAAGTATATAATTAAATGATGTGGAAGTTTTTTAAAACAAACCTACATAGTATCTTGACTGTGTACCTAAGTTGTGCGACAGTGAATCCCAACCGTTTTTTCTCACGATGAGTTGTTCAACTCTTTTGCATTATCATCAGAAGAACAAATACATAAATAAAATAGTCTGTGATATTGTGCAGATAGTGACAGGGTTTTTTTTACTATCCAAAATTCCACCCATTATTAAGACAATTAAGTCACGTTAAGCTGCTAGTTGCATTTTTTAACAGGTTTTTATTTTTTAACAATGTATATTTTTTTATAATTTTCTAAAATTATATTATTATTTAAATCAAAGACATAGTTTAAAATATTAAAAGAAAAACGACCACACAAAATACGAAATCAGAGGAAAAGATAAATTTTTAACAAAAAATAAAACAGTACAAAAAAACTAACTTTTTTCCAGCATATATCTCTGTTTCAAGATCAAACCACACTTTTATTATATACTCGTAATTGAAAAGCTACACATTTTACAGATACGTGAATTTTTCGTTGATCAATCAACCAACTGATAGACATATTGAACACACTGGTGTATTATTTGCTCAGCATCGCGAAGGTATCGCGAACTAAAAAGGTGTTCATAGAAGCATAACGTATATCAATATACATAAGAAGAGACATTCGACTTTTCAAAGAGGTTTTGTATTGAATAAATGTTCAAATATTTCAAGAAATTTAATAAAATAATCCCATCTCTCGTTTAACTGGTTTCCCATTTTTCCTCAAGTATTTTCAGTTTTATCTCACACTATTACAAAAACAAACACATGAATTATCCAAGAAGTTTTCAAACCATAAATAAACTTGCAAAATTTTTCGTGAGGCTTACAATAATATAACATCCAGAAAATCTGAAGTAGAGAAGTAAAATTTACCGCATACATACTTACAAATTGTACTCGTATGAAGTAACATGTACGTTGTACGTGGTTGAGGGATTATGGAGGTTGTATTTCCGGAACCGGAAGGAACTAGAACAGTTGCTCGTAGTTCATTAGGCCCTACTAAAATGACCTTGGGAGAAACCCTGGATTATAAACCTTATTTAATATACGTTCATTGCAAACCTTCGTCAACTCGCTTACGCGTTCAAAAAATAATTATAAATACATAAAACGGTTTTGTATACTTATTTGATGTTCCATTAGGGTATCTTAATAAAAATAATATTTGTTTATTGAAATCGATCAATTATAATATTGTGTATACAATTGACGTAAAAAATCAATACCCCTCATGTGAAAATAGTAATTTCTGAAATAAATATTTTAAAAAATCACATGAATCAAATAAATTATAAAAATAAGTCAAATTACTATAGATAAAAACATTCATAGTGTTAGAATTTGTGCAGCTCGTTTTTTGTAACATCGCACCCGATTTAAAATGAATATGTTTAACTGGCGTACTTACAAACCACCTTCGATTCGACGACTCGCGTACTTGAACGTGATTTTGATTTATTAACCCGACGCACCAATCTTTACTACAGAATGCCGATTTGATCACAAAAATTTCAAAAAACGTCTGTCAACGCAATAGAAAAATCAACAACAATATTTGTGCTTCGGCTTAGTCAATTTGATGAACTTTCGGATCAAGGGTCAATTTTTTTTTTTAATTTCATCATTGATGCAATCAATTTAATACAATATATTAACAAAAAGAAAACAGATGATCATTAGAATTAAAATTTTACTGAATTATATTCCTTATTTGCAAAACAAAGTAATATCCACGATACAAAATAAGGTCGGACTTAAAAGATTCAAGATAACAAATATAAGAAAACAGATGTGTTAATTTTTATTCGCTTGCATGTCAAAAATTAATACGAATTTTCAGGTTATTTTCTTCTTTACTCTGCCCTAAGGAGCGCACGTGAACTTTAAAAACGTCTCGTCCTCCCTGTGTGATACATTACGTTTTCAGGCATTGTTTGAAACAAACGCGTAGATTGTATCAGGTGTAAATGAATAGAATTATCATCTGATATCAAATTTACTTGATGTTGAGTATGTTTCACCTTTACCCGAATTCTGCGGATTTCACATTTGGTTAATTATATATCCACAAAGCACAGATCTCCATAAAGCATCCTTTGAGCCTTCTTTACCATTAGTGTCATTATGGAGAAATCCGAATATTCGATCCCCGGAGCGCAGAATAGCAAAGCGCGCAGCTTTCGGTTTCCTTTGTGCCTTTCATCCCATTCAATGGGTCTGTCACGTCTGTTGTCTGGTCTGATAATCCCGCTATTGATAAGGACGGGGCGGGGCGTGACCCGTTCCTGCTCCCGCTTCTGCTCGGGAAGATCCAGAACAGAAGTTAGAGGAAATGTAGGCCGTTCCTAGTAACCAGCCAAGCAAGCAAGCACCTGGTGATTTATGAACTTAACAATTAGCGCTTATTGTTTTATGGAGGCTTTCAAGCTCGATTATTTAAGCAGTAATGATTCAAGCCTTTTGAAAAAATATGAATAAAGCTTGATTTGTGCATATTTAAAAATAATCGTGGATTAGGTATTGGATCAGTGTGCGTACAGACAAAGTTGTAAAGCGAACTGCGAAATTATGTGTAACTTTGTACGCTTAATTACCGTTTTCATACAAGCTTTCATAATATTTATTTTGAATCGGATCCGTAGTCATGGTGTTTGTATAGAGATAGTCATTATGTATACTTGGCTACAATTGATCCGTCTTCATTGCCTGTTTTTGTATGTGTACGCGAGATCTTATGTTATAAACTCGCCCAGGTTTTTCTTCTCATAAATGTTAAACCCCGAAATTTCCATGCAGATGCCGGAAAAGAAAACAAAACGCCGGAATTTTTGTTTTAAATTGTTTAATACAAATAAAAACTGCAAAAGAGTATTGTAACTTCGATGAAGTCAGAAAGTAAATAAAAGTTATTAATGTATTTTACGCTCAGAAGGGTTTTATTTCAATAAAGTACATTTTTTACACGAGAAATAATAATTTAAGAAAAATAAACATCATAGAAACAAAAATAAAAAAGCACAGCAAACAGGCAGATATGCAAAAAAATAACGTTATGTTTAAAGGAATGAGGATAGATTACATATTTATAATATCTACAAAATTCACCAAATTAACGTTAAATATGATAATATCACATGTGTAAGTGTAAGTTTCCCATAGTTTGAAGCTTTTAAATTGGGGAGTAGGCAACGTAGTTGTACTAACTTAGGTATACTGCAATAGTATAGTATTTTTTGTCAAGTTGTTATTGTGTGTATACGTAGATTTATGAGGTTCAGGAGTTATGACTATTCGAATTTAAAGTTATGTATTTGAAATAAATAAAAAAAATAATAATTTCTCATTTTCTAGTGACCATTTTTTTTGTTTAAAATAAAAAAAAATGATAATCTACGTATTCTAGTAGGATATTTAATCAAAACATTTGAAAGGATAAAAAAAAACAATGTCTTCGCTGAATTTTGTAAACGTGATTTTGGTAAAAAGGAGACCAAACTTCAGAATTGTGTCCAATTCGGCCCTTAATTAGAGACAGTTTAATAGTATAATAACTTTTGAATTGTTCTTAATATGAAGCCTAATATCTTCTAAATTGTATTCCTAATTCGTTAAATATTACCAGCAATATGTATTCTTTCATCCAAAACAATGCGAAAATCTCTCATTTGCGTGACTCTTTCTAAAGTTGTGTTGTTTATTGAATAAGTCAAGTAATATGGGAGTTTCTTTCAACAGAAAGTTAAGATTTTGTACTTTTCTACATTTAAGTAAAGATTATTTTGTAATCACAAATCTTTCAACTTTATTTGGCGTTGATTTAGATAAGTTGTTTATTTCTGTGCCTTAATGTCATCAGCAAAAAGCGATACCTCGATACTGTCGAAAATGATGAATAAAAATGGCTCATGTCGACCATCTTGCGGTAAGTCGCATTTTTTTTTCGATAATAATTTTTTATTTATTTAATTAACAGTTTATGGTTAGATAAACAACTAGTTAACCAGTTTAGCAAGTTATTTCTTCTTCCAAGGCCGTATGAATTTTGAAATAAGTAATTTGATTTTAAAGGTAGGAGTTACGAAGAAACGGTTAAATGGTTTTGTGATTAGTTTAGATATGACAGTGATGCATATTTTAAGGAATATTAGTGAAATGTTGTCGGGGCCTGCAAAGTTGACAATGTTTAAGGAAAGTGATTTATGTTCCCAAAATTCAATTAGGCGATTATATATGTTTTAACTAACTAAACAACCATCACGCCGTTTACCTGCAGGGGTAAGCAGAAAAGATGGATCGCCATATAACTCTGTCTTGGCACGCACTCCTTGCTTCATTCACATTCATGCATCGTCTCATACATACTCTTCTGTTATTCTGACTCTTCACATGCGTCCTCGACTTCTTCTTCCATTCACTTTTGCATCATGTATTCTTTTCACACTCCTTTCGTCATTCATTCGCTCTACATGCCTGAACCATCTAAGCGTCCCTTTCTTGATCCTATTCATTACGCTCACATCAACCTTGCATTGTTTCTGGATATTTATATTTTTAATACGGTCATACATGGTTTTACCGCACATAAGTCTCAAGGGTCTCATTTCCACAGCATTCAGTCTACTCATATATGTTTCAATTTGTGGTATTACTAAATAACTGTGAATAAGGGTATGTTTCTCATCTGGGGTTTCTTCGTCGTATCCGTTTTTGAAGAAACCCGAAAAAATATTAAAACACATGTGAATTTCTTAAACTAATACCGTTTATAAATATGCATTACGAGTAGTCTGTGTTTTTAATGCTTATTTTGTTAATAACGTTATTGGATTAAAAAGTTGTTTGAAGTTATAAATAAAACACAAAAATAAATATAAAACCATAGAGAAATGTCATTGAAAATAAATCGGCTATTTCCAACCAAAAATTTCTAATAATAAACACCCAAGTAATTTTAACGATGATATTTTTAATGAAAAAACACAAAAGTACCATTTGTTTTGATTTCACAAAAAGGTGTATAAAAATGATATTCCAAAATATTTCGCCAATTATATCTAAAAATATTTTTTAAATCATTTTTTTCATTCTTTTCCTGAATATCAAATAACATTTCTCATTTCATTTCAACCCCCTTCAAGAGTTAATTTTCCTACTTCAATTTAAAAAAAAAAAATTAAATACTCATCCGAGGTAATAATAATAATAATAATAATATTTGGATAATTTGTATAGCGCCGTTTTTGTGAAAAATCACATCAAGGGCGCTGTACAAATCTTAATTTCTACTTAATATTAATTCTTAGTTTATATAAATATACAGCAACATACTTATCTGGTAGGTCACTTCTGGCAGGACACAATCACCAAATGTTGAGGTAGGGTCCTTTCACGTTTCAAATATCAAAAGAAATTGAACATGGGTTTTCGTTTATGATAAAATGTTTACAGAATCACGTAGTAGATATTTTCTTTGGAAAGGTTAACTTTGGCTTAATCTTACGCAGGAGAGAGAAAACGCAATACATATTTAGAAAAGTTTCACCAAAATCTCCGAGCTTCCTTTGATGCGGTCAATCTGGAACGATCTTTGGGGAAGGATCCAAAAGAAAACTAACACATGTACAAGTTCATAATTTTCCCGAGAAGAAGTTTGTTTCGCAAACCTTTTGTACCAAAGAGGGATGATTCTTAGACGGTAGATTAGCGCAGTGAAATAACTTGAGTGGAACCTCGTTTTTTTTTGAGTTATTATTCTCAAACGATTTTCATATTTGTGTAGAATTTATATGCGTGTTACCGAGAGGAATAAATATTTAACGGTTTCTTTATTGAATTAACTTTCCTCTTGGGTATGATTATTTCCAGTTCACGACGACCTTTATAAAATAAAGAAAATGTTTCGGCTCGAGAACCAGAGGTCATGAGTATTAACAGGGAAGTTTGTAAGTAGCTAGATGTTTCTATATCTTAATTTAACATTTATATCAGTATGCAAAAATAGTCTTCACGTAGTTTTGAATACATTCATTGTGAAAAAATGCCCTAAGTCAAAGTTACTGACGTTATCGCTAGAAGGATGCGACAGCACTTTAAACTCATTAAGCTCTGTTGCATTATTTAATTAAACTAAAGTCGCACCAATCGCTTTCTCATTTGCACTTTTTTCTGCAAAGTTTCGTCTCTTTTTAACACACAGTATCAAGTTTAAAACGAGAGGCGCCGTTCGATAGACGTTCATGAATGGCTTTATTTTATTTTTACTAAAATGATTACATACTACATAAAAATACATTTCTTGGTATGTAATCCCCAAGGAGTTAAAAAAGACTCATTCCCTTTGTTTTTTTTTTAAATATATGTTTTAAAAAGTATAGGCTCTGGTTGTGGTGTTCATTTGACGATTTGTATAGCGCCGTTTTGTGAAAAGGGCACTGTAATCTTCTAGTTTAGATAAGAAAATATACAGGAACATACTTACCTGGCAGGTCCCATCAGATAGTTAAAAAAATTGATTATTATTTTAAATTTTTTTTTTTGATAAGAGCGAAATTAAAGAATGGACGTTTTGAATTTTTTAAATTATTTTAAAGAAGTGATTTGTAAATATTTTTTTGTGAAAAAGTATAAGGCTAAAACACTGGTTGTGGTGTTCTGTTATGGTGGATTTAAAAAAATTATTTCCATGCACTATTATTTATTTTTTTTGCTTGGTTATCACGAGTAGTTTATTGTGGTACGCATCAAATGAGGTAAATAATGCCTTGTATGTAGCTGTAGCGTGTCTTCAAATTTATTACAAAATTTGCTGAATACAATATTTTAAAGGATACTTTAAACACATGAGTTAAAACAGTTTTTTTCTGTTTGTTCAGACAAAGTAATGAATTCAAACCCCCCTGAAATTTCTCGGTTTGAACTTAAAATACGGTGTATTTAAGATAAATTAATTGTTTCAAAAGCTCTTTCGTATTTTTGAACTCTCTTGGCACATATTTATTTTGTCATATAAAAATTTCCATCTTCACTGAATTCCTGTATTATAGTCAAATTTCAAACTGTTTTTGTTTTTCTGTTATTAAAACGCGAGCCTTGGGTTCGAAAATTAAGTGCCGTTTTTTCAAGCTACAATGGAACCGAGTGAGCTGAAGCTTTTTGGTTTGTAAACTGCAGCAGCTAAGGAAAAAAATGATTTTTGAAATAAACTTCAAAAGCAGATTTTCGGAAATTTGAAGCCATTTCTTGGAGAATGAAATAAACCCCTGGAAGGAAAAAAAGCTCCAAAAGCTGTTTCGCCTTAACATTTTTGAAAAATCATACGGAATTTTTTCATGGTTATTAAAACTACCAATGTCCCCATTAGGCTTTTTTCTGATAAATTAGAAGCCATTTTCTTGGGAATGAAATAAACCCTTGGAATGCCCTCAGAAGGCAAAATAATGTAGATTTAAAACGCAGAGCTTTTAACTAAAAAAATCTTCTAAAGATTTAAAAAAAAACCTAAAAGTTTAAAATGGAGTTCTACAAAATAAACTTTAAAACCATAAAGAAAATAATGGATTTAAAACGATTAAGTTAAAAAATCTTCTAAAAGTAAGATTTTATAAAAAATACCACTTTGCGGGCAAAATAAAAACCTTGGGGTCGAAAAAAAATTATTGTTTTTCGAATGAAAGAATGTTTTTTATTCAAATATGCATACTATAATATTTGCATTCGGAACATGGAATAGGTGAAAAAAAAATAATAGCAAAACAAAATAAAAACGTCGATTAACAATTGTATCAGTGCGCAAAAATAATATTTTCGCTACTTTAAATACGTTTCTAATTCGTGTGCATTCACATGGTGAAAAAACTTAGGATTAAGCTAAAGGATTCGACTGCACTATAAATTCGTATAGCGCTGTCTCATTCTTTTATTTATCTGAATTTTCGCAAATTTCTTGCTGCAACATTCTGTTTTATTAAACACGCAGTATGAATTTTAAGTGCGAACAGCAGATATGTACCAATTTGTATCGAGTATTATAACGAGAGCCCGATTTTCGTCGGTCCATGAATAGTGAGTTTTTTTCATTTTACATTATTAAATATTTAAGGCGCTGGCCGCGTAAAACACCGCTGTAATTAGGTACTATCAACGTCTTATCAATTTGCCGCCTGCAGCAAACTGCTCCAATTGCACTTGCACAGAACCAGCCTTGGGTCCAAAATCCGAGGAAGAAAATATGTTTTGTGTTGATAAAATATTAGTTTTTATTGAAATGAGAATTCTAATAGATGTTTCCAACTCTATTTCAAGCTGGAAATTTCTCTTATATGATATCCTCTTGCAAAACAATTTGAAAAAGATGTGTATATGTTTATTCATCAGGAATAAAAATGTTCTTACCTACAATAATTGATTATTTTTATAGCACCATTTTTGTGGGACATCACCCAACCCAACATAACTTTTAATTCATTTTCTCCAATCCCTCGGTGGTTTAGTGGTTACGACGCTCGTATTTAAATTCAAAAGTCAATAAATTTAATTGAATAAACATGTGTTTTTCTCATTTAATACATATAGAAAGGCGAAAAGCCTGAAGCAAAACTTTGATCGAAAATGAGTTAAATATGCAGTTTTAATCAGTTTTTTTTGCATCAAATACATTAACTCTAGTTTGATTCTGAAGAGTTTTGTGGCGTTTCAGTCATCTAAAACATTTTTACCACTAGCCCTTTTGTCTTTCTGACGTCGATATAGTATAATTTTTTGCGCGTTCCAGAATAGTGAATATTTTAAGTACCACCCTGGTGAAAGACCACCATTCAGAATTGAAACGTTTGCTTGAAATGGCTTTAGCCGTGTTTGGTGACCAGATCTGAATAGCCAGGTGCTTCCCAGTCTTATGTTCTCCATCTTTTTTCCCTTCCCACTATCTTCTGTCTCACAACATACCACAGTTAGGAATACCATAGTCTCACCGCCTTTAAATGGTTAGCAACAGATGGGACTTTTGTGCGGAATTCACTATAAAAAAAATTATTATAAAATAATTGCTGGGGATTGGATTACGTCCATCCCTTTTCAATAAATAATTAAAATTTATTAATGTATTCTATCCATGAGTGAATAAATTTAATTAAATCTTATTGCAACCCTGTAATCATATTACGATTTCCATTTTTAACTTACTATAAAAAATCATTAAATGCTTACATTTTTTTTTAAATATATGTTCGCAGACTCAGTCAATTACAGAAAGTGCGTGAAACGATTTCAAAGAGCAAAAAAATTTGATCTTTAAGGTTTTACTTACAATTTTCTGAATGACAATTTTCGTGGTGGAAACCATAAAACAACATAAAGATTTAAAAAATATTAACAAATACTTCTTCAAATTTTTTTTCATTTTGTGTAGTTAAAAACGCTCTAAAGTTCACACAAATCACACGAAAATTCAGAGTCTCATTATTCGAGGCGCAACAAAGGATGTATTCAGAAAAATATCTGGGCCACGATCTCAGTCTCCAGTTTGGACCAAACTTGGATCTGGTGGGCTAATGAGACCTTTGTATAACAGCTTCTCCCAGTTACTAATTTGATATCTTTGTCTACCAGTCCATACAGAAGTTAAGACAAAGGATAGGCAATCGCGCTTACATCAGCATTTCATGAATCTCGAGGTGTTTTTTTTTCTGGAAGTTTTTTGTCGATTTACTGTTTTATCGGGATTTTTAATGATTTGAAGTCGAAGTAACAACTTAATTGTTCATTTACATCTTTTTTTTAATCAAGTACGTCTTTAAATAATTGATTGTCCCCCGTGGTCGAGTGGTAAAACGCTCGACTTGAACCACAGAGGTGTCAGATTCAAACCCGAGGTGCCCCAATAATTTGTTTTGTAATCAATATGTGTCATAACACATTTAATTCATATAAAATAATATATAGTTTATTTGCGGTACGTTCCAGAGTCGTGGATACTCTAAGTATCACCCTGGTGAAAGACCACCACTCGGAATCGAAACGTTTATTTAAATGGCTTTAGGCGTGTTTGGTAACCACATCTGAATAGCTAGATACTTCCCGACCTTTCTCTTTCTCACCTCTTTCCCCTTCTCACTACCTTCAGCCTCACAACATACCCTAATCGGGGATGCCATAGCCTTACTGGCTCTAGACGGTCGGGAGCAAAACTCTTGTGCGGGATTAACTATATTTTTTTGTTTGTTTTAAGATTATCTAATTTGATACTTAAGAATTACTAAAGGATTTTTTGGGTGCACTAAAAGTATAAGCCGATGGAAATGTGTTATGGACGCATCCATGTCTCAGAAATAAGGTCATTCATTGCTCACTTTTGATGAAATTGGTCGAAAAAAACATAACATGCCACTGCTTATTCGTACCAGAAAAATACTGTCGCAGCAGAAACCATGCAATGTTCAGAATACCCTATGGTCGGACAGATGTTTTGGTTCAGCATAGCATGACAAGAGGTATAATTCTGTTAAATACATCATCTATATATATTGATTTATGTTCAAATAATTTACAAAAGTTCAAAACACTTATTAATTTTAAAATGTTATAATTTGAAATTGCTTACTTGTTGTTCCATTGTACTGTTATTGGGTTTATATCTGTCGTACAATAATAAAAATAAAAATAAAATTATATTTATTTATTTATTTATATACGCCTTCAAAAGCTTTTACATCACATACGATATAAAACATAAAATAATAGTCACGATATTCAAAGATTGAAATGCTTTTTCATTAAAATCATGAACTTAGTAAGGCAAGTCAATATTCTATTTTACATAATATCAAGTCAAGCCCTTTATCTTTTATCTCGGAAGTGTAACATATATGTTACGCCAACTTTGTTATTGTTTTTAACAAATATTTTAACGTTTTTAGTATCTCTTCTTTAACGTCCTGTCAATTTCTGACACCTTTGGTCAGTTAAAAAAAATGGAAGCATCTCATGTTTTATATAAATTAAACACACCCATTTTTTTTCAAATCGGTGTAAACTACGCTACTAATGATTCTCTGTTCGGTGTCTGGGTTAGATAATTATTTTTTTTTTTTTCAATCTCCGGGTACCTTTAGGGTAATTCGTATAGGTTGAGTTTCTAAAACAGCAAAATGAATAACATTAGCAATGGAACAAAACAACATTTTGAACTAGCAAATGTAATTTATTTTAAATACGTGTCTCTGATAGAAATATAGTTTCAGAAGGTCAATGACTATAATTAGCACATCACCAAAAAGTTAAATTAACGTTTGAAAATGTTATTGTTTGTTTTCTATATACCGTATAATTAATTTCTCGACTCGAACATTATTCCGGGAATCTTGGCGAGATTTAGTACCGGCATTTTGTCAAAATGGACTGGAAAATTTAATTAATTACTAGACTTAAGATTGTTCAAGTACTTAATGAAAGGTTGGGGGTAAAAAAGTGCTTCTAACTCAATTATTTAACTCCTAAAAACTAATTTTTCTAATTGCAACATAAGCTAAGAGCTACGGCTCGACCGTAGTTAAAAATAACATCATTATTTAAGTTTTTAAAGCTCAGCAGGGGTACTTACGTAATTTGTTTGAAAGTTTAAAGTGAAAGGTTATTAAGCGTCGTAAATATTTTTTATGGGTGGCTGTGCCGGGCTTATCTACGCCGTTTGTTGATGTCTTGAAAAATATTTCAACCAGTGGCGTGCAGCCGAAAAGTCTAAATTGCTTTGAAATTTTTCATATATGAAAATATCTAATATAATGAAAGTCTGTGAAAAATGTACCTATTCGATTTTTTTTGGTTTTTTTAGCTTAAACCGTCAAATTAAATAATCCATTTCTTCACTTAATTCCTTTCCGGAAACAAAAAAAAATAGAAGAAAAACCCCAATTGATTCTTGGTGGAAAATTTTTGAATTTAAATTACGCATTTTTTAAGATTCGTCTTGTGGTCAGAAAAAATATACAATACATCTCTTCTTACCATTTTTAAACTAGTTTTATTTATTTATTACACGAAATAGAAAAAAAAGCAACAGAGAAGGAATAGCATAAATATACATTAAAATAAATGAAGCGATGACAAAAATAAGGCAAAATAAACACACAAGCCATGGTCTAGTCAAATTTTTGGTAGAATCGTAAAGAATGACAAAAATCATTTAGACTGCTACCAAAAATTTCAAGACCATGGCTTTTAAATAAGAATATTAGTTTAGTGCTTAAAAATTATTTTTTTCGGAATAATGATTTTTTTTTCGAAATAAAACAAGCCTTATTAATAACAAAAAAATATATTTTTTAGAAGATTCAATCATACGTAAGAATAAAAAAATGTTTTCTCAGAAATAACTGATTAAATAAACACACAACAGAACTTTCGAGAATGTAATAGAAACATAATTTCTTACTTGATTATGTGATAATCATCACCTGAAATTTGTAGACGACCCTCTGTAAAAATGCAATGTACGCCACTGGTTGTAACATACCAGTATATTACGACCAGTTCAAAGATAAAAATGCAGCAAGCTCCGATGTAGTATCTCAAAAGCTTTTGTACTTAATGTCGAAAAACCACCGACTACTCATTTTATAATGTGTTTAAAAACATATTTGGAATTTTCAAGACTTTTAAGTTATAGCGTTGCTACATTCAACCCACATACTCATATATGGTGATAGGTAGTGTTTTATTTTTACATCCATATGTTTTTTTTATGTAACACCTACACTCTAGCTCCAGCTGAAATTCAGCTTCCCGAAGCCAGTGGGACTATTGATTGATTAATAATAGAATAATAATTCTGCATAACCCTAATGTAGAGTATGTTTTGGGGCTGAATAAAGTGGCGAAGGGAAGGTGATGAGAAAGAGGAAGGTTGGGAAGTTGGAGGGAATTCAGATCTGGACACTATACAAGGATAATATCATTTCAACAAGCAATTTCTCGTATAATTAATATATGTTATTTCACATTTATTTTTTATAAAATAAACTAAACTATATTTGCGGCACGTTCCAGAGTGGTAGATCCTTGATTTAGATAGATAGATTGAAACGTTGCTTGAAATGGCTTTAACCGTGTTTGGTGACCATCTCATTTTCTTCCCCACTACTTTCGATCTCAAAACATACCCCAACTGCTCTCAACCGTCTAGAGCCAGATAGACTGCGGCATCCCGAATTTGGGGATGTTTTGAGGCTAAAGGTAGTGAGGATGGAAAGGAGATGGAAAAGAGGATGGTTGGAAAGTGCCTGACTGTTCAGATCTGGTCACCAAACATTTTAAGCAACATTTTCATTCTGAATGGTGTTCTTTCACCAGGAAGATTCTGAGAGTATTTACCACTCTGATAACATAAAATTACTTACTGGCTTAATAAAATACCTGTTACCAGTCTGAAAATGCTCGAAGAAAGGTTTATTTGGTTACGCTGGGATTTGAATCCGCGACCTCTGGGTTTTTTGTCGAGGGTCTTGACCCTTCGACCACGGAGAGCATCCGCAATCCTTTTATTTGAATTTTCCCGAGAGTGAAGAAAGCTGTTAAAGGATTTATTTTAGTTTTCTTTGTGAAAAATCTTTTTCTTCGTTGACTTTATGTAATATTTCCGAAATTTCTTCAATTCGTAAATAAAATAACACTGTTTGCTAAGGACACATTTAAAATCAGGCCCATGTTTGACCACGTAATCCCTCTATATGTTTTATAACTATAAAAATATATTATACATATATGGCTCCGAACCTTTTTGCTTTATTTTTTGCCCTACGCTATTTTCCAGCAAATAATTGAATTTGTTTGAAACATTGGAATCGGATTCCTCACATATTGACCCTTATAAAATAAAATTCGAGGAATAGGTTAAACTTTTCAGAGATATGAATAGCAGGGGCCATTTGAGTAAGTGCTGACCGGCTGAAAGAGTATTATGCCTTAACCCTCCTCTGAAACATTATTATAATACCCGGACAGTCATAGTGGCGTATTGGTGAGAATAGTGACTCTGGAATTGTAAGTTAGAAGTGCAGATGGGATTTTGATCAAGAAGATGAATTTATAAATTATCTGTATAATAATTCAGAATAATTAATTATTAAGTCTTTGTGGTCGAGTGGTTCAGATACCTGCATACGAATAATCTAGAGATCACGGGTTCAAGTCACGCAAATAAATTATATTTACATTTTTGTAGAGAGCAATTGCTTTGGGGTTTGACATATTTAATGAAATGAAAAAATAACTTTGTATAAGACCACGGATTTTGTTTTAATTCTAATTACCGACCGGTTTCGCTTATCCTTAGTATCATTAGGGTAATTTAATTCAATTTAATTTTGTATTTGGATGATGCTATAGTAATTTCAAATTAATTCATACAAAATAAAAATATATAAAGTATATTTGCGGCACGTTCCAGAGCGGTAAATACTAAGTATCGCCTCAGTGAGAGATCACCACTCGAAATCGAAACATTGCTTCATTGAAATGGGTTTAGCTGTATATGGTGACCAGATCTACGAACTCAGGTACTTTCCATTTCCCCATCTATTTCCTATTTCTACTACCTTCAACCTCACAACACACCCCGATAGCCATAGTCTCACAGTCTTAGATGGTCAGCAGCAGTTGGGACTCTTGTGCTGTTTTCAGTATAAAAACTAAAATATAAATTGAAAATGTGGAGATTGGGAACGAAAACAAGGCTGGTGTAATGAACAAGACGAACATGTAGAGACAACAAAAGTAGAAAGGGGCGCCGGAAAAATATATGATGCAGAAATAGTTGCGGAACGACCGAATTAAACAAATACCCGAGTCAAAAATATTAGTTTCATTTGAGATATAAAATAATGTCTGCTTAAACACATTATAGGTAGATACTTGATAAGTAGGTAAGGATTTGAAAAAAACTATTTCTTAAATTTGGTAATTTCAATTAACGTCAGTTCCAAATTTGAAAAAATTAACACTTGTACGTGAGTTTTTGAAATTTATTTTTTCATATGAATACCGCACAAGAATCTCAACTGCTCCCAACCGTCTAGAGCCAGTGAGACTAGGGCATCCCCAAATAGGGTATGTTGTGAGGCTGAAGGTAGTGTGGATGGAAATGAGATAGGGAAGAGGAAGGTTGGGAAGTACCTGGCTATTTAGATCTGGTCACCAAACACGGCTAAAGCCATTTCAAGCAACGTTACGATTCCGAATGGTGGCCTTTCACCAGGGCGATATTTAGAGTATCAACCACTCTATAATATACTTTTTATTATTTTTGTAAGAATTAAATGTGTTATGACACATATTTATTAAAGAAAAGTTATTGGCGCACGCCGGGTTTGAACCGGCGACCTTTGGATTCGTAGTCGAGCGTCTTACCACTCGACCATGGAGGCCGTCATAAAATAATAAAAGCAGATAAATTATTTGTTACTGGGGAAAAATCACGGTATATAACTTGACTTGCCTAGAAAAAATATGAGTTTCATTTTAGAAAGAGAATAATGTCTGCTTAAATATATTATAGGTAAATACTTGGTTAGGTAGGTAAGGATTTGAAAAAAATATTTTTTAAGTTTGGTAATTTCAATTAACGTCAGTTCCAAATTTGAAAAAATCATACTTGTACGTGAGTACGTACTCACAAAGGAAAGTATGTACAGTTAATAATATCATAGATCCACACCACGTATGACTTTTGATTTAATTTTTTTTTTGTATCTATATTACTTCAAATTTAAACAGATACCCCCACATATTAAGGAAACAATTATCATTATTACTATACGTATTTGAGACCTTTTCTTAAAAATGCTTAAAGCTTACACCTTGTAATTTGTTACATGTAAATTACCAAAATCACTTTATTTCAATAACCTCTTCCATAAATTTATTTTATTTTTACTAAGGTGTTTTATGTTAAATGTATGAGATTTTTTTTAAAAAGACGTATTTTTTTCTTATACTATAAAATTAAATACACAATTTATTTTATACCCAGTCTGAAGATGACTATAACAAGTTAAAACCAGTCCGTCCTAACAATTAAAAAGTGTTGTTTTATCAAATCAATTAATTGAAAACAAACATTTAAAAAATAATTTGTACTAATGGGTGCTTGATTATTATAATTTGACTGTGAACTGATATAAACAAGCTAGCGTTAGTCAAAGCATAAACAATGCCTAATGGTGTTGATATACCCACTGAACAAAAGAAAAACTAGAAATGTGATCACTGCCGATTCGAATAAAAAAAACTCCAAATTTACATAAAACCTTTCCACCTTTCGACCTCTAGGCCCCAGACAAGCCAAGTAAATTGGTTTTCTTGTTAAGAAATAACTTTGGTATTTTAATACTTGATCATTTTCGAAGAAGTCAGGGAATCAATATTGATCTTACTTACCTCGGGCACACGAACACGCCACAACATACTTCTATCCATGTCCAATTATAACTGTGGATACGCCTACACTAAATATTTACTAATAATAACTTATTACTTACTATAAATTAAATGAAAAAAAAACCTTTTGTAAAACACCACGGATATTATTTTAATTTAAATGACCGACAGGTTTCGCTTGCCCTAGGCATCATCAGGGTACAAAATTAAACTAAACAAAAGAAAGAAGTGTGCGATTAAATATACATACAGAGCGAGAATAAAATATGAAATAAAATAACAGAGCAATAGAAAAACATTTAAATTATAACAAAGAATCAGAGATAAAGAGAAAGACAATGTGAATTAAGAGAGATAAAACGTCAACTGAGAAGATTATTAAAGAATAATAAATAAAAAATTTTGGATTTTACAGGAAATTTACCTAATATTGGACTACTGTTTTATTTTTTTTGTACCCTGATGATGCTTAGGCTAAAAGAAAACCGGTCGGTCATAAAAATTGAAATAATATCCATGGTCTAATGCAAAGTTATTTTTTCATGTCTTTAAATTTGTTAAACCACAAAGTGATTGCTTTCTACGAAAATATAATTCATTATGCATTTAATACTGCTGATAATTTAATACATATTAGAAATAATTTTGACCACACGGACACGCCCACAGCACTTTTCTCTCGGTTCGTCTCTTCAGTGGATATGCTTAATTTTCAATATTATTCCGGAAATGTAATTAAATCAAAATCACTGACGGGGATTAAAAAATACTCATAAAAATATATATATTCGTAAAAAACATTTACTTTGTGGCTTGCCATATTTATAAATAGAACACATACACATTGTTTATAACCACTTTATAATTTAATATTATGTCTACCGGTTTCGGAAGTACCCTTCCATCATCAGGACAAACCCCTTCTCCTTCTCACTTCAACTCCTAAATATGTATATATATCTCAGCATTTTGTATTTCAGGTTAATTTTAATATTGTCCTGATGATGGAAGGGTACTTCCGAAACCGGTAGACATAATATTAAATAATAAAGTGGTTATTAACAAAGTGTTTGTGTTCTATTTATATTTAAACATATATTTATTAATACATATAAAAATGTATATAAAATAGTAATAGCTTAATTGAAAACGAATAAGTGAATATAAAAAAAGTCTGTGAAACCACAGCAGAACAGTGGGAAAATGTAATGCTTCGACTACCTGAATTACTGTTGTAATATTTTGTGTGACCTTTCAAGCTCTTTTATCATGGCACTGCGGACTCTGGGTGCTCGAAAACATTCCCGGAACACTCCGGAACACTCCGGAACATTCGGGAACACATAACGCGACCGGCTCAACCCGCGGGAATGTAGGGCCAAGCCATAAACCTAAAATAACGTTCCTTGAGAGCCTACTTTAAATGATTTACAAGAGCTATTGTGAATACTCGATGATTTATCGGTCAGTTTTCTTCTTTGAAATTTCCATTTTCCCCGTGTGGGAAGAAATAAATATATTACTTATTCAATGGCAAAACTGTTAATGTAAGGGTTCGGGACGTCTGGGGTTATTTTCATGGGGTTTTATGGGTGTTTTTACAATTCCGTTAACCTCAGACGTACAAACACCGTTCAGGAGTAAAGAGAATTTTCGATAACAATAATAATGCTCAATAATAACAGTGAATCTATATACCGCTGTTTTGTGATAGTTCACTTCAAGTGTGCTTTATGCTAAGTAACCTTACCTAATATAATATGAAAAAAATAATATATGACAGATATGTACTCAGATTAAAACAATCTAAAATCATGTTTGTTATCATAAATACACTTTTGGCCTCTGCTTGTTGTTGTTGAATTAATTTAATGTTTTTGTTTATTTATTTTTATAATTAAATTGTATTTTCTCTTCTTTATTAGTATTTTTTTTTTTTTGGTACCCATTTTTTTACGTAAATGTACTCGTATTTGTTTGATTCCTCTGTATTATGTATAACTGTAGTAACCTATGTAATGTATTTCTCTTCTCCCAGAGTGATTTTTTATAACTCATCGGGATTGCTTTGTACCAAGATATTATAACAATTAAAAAATAATAATTTCAAAAAAGTCATGTTTTTTTTTTAGATATTGGTATTATAGTACCATGTGTACATGAATAGATTAAAAAGATAATTTACTAGAAGCCAGTTGAAAAAATCCTAGACATGAAATATGTATAAATACAAACGAATTCGTTGAAACAATGACATGGAAATAATATTGAATACAGTTAACATAGCCTCTGAACTTTGTGAAAAAATGAAAAAAGATTTTATTTTTTTAATTTTTTCTGAAGTTGGCAGTCCTTAAAAAATAAACGTGGGTGTGTTTTCTGAAAACGCCTTCTTTTATTTTAAATTAAACGATCGACAGTAGCTACTTAAATAAGAAAAATATTTTTTGTTAACAATCTGGGATATCTAAATTGTTGGCTGTTTCATAAAAAATATCAACAGTTGATATTTTTTTTGTACGAGGCTGTTATTTTAACCCTAATAATAGCAGTGTGACTTATATGTGACACCAACTTTGCTATTTTTTATTAATATTTCAACATTTTTAGTAATGACAACACTGTGATTTTTTTTTACTGTCCTATCAATTTGCTGCCTATGGTCAGTTAAAAAAAAGGGAATTATCTTATCCTTCTTTTTATATTATATTTCTTACCTTGCCAAAATAAGGGTTAAATTGTGTAATTTAGATTGTTATTTTTTACGTTTATATTGCCGTGATTGTGATTTAACTAGTCGGCAAAGTTAATTTTTAAAAATTGTTTTAAAAATCCAATAACTGGTTTTGTTTTCACATCTTTTTAGTATTTTGAAGGCCGGGTTGTATTTTCACGGGTTTTACTAAAATATCTATCACATTATCGACAATTTCTTTCTCACGTGTACTTCAATTCTGCTTATATCTACATCTTACCTAATTGTTACACGGCACAGGGTTACTTCTCCATTGTTCTCTTTTACATTGTTCACTTCGTCATTGTCCACATTGTCATTGTCAATTTTATTGTTTATATGTCTACACAAATAATAAACTTACAACACTTTCCGTAAGCTTTATAGATCCGCGGTAGCAACCTCTATGCCTATTTTCCGTAAAGGCCGTCTTAGCTGTATTTATTTCATTTGTCCTATTCCCATACTAAAAATACAACTTATTCCGATTTTTTTTTTGTTTTTTTTATTTTTTTTTTATTGTGAATACCACACAAGAGTCTGACTTTGATGGCCTTCGTGGTCGAGTGGTAAGACACTCGACTACGAATCCAATGGTCGCGGGTTCAAACCCGGCGTGGGCCAATAACTTTTATTTAATTAATATGTGTCATAACCCATTTAATTCATATAAAATTACAAAAAAAGGATATTTGCTCTCTGAGTATCTCCCTGGTGATATACCACCATTCAGAATCCAAACGTTGCTTGAAATGGCTTTAGCTGTGTTTGGTGACCAGATCTGAATAGCCAGGTACTTTCCAAACGTTCATCTTCCTTATCTTCTTCCCCTCCTCACAACCTTCAGCCTCACAACATACCCTAATTGGAGACGCCAGTCTCACTGGCTCAGGACGGGTGGGAGCAGTTGGGACTTTTGTGCAGTGTTCAATTCTGAATGTTGGCCTTTCACTAAGGCGATACTCAGAGTACCTCTGGAAAGTGCCGCAAAAATACTATGTATTATTTTACATTAATTAAATGTGATATGACGCATATTAATTTAATAAAAGTTATTTGCGCATGCCGGGTTTGATTCCATGACCACTGGATTCGTAGTGGAGCGTCTTACCCCTCGACTAACCGTAACCGTAACCGGCAAAACACTTTACTGTTCTTTTTTCATAGCTGACCACGCCTTTATACCATCTTATTGTCACGTTGTTTTATTGACCTAAATCTTTTGTTTTTATATCATTTATTTGTTTTTATGAATCATCTACTCGCTACTCAAATATAACTGTAACCTATTTAGTTATTTGCGGTTAGGCAGAGAAACACAAATGAGTTTCAAGGTCGCGGGTACAAACCCAACGTGCGTAAAAAACTTTTTTATTTCATTAATATGTGGCGATACATTTTATTTATATGAAATAATATACAGTATTTTTCCAGCACGTTTCAGAGTAGTAGATACTCTAAGTATTGGCAAGAAGGGCACTTGAGGTGAAATATCATAAAACTGCCCTATTTAAGTTCACTGTTATTACTATTATTTTATCGCCCTGGTGAAATACCACCAATCAGATTCGGAACGTTGCTTGAAATTTCTTTAGCCGTTTTCAGTGATTAAATTTGAATAGCCAGGTACTTCCCAACCTTCCTCTTCCTCATCTCCTTCTCCTCACCATTACCTTCAATTTCACAACATTCCCCAATTGGGGACGCCATAGTCTCACTGGATGTAGATGGTTGGGAGCAGTTGGGACTCTTAGGCGGTATTAATTATGATTTTATTTTTTTTTTAAATCTGAACTTTTCTGATTATCTTTCAACCAAAAGGATAGAAAATCCTCACACTTTTTCTTTCTTCTCTTCTAATTAATTATTACATATTTTTCTCCGCTGAAAATAATATATTCTTCACCACCTATTTGTAACACATCTTTCAATTATATAATATTTTTTGGTGCATGATGCAACAACTCAATTCTGTCACAAGTCGACATAATAATGTGTTATATTTTATGATTGCCGATTACCAGATATAAGCTAAATAATGTTAGGATATACAATTTGCATATAAATGCAAGCAATGCATCACCTCAATTTACAAGCTTATCTATAGGTCAGACTTACATTTTTTAGAATGTTGATATCTACCACTAATTATAATTATCGACCAAATCTGGACAAATCACCCTAAAAACACTTATTAAAATAACGCCCTGAGCTCAGCTGAGAACTCAAAGTAAGTAATAAACTCTAATTTGATATCACTCACGAAACAATAGAATGCAATATCCCAACTGAATGCTAAATTTGGCGTTTTACGAGAAACTTCCCAGGGTAGGAGTGGAATGGAACTCCAAGATAAATACTGGTTCAACTTAGTTAAGGAAGTATAACTTCGTTCCCAAAACGATAATTAAATTAAACAACTTTGTTTATTTTCAAGTTTGACTTCCTCTCAATTGTAATAATTGCCTCAAAATCCAAGCATTTAATTCTTTTGAATATTAATTAAGCCAGAAATCATACGAATGAATAAGTTTTATGAATGATTTTTTTTGCTTTTGGTTTTAATTTGAAATTAATTTTCCGCTTGTGAAGATAACGGAGTTTAATAATTAGTTGATTTACCTAAAAAATGTATGTTTGAAAAAAACTGTTTTATAAATAACATGTGTACAGCCTTTTGCTAGCAATAAGACTAAATGTGTTGTTTCAATGTAAAAAAAAAAGTTTTTTCGAAGGAAGCAAAAACTGGGGGGTGTGACATTGTATATTAAATAAAACTTTAAGCATTGTAAAACACCACTTTATTTTAGTTAACCGCCAACCAATAAACCTCTCTCTTTCATCACTCTCCTATATATATATCCTGTCTGTATATTATGTTATTTAGTTGATGTAAAAGCCCTGACGAAGATTGAGAAAAGCGAAACCTGGTTGGCGGTTATCTTAAATAAAGTGGTGTTTTACAAAGTTTATTGTTTTATTTATTATGTAAAAAAAAATATGTTTTTTTAATCATTCACCTACCATTCTTTCCACCACATTAATCAATTCATACTAATCGTATTACAGAAATTTTTAACAATGACAGAAATATTTCTCCCTCTTCCTGTGTCAACTATGGTTAGAGGTGCATAAATGGAGAAATAATCTTTTCTACCTTTTGTTACTGTAGGGTTTTTTTTTAAAGTACATGTTTATTCACAAGTAATTTAAGTCAAAAAAATGTCGACAGTATTTTGTGTTTTTCAGTGTTTTCGGGTTCGAATCTTATTTGGAGTCAATTTTTTTGGCCAAATGTATTGTTTTGTTTTGTATTTTCAGAGGAGAGGAATTTTGGAGTTTGTTTTAATGATGCTATTCCTGATGAATGAGAGACTTTTGGTGAATCGTCGAAGCAATGTATTCTGAAATGATTCAAGTCTTTTTTGTATTTGGGCTAGCCCATATGAATCATTTCAGGTAATTAGATGTTGCATGTATTCTTGTACTAGAAAATCTTTTTGAATAAAGCAACATTCAAACGGAGAATACCTCAAAGAGGAAATCTTCTTAGATTCCAATTAAGACTATCATTTTGTAAAAACATTTCTTGTTCAGGTGTATCTGGCCTGCGGTATTTTTGCAGCCTTCCATAGTTGGTCCAGCTTCTCTTCACACATTTCTAGCAGTTGCTTCTCCCATCTTGGCCTAGAGTGCCTCCTGGAGTCTTACCTCTGGAACCAAACTCAATATTGTCAGTGGAAGTTGTCTTTAAGCAATCTTAGTACTCGACCATTGATCAAGCCAACGCAATTGGGATTTTTCTACGAAGAATAGCAGGAGCTCGATGTTAAGCCCATCTCGTGTCTTCGATCTTCTTATTCGATCCCATTTTTTAACTCCTGCTTCTCTTCTAAGAAATGAGTAATACGTGTATGTGTACTGCACGCATGGTGATATGTGTTGGGTCAGTATTTCGATTTGATATATGTCACCATATCGTCGCCGGAAAGGCAAAAGGGCTGAAACGCCATTTTGGGTAGTTTACACAAGAGCACTTGAAAGTTTTTTTTATTTGTTTTACAACACTATTCATAAGTCTTCAGTATCTGGTTGGATTTTTAAAACAAAGGTTATTCAGGTAACTTAATGCTTTCACTTGTTACCTAAAGCGACAAAAAGCTTCAAAAAATCTGTTTAGCACTGAAAGCACTTCTCCGATCACAAATTTTCATCAGTAAAATGATTTTTTTAGTACAACATGTAAACGTTATTTCAATAAAAACTAAGGAACATATCGTCGCCGGAAAGGCAAAAGAGCTGAAGCGCCATTTTGGGAAGTTTACACCAGACCACTTTTAAGTTTTTTTTGTTTTACAATAAAAAGTCTTCAGTGCCTGGTTGGATTTTTGGAAAAAAAACTTAACTCATGTAACTTAATGCTCTTACTTAGTTACCTGAAGGAACAAAAAGCTAAAAATCCCAAACTTGTGTCACTTGAGTCAAGCCTTCTCCCGAATGGTAAACATATTTTAGATGACTGAAGAGCCACAAAAGTCTTCAAAATCAAATGAGAGTCAGCGATTCGATGCAGAAAAAAGAACTAATCAAATCTGCATATTTTACTATTTTTTTCCAAAGTGTCGCCTTAGCCTTTTTGCCTTTCCAGCGACGATGTATTGAGCTGAAGATTTTCTGGCCACAAAAATGTGTATTTTGTGGCAATTCAGCTCGGAACTCTAAGGCTTCAGATATTTAGAATATCTCACCAAGACTTCTACATTAACACATACACAAAACCATACAAAACATATTTTAGTTTTGTTATTCACAGATAATTTCAGTAGGTATGTAAAATTTTTATTTCGACCAAATGTTTCTCGAACACGAACCCATTCTGGTACCCTTATATATGTTGAGGCTACTTCAGTCACCTTGGTCAATTACAGGCAGTCTCTTCTCGGACAGCCTCTTCTTTGTGTGAATAATATCACCTTTTAGTGCTGAACTATTTTAATAAGTTTTTAGTTATCTAGTTTTCCCAGCTATTATTTACCAACCAACTAAATGACTGCCCTGTGGATTGCTGTAATAACTTTTTTCAGCAATTGACTCTATCCATGATATTTCTTTAAAAAGTAGCTGTGGTTTGATTCCAAATCTTCCTCAAATAATCGATCTTCTAACTCGGTTCTAAAATAAAATAATTTTTCAATTTCTATAGATTCATTTATTTATGGTTTTAAAGTTTATTTTGTAGAACTCCATTTTAATTTTTAGGTTTTTTACTTTTATTTAAACAATAATTATTCTATAGATTCATTATCAGTTCTAAAATAAAAATCTTTTTGAATAAAACTTGTTTGCCCCTGTATTAACTACGTACTTAATTAAATTCGTAGCAGCTATGAAATCATATCATGGTTGTGATTTTCAAGTTGCAAAGAACACATACAAGCTGACGAAGAGAACTAAATTTAAATTGAAAATCAACACAATAATATCTCTCGCTGCAGAAATAGCACATGGTCTCAAAAAGTAACTAAAGTACTCTCTTTAAAAATAAAACTCAATTAAATAACTTTTGTTATTTCTTATAATAAAGTTATCCGTTGCTTGAAAGTACGGTGCACCCACATTTTTGTGGGGTTTTGCTCTGCGAGCATTGATGTCAATTATATTAGATGAGCTCTTCACTTACTACGGTATATTGAAAATGTCGCATTTTCTATTTTATTACCTTAAGCAGTGTAATATTTTTTTTTGTTAATTCTTCACAAGGGTCTCAACTAATCCCAACTGATCCAAAGTCAGTGGGACAATAGCATAGCCAATTAGAGTATGTTGTGAGGTTGAAGAGGGTGAATAAGGAAAGAAGATAGGAAAGAGGGAGGTTGGTAGTTACCTGTCTATTCAGATCTGGTTGCCAAACGCGGCTTCTAGTTTCAAGCATTTTGATTCTGAATGGTCATTTTTTTATCAGGGTGATTCTTAGAGTATCTACCACTCTAATAAATGCAAGTCAACCTTTTTTTTTTAAACAGCAAATTGATATTTCGAGAATCGAAAGCACTTGGTGGAAATGACGTTGCCACTTGAAAATAACTACATTAACCTAGAAAATCTATGTAAAAAAGTAAAAATTTCATGACATGAAAACTTTAAAATCGACTAATTTTGCTTCATTGTTATTTTTATTCTTGCATCTCTTATATGGGAGATTGGTTTTCATCAATCTTCACCTTGCTGGCTGCAGCCTAAAACAACTTCCGGGAACTATACTCGTAACTGCTTAGTGATTACGTATCTATGAATAAAAGCTTAACAGTTTAGATGAGAGTAATAAAATAAACGAATGACTATTATTCCGAAAAGTTTATTTATTTACGCCCGCTAAAGGCTTTTACAAAAATTTTAACTTTTTTTTTAAAACAATAAACAATAAAGTAGTGAATAAAAACAAATAACTCAATACTGTTAGTACCGCTACAAGACCATTACTATTTTCAAATCAGTGGCAGTGAGTTTTAAAATTTTCTCCTCAAAAATCCGATTATTTTTTTCTTCTCACGCTCAAAAAATAATTCAACCGAAAACAGTGTTAAGGCCGCAGTATTTTTTCCGTCGCCCGTAATTTTTCTTTGCAATTCCGTCGACCGCGGAAAGTGACAACGCGAAAAGGGTTCGCCAAACACGAAATATTCTCATTGTCTAAGGGAGAAAGAAATAATAATGTCAGTCGACATCACGTTTTGTCCCCGAATTCAGACCTTGAAACTGTTACCCGAGAACAAAAGCCCGAACCCAACTGTCTAACCGTCCAACGCAAACATATTATAGAAATAATAAACGAGTCTCTACTTTTTGAGAAATTCTTTCTCACTTTACCTTAAATGTTAAAAAAATGTTTTTAAGATCTTCGGATATTTCAAAAATATATTTTTTTAATAATTTTCCCACTTTTTTATCGTCGTTTTGGTGTACATATTACACGCTACCTATGAACACATCCATTGTGGCTTACCATTATAAAATTAATGTGAGGAAACACTTTGCTTTAGCAACAACGTTCATTTAACCTATCTTAAAAATATGCATTCTGACCTGATGAAAGAAGGGAGCTTGTGAAACTGGGTGGCAGGGCAAATGAATGGTTTTATTTTAAATATTTTAATAATATCAATAATCAACAACACAAATATGAAACAGAAAAAGCCAGGAAATAAAAAGAAAAAGCTACAACTCCTGATTGCGCGAAGCACTCAGGTTTTTTTAGCTTATTTTGTCTTTCAGTGGTGGCTTAAGAAAAAAAATGTGGCTTTAAAGTAAATAATATTGTTTACTCGTATATTATCCGACCTCAAAGGCCAAGATCAATCACATTTTTGCACGTTATGACGTAATATGTTTTACAAAGTCCTTACACGTTAAACATGAAGATAAAAGAACAATTTTTTTAATGTGTCTCAATAAAACTGTGATTTTTATTCACAATATTACAAAAGGAATCCACAAAAAGAATGTTTAAAAAACAGATACCTTAAAAGGACATTTATATACGCTGACTACAAGCATTCAATAATGTTTTTTTGATATTTAGTTTGCCCTTGGAATAATATAGTAATAATTATTACAATGATAAGCATTGTAGCCTAATCGTATCATCTCTTAATTTAGTGAATTGTTTTTTTTATAAGACAACAGATTTTAGTTTCATCTTTATAACCTACCAGTTTCGTTTAGCCTAAGCATCATCAGGGTACAACATTAAACAAAACAAAAAATACAAAGTAAGCGGTTATATCCTTACAGATGGAGAAAACAATATAAAATAAAATAAGAGAACAGTGAGAAAACAAAAGAAAAAACATAAAAATTATAACAAAGGAACAGAGAGAAAGAGAGAGATATTATGAAATGAAAGAGGCAAAACGTCAACTGAGAAGGTGATTAAGTAATAGTGAGAAATTTTATGAGCTTACAGGAAATATACCTAATATTGGACTACTGGAAAAAATGTAAGGATTAAGAATATGACTCTTAATTGTATTGGCTTTCTTTATTTTAAGTGCTTCTAAATTATTAAATCTGTTGCCAGGACCATTTTCGTGGAATAACGTTTTTTTATTAAATTAGTATTATTATTTTTTTTATAATAAACTAAAAAAATTATAAATAAACGTTGAAAATCTTTTCTATGAATCAGAAATTTTATTTTTCCCATGCAGCATAAAAACCGTAAAGTTAAAACTGACGGATTCAATTTGTAAGGCTTTTTCTGTCGGGAATTTATAGGTTTACATACTTATTTTATGCTCTCGTTCCATTTTTATCACTCGCTCTCAGAGACAAAACAAATCGTTTCAAAATCTAATAAAACAGAATTTTCAGTGACACGTGTCATTCTACAAACGAATAATGTTCCTATATACGTTCTTGAATCTCGGGTGAATATTCATGCCATAATCTAAGGAAAAATGTAATTTATCATTAAAGCCCAAATAAAAAAGTTATGATACGTTTTGGTTTTATCTATGGTAACTTCTAAGCGATCCTTTATAGTAAACATTATACCACCCATTACTGGGGGTATTCTACTGCTATTGGCTCGTTATATACAAAATCTGCTTTTCCGATCATAACCTAACGACCGATTGGCTATGCACATACCTACCTATGTGAATGGGCGGGTACTTACTCCTACCAGATGATTGCAGCGACGCGGTAAAAGGACTGATTTGTTGTAAAGCTACCACCAAAATACAAATTTTCAACAATTTTCCAATAAAACATTTCAGCTTTTTTTTTTTTAAATTAGAAATACGTTTTGAAGTGAATATTGAGTTTTTTTTTCTTAAAATGTAGAAAAAACCACCTCCTGAAGCTTTGTATAACCATCCTTAAACACGTGGATATTAAATATATTATTTTATGTACAGGCGATAAATTTTTAAAAGATGAGTTCGGGTTATTTGATTTAATATATCACTAAGAGCTTATCAAATAAAATAAAATATGTCATGGTTTAATTCAGACGTCAAAAACACACCCAAGAATAAAATTTTGAAGTTTGAATTGTTTAAATCAAAATCGATAAAGATATCTTTCTTAGGCTTAAAATAATTTATTGATAAACGAAAATGAAAAGTTGTCCAAAATAAATCTAGTCTTTGAAAAATGTATTTCACGTGTCTCAACTTACGAGGAAGTGAAATATCTTATAATATAACTTCCGGCCCGCCCTCTACTAAATGCGAGACACGAATTTACTATAATTGCTCAACTTTCTCCATATTTTATTACGGGAACTTAAAATATGATTACTCTCTCTAGATACAGAGCCGCTGCTGGCCTCCGCTCCACCGCGCCACAGGAGCCCTGCGCCGAAACTCCGAATTTATTTTTTTCTTATATTACCTATTTTTAGTTTTCGTAAAAGTCACGTTAAATAAGGCAAAGGAAAACAATCGGGGCGAAACGGGATCTTGGAGAGCCAAACAGGTGAACAGATAGAGAACAGCTGTTTTTTTTTACTTTTTCCGACGTTCGAACTAAATACTAAAATTATCTTAAATATCTTTTTACGAAAATCCAGCGAAGAAAATGAATTAACATTTAACACTATTTTTATGTTTTTTTTTCACATATTTGTTCTATAGTGAAAGATACTTTCAGTATCGCCCCGGTGGAAGACCAATATTAAGAATCGCACCGTTACTAGAAATGGCTATTGACATGAATTGTAACTAAAAATGAATAACCAGATAGGTTTGCTTTATTTTTATAGTTTATTTTTTAATTGTACATAATAAGCATGTTTTACTAAATACTAACAGTAGGTAATATTTAAATACAATAAATATATTTAGAACTTCATCCTTGTATTTTCTAGTTTGTGATAATCACATTCCTACTTGAGAAAACTCTCTTGCTTAGTTTAGTACATTTCTCTTCCTACCTCCATCCCTTCTCTACTACCCTCAACGATGTAATAGTTCCATAATTGGGGATGCCACAGGACTACTGACTCGAGCTAGTTAGGAATAATGGAAAATATGACTTTAAAAAAAAAGTATTATTTTTAAAAAATCCCATATGTTTTATCAATACGCTTTGGACATAAATACGAAGATATTAAAAATGTATGTCTCAAAGTGAGAAAATGGTAGTAATCATTGTTTGAAATATGACAACCAAAAATCAACCACCATATCGAACGATCATACTTCAATAACGGTTCACCTTTGATCCATGCACTTCAACCCAAACGAAACCTAAAGATGTATATATTGGCAGTTTTACGCTCTGTACATTTACACGAAATCTCTAGCCATTTTTGGTAAGCTGGCTTACACTGATAGGAACATGAGTAGTGAATCGAAAATCATATTACGATATTCTGTCAGTAACAATGTCTAAAAATCTCCCGTGTTTACTCAGTGGCACTAATACTAATCTTCAGGAATCACGGCTGATTGTATTCACTACTTGATGTGATTCTGTCTGCATTGGACCACTACGGCGTGAAGATAAATCCCAATGAATAAATAAACAAAAAACCATTCATTATCCACCATGAACCCTTCCCTCTAATTTGTATATTAGAAATAAATAAAAAAAACTACATAAATAACTCGATATGAGACAATCCAACTTACCGACTTCAATTGAAAGAAGACTAGAAATTCGCCCGTATTTCTGAATAAGCCGAAAAAATAACATATTATTTCATCGTAACAGCACTACCACAAATTCTCACGTGTATTAATTTATACTTGGAATCCATAATGATTTCTTACTTATATAAATACAAGTTAGCCATCACTCAACATTTCCACTTGCTTTTACTGTATGTCACACGTCCTTTGAATTATAGTGGCATTATGAAACCATTGAATTAAAATAGAGCTTTTTATCAATATTGCTTTTAGCACGAGGTTTCATCTTATTGATAATTTGTTTTCTTTTATATTCATGATAGTTTTCGTTATGATCTATTTGTGTATTCACATATACGACCAATAGGAAAACTGGTGAAAATATTGATTATGTTATCGTATTACGTTCAAAGGCGTGTCAATAAACTAAAATCCTAATGTGCATTCCCTTTGTGGGTACTGCCTAACTGTATTTTGGAACCGTACCGCTGAAAAGGGTTATTGTCGTGACTTTTTGAAACATTTTTCTTTTATTTACCCAAATAATGCCATTTCGTATTTATAAAACAAAGATTTATCGGATGGTATAGTTACAAGTAAAATGCTAGAGTTGGTGAAAATACGCCGCTCATCTAAGTCTGACATTCAAGGTAGCACAATTCGTCATCGTAAACCTAACAAGCATCTTTTTCATGGAAACATTTAAAATCAGCTTAGTGAAATTTCAGACCTTACTACTTCTCAAAAAACTCTCGGGGAATACTCGCAGATTTTCAGAAATTCAATTGAATATATTATAATTCCAGGGTCAATTTGGAAATATAATTCCTCCAACAATTGAATTTGGCTTTCAAGAAAGAACAAAGCTCTCCTTCGTGAAACAATTAATCGCATTCCGGGCGTTTAATATTTATTTATTCATCCCTAATCTTTTAAATAAAACGATTTGTTCAAAACGCGATTTCGACATATTAAATTCCGATCTTTGTAGAAATCTATCTGCTGTACAGTGAGGATGGTAAATGAAGTCGCTGCCGATTGTAAAAATAAGTTTTTTCCGTGAAATTGTAATATTTTCACGATTTGAATGCGAAAGGTTGAATGTTGAAGGTTATTCGTGAATTCTTTTTTGCTATCTCAATTTTCGCACTGACTATAACGTCACAAATCCCGGATGTATGTCACTCATGTTCATTTTCCATTTTGATTTATCCCTGGAGACTCGTACTTTTTGTATTTTTCTATTTTACGCTTGAGTTTCTCCTTTTACCTACCTGCAAGGAAATCAATTATTTACACAGGCGCACCGGATACATACTGCTTACGGAGAGAAATATATTATTGCTTTCTGTGAACGAGGCTTTAACCGTGGATGGTGTAAAAACTTTTCGGTGTAGCTTTTTAAAATTATATTGTATTACATTAAGCAATTATGCACACCAAATAAATACAACTTAAAGCGTTAAACACATTACAGCTATTTCTGTAAAAATCAGCTTGGACTCAAAAGCCGAGGCAGGTGCTGAAATGTATTCAGTACGAGAATATTTTTTGAAAAAGTATTACATACATGTAGTATCTGTTATGTTACAAAACTATTGTATTTATTTTATGTACCCCGTTTCTCAACCGTCTACAGAATTTAATTTTATAAAACATAATAATAATTATACTTGGCTAATTTATATAGCGCCATTTTTGTGAAATATCACCTCAAGGGCGCTTTACAAAACTTAAAAGCTATGTCACCTCAAGGGCGTTTTACAAAACTTAAAAATAATGGCTAAATTTACCATGGAACTATCTAAATACCTAAAGTTTTAGCTAGAATTACCTTAATGATAATAACATTAGAGTTATTTACATTTGTCGCGGGCTGTGAAAAATTGTCGAACTTTTTGTTTAACGGTAGATCGAGGATTGAGGATCGCGGATCATTGCAGGAAAAGATATTAGTATACTGGTGAGTTTAGATGCTAACGGGTTAGCCTAGCTATGTAAATTAGGCAATTCTCTTATGGGTACGATCTTGAGATTTGTATGAATACCGACTTACATACATATTATGTTTTAGGACAAGATCGCTTTTTACCACTCTGTCTTTTTACCCTTAACGTGTTCCTTCAAAAATATTATACCACTCATATTTTTTTATTACATGTATGGTCTTGCGCTACCTACAGATATGGGTGCATGACTTTAGAACTTTTCTCAGAATTACGTTTTTGTAGAGAAAAATCAAAGTGAGACATCCAGTCGTACATAGAAATTTGCTTGATTAAAGTTCTTAGAAAAAAAGAGGGTGACATTTGATCTGCTGCGGAAATAAAACGTAAACAACCAATGTTTCCCGATGGTAAGAAAAATAAATTCTAACAGCCTTACACTTTATGATACATCTTCAACAATAGTAATTGAATCATATTTTCTTATTTATCGTAAGATTTACGATTTCAGAAATCCTTCTCCAAAACTCGTAATGACCTTACAAATAACTTCGAGGAGTAACAATGGGCCACTGCAAGCTATCGTTTCTCGGTGCCCCTCTGCTAGCACCCCATAATCTTCCCTGAGATGTGTATTACATAGTATTATTCACATCCACTCTCACGGGAACACAAACTGTTGGCTTACAATGCAAACAACGGTAAAAAACTACAACAAATAAATTAGGAAAAAAAATCTTTTAGTTTTGCTATCAATAACTGTTACATCACATGATTTTCAGAACATCGTTTTTGATAGGTTTAATTTGTGATGCATAAAAGCAGGTGTTACATGAGCTGGAAAAAGAAACATACGTTTCGAAAAACACTGCTTTATGGACTGGGTATTGTATTCCAACAAGTTTTTCTGGTTAAGGTTCCATCGGATGTTTTATTAATAGTTCTATATTTACTTCTTTACAGTGCAATTATCAGGCATTCAACCAACCTATACAAACCTTTCTTCATCGAATCATCATAACTTTAGGTTTTGTCTTAATCATTCGTATCTCCCAATAGGTAGAGTGATACCTGGTTTATAAACCAATCACTAAACAAATCAAAGTAATTACATTGCTGACAATCAGGGGCGGCTCGTGACTTTTTAGGTTGCTAGAGTGCTGAGATTGAAAAATACGACGTTTTTGATGTTGTTGTAGACGAAAATGATTTTTATTTAATTTAAAAAAATACATATTTTGTATGAAGATTTTTCAGTTTTGGTGGGTCAATGACCCCCCAAACTGAAAAATCTTGAAAATCTTCATACAATATATATTTATATATGTATTTTTTTAAATTCATTTTCGGCCACAACAACATCAATCATGACGTTTTTTTTCAATCTTAGCACTCTAGCACAATAAAAAGTCACGAGCCGCCACTGCTGACAATAGTATTTAATTGGACATTTTTATCGTTCATTGCATTCATTATATATAAAATATTAAATAGCGTTGTTATTTGATTTGCGACGATGTCAAATGTGACTATGTCATATGAGACTATGTCAAATATGACTGTGCCAAATTTGACCAAGTCAAAAATGTGTCTTTGTAAAATGTGACTTTGTCAAATGAGACTATATCAAATGTGACTATGTCGAATATGACTATGTCAAATGTGACTATCTCAAATGTGACTATGTCAAATGGGACTATGTCAAATGTGACTCTGTCAAATGTGGCTTTATCAAATGTGACTATCTCGAATGTGACTTTGTCAAATGGGACTATGTCAAATGTGACTATGTCAAATGTGACTATGTCAGATGTCACCATGTCAAATGTGACGGTCGGTTAAACAAACAAATAAACAGGTAAACAAATCAAATCTCCAATGAAATCTTTTCGTAACAGTTACTTTACCATTACTTTCGTGTCTTTTAAAAGTTAGTGCTCCCCTACTGTACTAAATTTACAAAATACTAGCAACATTCAGTGCACACCAAACTATGAGAATAATTTCGGAAGCGACGGGCACACATTTCAGTGTTTCAACGGCGGAGTGTAAATAATTCATAATTAATTCTCATATTTCAGAGACACTTATGTTTGCATCACATTTCAGCTACTTGGAGGTGGAATTAATGCCGGAAAGTTCTTTATTTATGAAATAATGGAAGGGAGGAGAATTCGGAGAGTGCTTTGAAGAAAGTGATCAGGAAATTTCTTAATAAGTACGAATTCTTGATATTACCCATTTTATACAAAGATTGTTGGATTTAAAAAACTAGTTATTGTATGCTTACTTAAAAGTTTTGACTTTCGGGTGATTTAAAATTTTCACAGGAATAAAAACGTGAGTTTTTTGTTCAATAAATTTTATTCGTTATTTAAGAGTTTTATTCATCCTGTTCGCGTTAAAATTAAATTTCAATGATTTGAAACAATAACTTTGTATGAGGCCAAATGTAATAATAAAAGCACCGGTGCTCCATCCATCTGTATGTATATATAACCGCACACTATGTATTTTTTGTTAAGTTTAATGTCGTACTCTGATGATGCTTAGGCTAAGCGAAACCGGTCAGTCATAAAAGGAAAATAAAATTCGTGGTCGTTTACAAATTATTTTTTTAATTTCAATTAATGTGTCAAACCAAAAAGTGATTCCTTTCTACGAAAAATAAATAAATAAAAAAACCAAAACAAAACAAAAATATCACTTACTAAAAATCTGTCATCCGATATTCAAGTACACTACTAATTAGTAATGAGTACATTAAATCATTAAAATTAAATGTGAAATATTTTATTGTATGGCAGTTTCCATCGTTATAAATAAATATATAATCGCAATCAACTTTCTTAACGCTTAATGACACATGACATAGTTTTTCTAGCAAGTAAAAACTTTACTCATGTAATTTTTCGTGATAGGATCTGTTCATTTACAATTTAAATTATCACGAATTTTAAAATTGTTCTAAAAAAATAATAATAAAAACTTCAGGCTGTGTGAAAAAAAAACTTTTACCCAATACGTTTTTTAACGACTAATTTAACGGTTTATTCTTATATTCAAATAACGTTATTTGACGTAATTCAGTTTTTTGCCGAATGAAAAAAAAAACACGATAATTATTTGATGATTTAAAATTTTAAATCGTTATCTTACGAGATGATAGAAAACAACACTTCGATACTCAATAACCAAAGTAAGTTATCAGCTACACCACTACAAAAAAACGTGTTTTTATGAATGACCGATTTCTTGGTCTTTGGCGGCTATGTGGCAGAATATAAACAATACAAACACTTTGACCTATCACCCATGATAATAACTATTGCACTGCCTACCAATGTGATTCTGGAAACAAAACTAATAAAATAACAACAAAGCATCGCTTACATTACGAATGTATCTTTACTCTTACAGTATAAATAGACGTATGAAAATTTTAATTACATCGTATGTAAACGATTTGAAGTATGATTAAAATCAATATTTCATGTTAACTTACTTTATATATATAGTGAATTTATAACTTCGAAATAACAACAAAAATCTCTTATATTAGAAAAAATCAAAGCCTTTCTTTCTTACATCTGTTTCTTGGTTGTTTTCGCATCTCAAGGCTTTGTTTTCCAGTCAATAATACACCTGTCAAAACCAAATACTTCGCTTTTGTTGGTCTCACTTTAAAATAGGACACATTTTACTACGAAAGAAAAATCCATCCATTTGCGTTTGTCAGTCACATAATATCTCTCACCATTCACAAAGTGTTTTGTTATGAGACTAAAAGGAGTGAGGGTAGAAAGGAGATGGGGTTCTTGGATATTCAGATCTGGTCACTGAACACGGTTGAAGACATTTCAAATGACGGTTCAAGTCCGAAAGGCGATTTTTCACCAGGGTGATATTGAGAGTATTTGGTACTCTCAACCAATGTAATTAACACACAGGTGTGATTATTTATAGTTGACTTTTGGTATTATATATTAAAAAAACATAACCCCGATCTCTAAAAACAAAGTAAAAATGTATATAATGTACCCCACAAAACAACATAAAAGTGAGCTGAATTATTCCGACAAGCCCACCTTTTTTCTCAATTAACTTTACTATCAATAAATTATTATTAATCGCATAAAATAACTAAATTGCCAAATTTGGAAACAAATTAATATGCAAATCGAATTAATTAAGAATTAATAACGCCCTAAATAATATTAATTTGACAATGTGATTTGTGTTGACAGTGTGCACAATCAGGCTCTGCATTTTTAATGCTAATTTTACTATCGCCTATTATGCTAATACCGAATTAAAAGCACTGAAGCCGAAAACTCCATAGTAATTATGAATACGCCCACACCACTGAACAAATAATCTCTTAAAAAATACAATCCACACATAAATAACTAACCATCACCCCTTTCGCCGCAGGGATAGGCAGAATGGACGGATAGCCATACAACTCTGTCTTGGCACACATTCTTTGTTTCATTTACATTCACACATCGTTTAATTTTTTTTTGTTGTTATTCTGGCTCTCCGCGTGCCATGTCTTCCTCGGGTGTCCCTGACTTCTTCTCTTCACTATATATATCATTTTCAAACTCCTTCGTTCATTCGCTCTACATGCCCAAACCATCTTAGCGTTCCTCCCTTGGTCATATTCATTACGCTTACATCAGCTTTACATTTTTTCCGGTTATCCACATTTTTAACACTGTCATACAAGGCTTTACCGCACATACGCCTCAGCTTATTCTATATATATAGGAAAGAAATTTTGTTTCGTCGGCTTGGTTCGGGTTAGACCTTTTCATTTCTAAGCCCCAGACAGGCCAATGGAATTGATTTTCTGCTCAAAATCATTTTCCGCAAAAGTAAGGAAAAATTAAGCTTACCTCGGGCACACTGGTTGTCTCACAACATACTTCTATCCATTTATCTATTGAGTGATAACAGTGAAACCGCTCACACGAAATATTCACAGTAAGGTAGCTTTGAAACCAATGAACAGATGAAAATAATAATCAAGGAAATGTTCACGGTTCACGGGGTGTTTTATTTATTGAAGAATTGATTTGGTTAAATGTGTGTGCATCAAATAACCATAGATAAATTCAAACCAGATTTTCATGGTGATAAACCATTTCTTAACTAACATAAATTGTATATTAATATATAATTTAAAAAAAACAATGGATCAATGAGAGGTTTAATGATAATAGATTTTTGGAATATTAAGAAGTAAAAAGCTTTCTTCTCTTTTAATTAACGTTACAGGTAGCCTTGCAGTGTCCATCATCAGGGCAAACATCTAAATTATGACTTGTGAAAGAGAAACCGCAAAACAGTTCAATACTTAAAATAAACAACAATTATTATTTAGGCCTGTTTGTCCATGTGATCAAATCTCAAAACGTTAAGATCTCGCCCAGTTGGGTGATGTAATTGCTCTCAGCCTTTATCTCAAAACTTTTAGAAGGCAGATTACAAATTAATCAACATCCAATATATTATTAGACCTGAATATTAATAACCATTACCTTCGCATGACAAAAATCGACGAGAAAATAAATGAAAAAATGACAAACAATTTTTCGAGGTATATTTTTAGTCTGTACAACATGTAATTGGACTGATTTCTTAGAAAATAATTCATTCTCGGGATATTCAGTGATTTAATTTATTAACAGCTATCTTTAATGTGTTTTGATGAAAAACGTACCAGTTATAGCTTCAAAATTAATTTTTAAATTAAAATTCAAGATGAATCTCAATTATAAGTGACAGCCCCGTGGCATTTTATGTTTATAAAATCAGTTTTTTTATAGCCAGGGCTTTCGATTTGCTTAGAAACAATTGTACATGGAAGTTAATGATACCCATCGCAAGACATTGGTCACCTGCTTCTAATACATACAAAAGGATGTCGAAATTAATTTTCCTATGTTGATCCTAGAGGAATGATCTCTGGAATAATAACAGACAGTTGAATGTACAAAGATCATCTAGAAAGTAAGGTTACAACATTTATGTAGGATCTAAAAAAAACTTGTGTTCAATTCAAATTCAATGGATACTTCACAAACTGTTTTTCAACATTATTGTCGTCGAGATCGAAACATTTCTGTAGTCGGGGAACCAACTTTTGTATACCAGTGTCATAGATTTCCGCCACAGCTTTTTCAGCCACTTCGTAGACCTCCTGATTGTTGGATAAACGTTTCCTACTCAAAAACTCCTTTAGTTTAATAAAAAAGGTGATAGTCCGAAGTTGTTTAGGGTACTGCAGTAAGCCTCTGCATTGATAGTCTTTTTAGGTATAAAATCTACCAAAAAGACGCCTATACGGTCCTAAAAAAAAGATGCTGCGACTTTTTCGGCTGAATGGCTCGTCTTTAACTTTTTGGTGGTTGGGGAAGATGAATGATGCCAATGAAGTGATTGTCTTTTGGATTCCGGGGTGTGGTGACACTCCCACTTCTCATCCTCCGTCACTAAAAACTTCTCCCTTCTGTGCAAAACAATCTAAAATACCGCCTGAATCTCGCACGGATGGAAGGTGGCGGGAGCGCGTGATGACCCCTACGTCGGAAGTATTGAGTGTAACCGAACAAAATAGCCGAAAAATACGCGGTTGAAATAGTCTGACCGTTAGGATCATCTTTACACGCCAGGTGTACCAATTGCGAAACGAAAAATTTCCTCCGGCCTCGGGAGCCCTTACAAACTTACTTTCTGGATGACCCTCGTATATTGCTAGTTGCCAAACTTTTACATAAATACGACAACGTTCGTTATGTTACATGATCATGTTCACTGGCCCATCGGAAGATAAAAGTAAATAATCCTCACAAATTCGGTTTTTCAAATTGAACTCGTGAAAATAAAAATAATCCTAGTGAGTAGCACGAATGAAATAACTCTTTTTCGCTCAGCCATTAATCCTTTCGGACCCTCACCGATGCTCCCGTAACTCCCTTATAATTCTCCCTAATAATGCATAATTTCCTTGAATTAACAACTCCTGCATCCGCTGTCAGAGCGCTGAAATAAACAGGTAGGTAAACGATGAATAAATAACTGTGGCTTATCGGACAATTAATGTATTCCGGTCGAAATCGCTTCGCCGCTTAAAGAATGAATTACTTAAATACAAACCTGGAAACATCAGGCCTTGTTTTCATTCCCCACACTCAACTTAAACCCCACACTCAAGCAAAGTAGAGAGAACTAATTAAAAAGGTTGGTTCAATTACTCTGCACACAATTTATTTGGGGTAAATGAATTAAAATTTTAGGATTTGTGAGTTTTCAACCCTCGCTTGTAATAATTTATTCATCTTGTTTTCTGTGTGGCTGAACAGGGTCTCTATCAACGTATTCTGTTCCTTAATTGAGTGTTATTAAGGTAATCGTGAACAATGAATGTGTACTTTAATTCGCGAATATTGTTCAGTTATATTTATTTGTTGAAGAAAAGTTTGGGGAGGGTAAATTTTTGTCGGTAAATGGCACGCAGGAGCAGATATTAAATATAAGTCCCAAATTTTCTATAAACTTTGTAGGTTTTAAATTCCTGTTATTTTATGTTATATTACACAACGATATTATAAATAAGAATAAAACTTTCTGTACAGAAAACTACTTCTTATTAAGGTCTGCTTAGATTTACTTGTAAACCAGAGAAACGAAGATAAGAGGTGGGATTCCTCTGATCTTTAGTAGGGTCGAAAAGGAACGAGAATATTTTCAAACTACTCCTTATAATCAGAAACTTTCTCGCCATTCATTCCTCTTCCTGGACGCGTTAGTGGTAAAGTAACTAGAGGATGTTGTCATCGGTCACAAAATTAAATGTTAGATAAAACTATTGTTAACGTTACTAGTTGAATTATCTCGGTTATTTTACAAATTTTCCGTATGTAGATAACATTTAATCGCAATAGTTGATTTATAAAATATAATTTTTAATATAGCGCACATAATGAAAATACACAAAAAGTACTAGATACTACGTATTTTCATTCTTATTTTATTAAAAAAAATAAAAATATTAGAAATGTTTACATCATCGCACACTTTTACGTAAATAGGTTTAATTTAAACGCTTTATTTTAATTTAAAAATTGCTCACTAGTTTTGGCGCCGAATAAACCTTTTTAAGGTGAGATAAATATATTTCAAAAAGATAATAAAAATGTTTTTAAAAACTTGCTTTTCATAGCATGCAAATGATATAAATAAATAAAAATATAAATAAAATAAAGTGTTATTAGCTCGGGATAGTTGTGTATACTTTTTTTAATTGTAATCGCCTATAAATTTTGAAAACGAATATCTGTAATATTGAATTAAGGTTACTTAAATGATTTGCATAAAAATGCAAGATTTTTTTGTGATGAAATTCCTTCTTTAAACTTTAAACAAATTATGTTTTTGTCTTAAAATTGTACATTCAAAAGCACAGTAACTAATAAAAGAAGTAACGCTACGATTTGAATAATTTTTAGATTTTTTTTCGCAAATTTAGACACCAAACCGCTTCAGCATCGTATTTGTATATATTGCGTTGTTTACTTTTTAGACAAACGATCGTTGAACTTGGAAGCTCACAACGCTGAAATGAGTACATGCTAGTATCGCTCATCAAAATGTTAATGAAAACGGCTCTGCAATTCTATAATAAAACAACCGCGGCCGTCCCTCTTTTAATGGCTGCAGAAGGGGAGGGGAAGAAAAACTTTCAGCCTTCTTTTATTTTATTTACGTCGAAAACTTCCGCGCGATCTTTTTTTATATAAAGCTGCAGCCATAAAGCTAGATGAAACCTGTTCGGTTTACGACTGGTACGGCAATTTGGCGTTTTTTCATATCTTTTCCAATATCGGCAGGATCCCCTACAGGCTACGGGCGACTACCTGTAAAGGCTAGCCGCTGATAGCGCCACTGCAGCATCTCTCTTGTTCTTGTAAGGAACGCATGTTACGGAGGGAGAGGTCGCAAAGTAGTTCTCAGCGGTAGAACTATATTCACCACTGCTCACAGTCTGCTATCTGCTTTGCCAATGCGATCGAGCGGAAGCGTTTGAATCGTACCCCACGTTCGAATTTTGAATTCTTTGATTGGGTTCATTACATCGCTAGAATGTTTGATGTTTCTAAGTAACTGTTATATTTTGAGATGAAAGCTTTTTGAGGATATTCATATCATAATTACACGTGCACATCACACAGCTTCATATATTGGTACGAATATGTGAATTATCAAAAACATATTAATGGCTATTTTATGAATTATATATTAATCAAAAACTAAAATGAGAAACTTATTTCGTTATACTTGACCGAAACAAAGCCTCGTATTTTTTTTAATAATCATTAAGTCAGCATCTAAGCTTAGATGTTTAGAAAATAACTTAAGTCATCATTATTTACTACCCTATTTATAACCAAAAATTGCTAAGGCTTTGGTTTGGCCAACAATTCTTATTGTTACGGCTAAATACCCGTTAGCTTTCTAACACGTTAAATAATATAAATTTTAACAGGTTAAACCTTGATGAAAATGGTGATAATGCAAAAAACGATGGAATTTTAATTCTCTAAGAGTTGTGGAAGGAGCGAAAAGTTGCACTTATGAACGAATTTTCAAAAAATTGTATTGTTGAATTTTTTGTACCGAAATTCTCTCATACAAAAGAGTTAATTTTTTTAACCTTGTCACATAGTTACCTTAGATAATATGTTATGAAAAAAAAACTTTATTTTTCCTGTAAAGTACATTATTTGAATAGGGTAGCCCATTGAAATATCAAAAAGGTGTCACTTGTGATGCACCTTAATAAATAGTCATATTGATTTACTTTTTTATGCTAGAGTGCTAGAATCAAAAGTGGCCGTGATTTGATAGTTTTCAAGGAACTATAAGATATTTTCGATATTGATCAAGTCTCATTAACACACGATGCATCGATGTCTACAGTATTTCACGCAGTGCAGATAAGAAGTGAGAGTCTATCTTAAAAAGGGATAAGCTTGAAGGTGACGATTCTTAGCAATAAAGGAACGTTTGCAGAATGAGAAGAAGAAAATCATTTTTTTCTTCGCCAAATCCTAACCAGTTCAAATAATAGAGTACCAAAATATTCACCAAGTTGACCTCCGTGGTAGAAAAGTAAGCCACTTGACTCTGGGGTGAAAGGTTTTGGGTTCAAATCTCGGCGAAGGCCTTTCAGGGGATTGGAGTGAAATACATCGCCCTGGTAACGTACCACTATTGAGCTTCGAAGCATTTATTGAATTTAATTTGACCATACCTTGAAGTAACGATAAAACGAGTTATAACTAATATTTTTACCCAACCTATACAAATTTGTGATGAATCACTTTCTCCGGGTTCTTACGCCAAATACCATGAGAGAGAAAGAGACAAGAAAAGTCGTCACATAGTATTGCAGCACTTCTAAGTATGTAAGGATGTTCTCCGTCCGTACTGACTTCAAATCATCGAGTCACATAACTTACGTCAACGGATTTTGAGGTTATTTCCCAAATTGTTGTTGATTAAAATACTTGCAGTGGTTATACAAATAAATCAAACATGATCATTATATGTGCTATGCGTGAATGTTCTAATAAGACCAAACAAATATTATAAAACATCACTTTTCAGAGGTATTTTAACAGTCTTAAATAATTTTAACCGATCTTTAGGATTTTCTCATTCTCACATAAAATTAACAAAAAGCTTCCATCATTTTCAGACAAACCTTCTGTTAGTGTTTGTATGATATTGTGACTTTATAAATCATTTTTATGGTGTATTGATATTGTTTTGCTTAATGTATTCAAATATATTTATTTAAAAAATTCGAATTCTATGTGAGCGGTAACCAATAGGCTATCGAACACCCTTTAATATATCTTTGTTTCTTTCTATCGAGTCAGTATAAAGTCAAAAATCTTGACTGCACTGTTTTGCAAAGTTACCTCTCCATGTCCTTCAAGGCCTCTACTTACTGCCTACTCTAGGGGCCAAACGGGATAGACACCTCTCGTACCACATCTCGGAGGCGAAAAAATTACATTATAGTCGTACTTCAATTTTCTATCTATCTTAATATCTAGGCATATACAACCTTTTTTTTTATTTTCTTTATCATCCTTTACCTGGATCATAAAACATCCAAAAACATTATAATTGTACATTATGCACAACCTCTATACTCCTTAACAATTTATATAAAATGCTACCTCCACGTAATAACTTTATTCTTATTCATTTAATTTCATCTTTCTTTTCTTTATCCCTCTTATTTCATTTTCCTTTTTATTCCTTTTTATGTTTGTGCACAACCTAAAAAGTATCTTGAAAATGCATTCTCCATGTAATAACTTTATTCTAATTTTCATTTAATTTCATCTTTCATTTCTTTTCTTATTTTTCCTTTTTATTATTTAATTTTTATTAATATTTACATTTAATTTTATATAATTTATGCACAGTACGTCTCTCGACACAAGATTATCCTAGTGAGACAGACATGGACCAAACTCATGTTTTTTTAATATTTTAACAAGAATAAATAAATAAATTTCGTAAAATTTGTGGTTTTTAATTTTGAATATATAGGGTGTTACCTACCATAGACTGCCCCCGACCCTAAGATAACATGAATCCGGCTCTGCATCTTATCTAGCCGTGTCAACGACACCGAATACACTATCATCTACAATGGACCCGGAGGTGGACTGCACACGACTCCAGCAACGATATCACTTATAAAAGGGACCGCAACATCCCACAAGACGTTAATCTCCGACCTTCAGTTAAAGAGACTACGTGTCTAGTTTGTTGTAGATTCTCCATTTGAAAATTGTAATTAATCTCACTTGTACTGTTTTTCATATTTAAATTAATATTGTGTTTCCATCAACGCATTCATTTTATTAAAAATTAATAAAAGGTAACTAGGGTGAAGGATTCCAAGTCAACTTTGCCTACCGAAAATAAAATCATTCATTTATTGCTGGTTATGTTTAGAAAAATAAATAGATGTTTTCCAAAACTAGCATTACTTAAAAAAATATTATCACTCCGATCAGCATTTCTTATATATTTTTATAAACCTTTCTGTACCAGGTAACGTTTTTTTTCTATTCGTTGTTTCCTCATTTTAAAGATTTTTTTAATTGATTTAGATCACCTTTGTATTAAAGTCTGTTTACAAATATCACGGACGTTTGTCACTTGGTTCCCGAGAAGAACCCATTATTGGGTTTATTCATGAAGCGTATTATTTCTCTGGATTGTTTGTTAACCTCGTTCTGCCAATGGATATCTTATTCTCAGAACAATTATAATACTGTTTTCCCGATAAAATCTTTAAAATAAAATAAAGGTTATTGAAAGGTTTCGAAACGGTCATAAATTTAATTTTAAAGTTTTAAATTGATGAACAAATACATGTTATAAGATTAAACTAACTAACTAACCATCACGCCGTTTTTGGCAGGGGTAGGCAGAGAGGACGGGCCGCCATACAACTCTGTCTTGGCACAATCTCCTTGTTTCATTCAAATTCATACATCGTCTCATACATACTTTTGTGTTATTCTGACTCTTCGCATGGCCCGACTCAAGTATTTGACTCACTTAATCGTGCCATGTCTTTCTCGGGCGTCCCCAACTTCTTCTTCTATTCACTTTCGTATCATTTTTTTTTTCACACTTTTTTCTTAGTTCATTCGTTCTACATGCCCAAACTATCTGAGCGTCCCTTTTTTGATCGTATTCAATACGCTTACATCAGCCTTGTATTTTTTCTGGATATGCACAGTTTAAGCACAGTCAGGTTGTTGTTAAATATGCACTGTTGTTATTTAATATGCTTAAAAAAACCACTTATATATTTATGTTTTGAGTATCATGCCTGTTGTATGTACTTAAATAAATAAAACATAAAAAATATAAGTCTTAGTATATATACTAAGAATATGATATAAATAAAGTAAGTAGATATCTAAATATATGATATATATTAGTTAGTTGAAATCTAAGTATATATATACTAAGAATATAATATATATTAAGTATATAGATATCTAATATATTTACTAAGAATATTATATTTTTATCAAGTAAGTAGATATCTTAGTTTATATACTAAGAATATGATATATATATTTATTTTTTATATGAATACCGCACAAGAGTCTCAACTGCTCTCAACCGTCTAGAGCCAGTGAGACTATGGCATCCCCAAATAGGGTATGTTGTGGGGCTGAAGGTACTGGGGAGGGGAAGGAGATTGGGAAGAGGAAGGTTGGGAAGTACCTGGCTATTCAGATCTGGTCACCAAACACGGCTAAAGTCATTTCAAGCAACGTTTCGACTTTGAACGGTGGTCTTTCACCAGGGCGATACTTAGAGTATCTACCACTCTGTGAAGTAAGTAAACATCTATGTATATATTCTAAGAATATGATAAATATGAAGTAAGTAGATATCTAAGTATATATACTAAGAATATGATATATATGAAGTAAGTAAATATCTTAGTAACATAGTACAGCAAGAAACTCTGCAGACAAAGGCGGAACACCTTTCACAGATGTTGATGCAAGCAACGCGAGAAGGAGTCGTTTTTTGTATTTCTTTTGTAAAACCCTCCGTATATGGAACGAGCTGCCGTAATTTATTTTTCCTCTTTTATAATATTCTTCTTGGCAATGCGATAAGATTCTTATTTCGGTCAAATGTTGCGGGTTGAACCCTAGCAGAAACCAAGTAAATTAAAGTCGTAAAATAATACAGATTTTTTCATGAAGAACACATCGTATCGAAAAGAGTTTCAGTTGTTCCCAAGAAACTAACTAACCATAACGCCGTTTCTCCGCAGGGGTAGGCAGAGAAAACTGACCGCTATACAACTCTGTCTTGGCACACACTCCTTGCTTCGTCCACAATGATACATCGTCACATGCATACTTTTCTGTTACTCTGACTCTTCACATGACCCGATTCAAGTATTTGATCGACTTGATCATACCATGTCTTCCTTGGGCGTCCTTGACTTCTTCTTCCATTCACTTTCGCATTATATATTCTTTTTTTACTCTTTTCTTCAATCATTCACTATACATGCCCAAACCATTTAAGCGTCCCCTGCTTGATCCTATTCATTACGCTTACATCAGCCTTGCATTTTTCCTATTTTTAACACAGTCATACATGGTTTTACCGCACATATGCCTCAAAGATCTCATTTCCACAGCGTTCAGTCCTCCATTAATGGAGTTTCCTGCATTTACCCTTCTTTCAATATCCTTATCAGCCTTCCCGTCTATTGCAAATATACTTCCTAAATACACAAACTCATCCACTTGCTCCAAGTATTCATCATTCACAACATTTTTTTATTTTATTTTATATATTCATTTATTCCAGATCTCAGGAAGGATTGTGCAATCTTACGAGTTCCATATTATAAAAATATCTAATGTAGTAGTAAATAAACATAATAAAGAAATTAAATTAAAATGAAGCTTCGTTTCAAGATATCATGAAATGACTCCATTGTTTATAAGCGGGGCCCTGCAAGAAGTCCAGTGCTGCCATCACAAGAGTGTTTTCCCTCATGTCTATTCTTATTCGGTATACAGGTTGGTACAGTTGCAATTTTGCTTCTCGGCTGCATTTGTTTAATCATCGAGCAATCGTGGTACCTCTAATGCACAGTGCTCTTCTCTGTCGCTCAATATCAGCATCATCTTTGAGCTCAGCTGTTAAGGATATGTCCTAAATATTTGACCTTGGATTTTCCTATTATATTTTTTTCCGTTAAGGCTGACGGATAATATTTTAATACGCAGATAGTGACATGAATTTACTTTTAACTAGGTTTAGTAAAGGTAACGCAACAAGAGTTGAAAAAAACAATACATGCTTAGCGTAGAGTGTATTGTGTATCGGTATACGCTCCAGCGGCGATATATGGTATTTACGATACGTTATAACGAAAGAACCCATTGTCTTCTTTACGCCTCTTCATTGTCACTAGTGGAAGAGGGTCAGCAAGTGTTTACGATGATTCTTCTAGTATATTGATGGTGAACTTGCAGCGTGTCTTATTCCGGCAGTTTGACTGGGTGCTGTTGAAAATTATATTATAATCTGTTTTTAAAAAAAAGTAATTAGCATCCATGCTCGTGCTCGAGAATGTCCCAAATCAGAGAATACTACAAATTACTGGATACCTTGCAATTATTTTTTTAATACCCCTTTGAATTCAGTCGTTTATAACTGTATTTTAAGAACATTGATTATTTTAATAACAATGAAATAAAACAGCATGCACGTTAAAAAAAACTTTAATACAACTAACGTCAGTTCGCTTTGCCTTCAATCTCTGAAGTGTGAAAAAATATTAGTTGTTAAATTTTTATTGAAGTTTAAAACAAAACACACTGTATGTATGGTATGCATCTGTGTGAGTACTGTGCTTGCCTCAACTCTAGATAAGAGACCTATACCCAGTTAGAGGAATGAAAATATTGCATGTAAATTCGTGGTTAGCAGACGAGTGCACAAATGCATCGGATTCCCATCCAGACACTGCGAGTTCAATCTTTTGCTGGGTAAGTCTTCCACCAATGCAAAAAGCAACATTTTTTCGTTTAAAATGATGGAAGAAGAGGAATTCAAATATTGTCAGGTTATTTGTAACCCGAGAATGTTGGAGGAAGTGGATGAGTTTGTGTATTTAGGATGTATGTTTACGAGAGACGGAAAGACTTAAAGAATATTGAAAGGAGGGTGAATGCAGGAAACTCCATTATTGGAGGACTGAATGCTGTTGGCGCAAATAAAAAAAGGTCCAAAAAAGCGAAGCTAGCAGTCCACAATGGAGTGCTTTTCCAACCTTGATGTATGGCAGTGACAACAGAGAAAGGATGAAAGTAGACTGAATGTTGTACAAATGAGATCCCTAAGGCGTATGTGCGGTAACACCATATATGACATCCGGAAAGAATGCAAGACTGATGTAAGCGTAATGCATAGGATTAAAAAAAGAGATGCTTATATGACGCATAAGTGAATGAGAAAAGATATCGGGGAGGCTCGACGAAAGCATGGAACGATTAATTGAACCAAATACTTGAGTCGGGCTATCTGAAGAGTAAAGAGTAATTACAGAAGAGTATGTATGATACAATTTATAAATGTGAATGAAGCAAGGAGTGCGTGCCAAGGCAGATTTGTATGGCAGCCTATCGTCTCTGCCTATCTCTGCGGGAAAACGGCGTGATGGTTAGTTAGTTAGAATGTGTGTCTGTCGTTTTGCGAAAAAAATAGTACAGCTGCTACGTTAACATACATGGCCTGTTCAAAAGAAAATGTGATTTTTGGCGGGCTGTGTACATTCGACTATCGATTTTTTTTTGTTATGTTGGTACACATATGTTTATCATATGTTAGTATTATCAACCATTTTAGATAAGTGGTTTGTTTTTGACAACTTAAAAGGTTAGTCACGTTTTTGTGTGTTCTTCGATTTTTCACTTTTGAAAAAAAAGGATCAAAGAATATGTATTAAATTTTGCGTTAAAAAATAGAATAAAGTGCTCCAACGCACTTAAAATGTTGACTGTGGCATTCGGCGAGTCTACTTTGTCTCAAAAAGTGTTTATAAGTGGTACAAGCGCTTTACAGAAGGCCGAGAAGATGTTAATGACGATGAGCGTCCTGGAGTTGTGGAAAAACAAATCATGGATTTTATTATTTGATCCATTTTTTTTTAAAGTAAAAAATCGAAGAACAAACAAAAACGTGACTAACCTTTCCAGTTGTCAAAAACAAACCACTTATCCAAAATGGCTGATAATGGTAACATATTATAAACATTTGTGTTCCAACATAACGAAAAAATAATCGAATGTACACAGCCCGCGAAAATTCAAAATTCACCTTTTCTTTTGAATAGGCCATGTATGTGTTATAAATAAAACAGTAAACATTAAAACGCTTGTTAAATAAAACCGGTACAAAAAAAAAACAGAATCAAACCCTTTTTAAATCTTTTTAAACGTAATGAGGCCATCGTTATTGCCAAATCAACTGGCTTTACAATAACGAACTGAGATATTATTGAATATTGAATCGTAATTATTATTATTGAATATTGAATGATAATTAAAATTGTTGAATAATGAATAATAATTACTACTATTTAGTATTTCTAATTAAATTATGACATGATTCCTCATTCACTCGTATATAATGACAAAACTTAATAATTTCTATCAAGAGCTAAGAAACTTTGAAATTTGTATTTTATCTTCAAATTACCAATTAAGATAAGACAGCATATTATTCTTTCCATACTTAACATGTTTGTCCATAAATAATAATAATTCGATAAACAATGGTAAAATCTATAATAAAAGTGGAATAAAGTTACAAATTTGTTTTATTAAATCATGGTAAAATCTGTTGGTAGAAATATTTGATTACTGGAATGGACCGGCCTTGTGCTCATGTTCTGATAAAATTAAGTTTAGAAGCGAAATAAATTACCTTTTTTCAGGATGTGATGCATGTTAACGACAAACTGATTGATTTCTATAGACTATATGACTATATTATTTTAAACTGACATCCTCTTTATATATTTTTTATTATTTAAATTATTTATTTTCTCAGATGTTTAAATAGCCATGATTTTTCAAAATTCCTTCAATAAAACCACCGGTACTCATAGTCTTCAAGAAATGGTCATGGCAGCAGACTTAATAATTTAGAAGCACTAAAGTGATAAAAAAAGCTATTAAAATAATAGTCATATTCTTAATAATCAGTTAAATTTGTCCAATAGTCTAATATTAGGTATATTTCTTTTAGACTCATAAAGTATCTCATTTTTCTTTAATCATCTTCTCAGTTGACTTTTACCTCTTTTATTTCATATTATCTGTCTCTTTCTCTCTGTTCCTTTGTTTTAATTTAAATGTTATTCTATTGTTTTCTCAGTGTCCTCTTATTTTATTTTGTGTTCTTCCTCTTTATTTAAATAAAGCCGCAAACTTTGTATTTTCTGTTAAGTATAATTTTGTTCCCTGATGAGGTTTAGGCTAAGCGAAACCGGTCGGTCATTAAAATTAAAATTAAATCTGCGTTACTTTACAAAGTTATCGTTTTATTTTCATAAAATTATTGTTCGTTTAATTTTCCAATAAAACACGTATTTCAATAGTTACTAACTGATTTACTGATAAAGTGTAGCCTACTTATCAAATAATGATGAAATATGTTTTGTCGTTCAACTTATAAGCACTTCAATATCTCATAAATACGGAAATAATACAAAAACCACTTCCCTTATACCTTCGTTAATAACCATTCAATGGAAGGGCAAACCCTCTTGAAGAAGTATCGAAGGGTTTAGGCATATGGAAAAAGTATATTTTATCAACCAATAACCAATAATTACTACCTTCAGTCGATAAACTGTACGCACTGCAATGTATTACTTCTAAAACCCGTAGATTCGATTCCTAGAAATCGTGTTTTTTGATAAATAATTTGTAGATATGTATTAAGTAAATATTCTAACGAATTAGACGAACCCACATTCAGAATGGTAGATTATCTCCGCCTCACCCTTGTGAAAGACAACCATCTAGTATCGAAACATTGCTTGAAATGGCTTAAGTCGTATTTATAACTCGACTTAAATAGCCAGGTAGCTCCCAACCATCTTATTTCCATTCTCCTTTGCTTCTCCGTATACTTCAGGCTCACAATATACCCCAATCAGAGATTCCACAGTCCCACTGGGTCCGGACAGTTGGAACTCTTAAGAGGTATTCGTGTGTAAAAAAAATAAAATTAATTAAGCAATTATATGGTAATAAGTCCCAAAACATTATTTCAGAATAATTTGGTGATGAAATCTATTATCTAATTAACACTGAACATCAAATTGATAGAAGTGTGGTCACTTATGATTTGAATGGTCGTGACGTTTTGTAAATATTGAAAAAAATAACGCATGAAGAAAAATTACTTTGATCTTTGGCTTAGCAATTCTTTTTCTTCTGAAACCCCTTTGCAAGCAGCAAGACAATAAAACTATGTAAACTGTGTTGCGGCGTTTTTTTTTGCCTCTTTTTCTATCAATCTTCTCCAGGACTATCAATTCGTCAAATTTGTATTGTTACCTATCCATGATCTGGACAACATATTCAATTGTCCTCATTTCGTACGTGTTCAATGTTTGACCTTTTAAAGAAGAATCCTTTACATTGTCACTCTATCAAGTATTTTTTTTTTAGTCATAAATAATACATTTATGAATCTTCTTATACCTACTTTACATACTGTTATTTAACACGTAAAAGAAATATGATATAATATTTTCAAAAAGGAGATATAGATTTTTCAAAATTAAAAACAAAAACAAAAACCTTTAAAATTTCAGGCAGTGGTGAAAAACAATGAAGAAAGATTCTTTCAGTAGGAACCAATAGGATTTCTCTTTTGAATCTTCCCTCACTGACATCAAATATGTCAATATCGGAAAAGACGTTGCTCAGGAGCAATATAACCTTTCCCATTGGCAGAACTGTTGGTCCTATAGGCAGACAATACATAGCCTCGCAACAATCTGAAAAAGTGAATGGTAGCATACCCTTCTCTTATTATATGCAAGGAGTGAAATTCAAGCATCTTCAACAGAAAGTTCGTTAGATAAAGCCATAGATAGTAACCGCACTCTCTCATATTGAGGAATCAGAATTTTTTTTTGATTCCTCAACATCCCACCCAATGAAGAATCCAAATAGCCAAACCACTCTCCAACCTACTGCGGACCAATATTTTTTTCTTATGAATCCACGTTTCAAATGTTTGCTTGTTTTTATACTTTAGTAAAATATACAAAACCCAAGGATAGCGCCCTTGAGGTGATTTTTCACAAAAACGGCGCTATACAAATCGTCCAAATATTATTATTATTATTATATCATACAGAAGAACAGAAAAATAAAATAACAGATTTTTTTTTAATTTGCATCATGTCGACGGAAACAACAAACCTTTCATTTTATCAAATTAAGTTTGAGGTCACGGTTATGAAACAGTTTATTTATTTTCATTGAGGTTTTTATAGCCATCTGCAATCTTACTCATTATTTTTTAACTAGTCCCTTTGTATCTTCTACAACCAATATCTATACAGTGTAATGTTTCTGTCTTAAAACTAAATTAATCACTAAGTGTCGATGTGGATTTAATTATAAAGGATATCTAATAAGTTAGATTTATTAGCAGACGGTCTTAAATACGGCATGAGCCAAGACAAACTTCTACTCGACAAGCTATCTTTCCATTAGCAATTCGCATTGCTTTAATCTCTACAATAAAACTTTCATTAAACAGAATGTAAGCTGCACTCAAAAGTGGTCGGATTTCTCGTAAAATTGGAAGAAATTGCATCCGCGCACTACCAAATAATTGATAATAGCGTCGGTAACAGAAGGATATAAAACTTATTTCATAAGCTTTTGCAAAGCTCCCGTTAACTTTCTTGAAACATGAAAAATTTAATTCAATTCAACAAGTTTTTATTATTTTAATAAAAAAAGAGGAAAATTTCCCTGAATTCTACGACCACCATTAGAGTATTTTCAACAATGTGTACAGATATGACTAACTTTTAAAAAATACAAATTTAGCTTATAACTTTGTACATGGGTAAAAAACAATGCTTTGAATTTTCGAAACTCGTCATCAAAGTTTCCTTTTTTCCACATATTTGGTAGTGGTAAAAGAGGATAGCAAGATTGAATCTCTCTTATCGAGTGTCGGGTTACTTCTTTGAATAGTCAACTGCTGGACTGTCTGGACTGCTCCAATTGCGCCTGCACAGGACCCGCCTTGTCCACGTGTTATTTTATGTTATCGTACTTATTTTAAACCCGCTTGCCATAAAATTCAACAAAAAATCGAGTCGTGTACTAGTGTTCCGTGAGACAGCATTAATTTAATTTTGCTAGGTAGAACTTACATCAAAATATCTATAGCAGCAAATAGTGGTTCGATAAAATTATATTAAAATTTAATGGCGTTGCGGCACGAATCGAACCTCCAAATCAGAATAAAATGCTTCAAAATTTTTGTTGTGGAGGCGGCCGCAAGACCCATCAAATTATCATTTTCCATATAATTATCCTTTCATCACCTTATTATTAATGACCATTTCATTCTTATCATTAAATTAATGATATATGTAAGAACATCGTAAAACCCAAATAAAAGTGAAGTAAGTAAAAATTAACGTTTTAATTTGGAATATAAAAATAAACACATTTTTGTGTCCCTTGAAAATCGTACAAATTTAGTTCACTTATTCTCCGTGAGCTACATCCTCTGCTGACAACAGTATCTCCTGTAACATTTACCTATTTTGACTTACTACACTTTTCTATTGGTTGGAAAAATCAAATAATCTTTTCAATTTAACAACTTCTTTTAGTAAAATCTTTTTAATAACTTTCTACGTGATTGGTGTACTTTTGTTTTCATTCCACACCAAGCGATACGCACTTTGGTAGAATTAAAACATTAAAAAAAATAAGTTATTCTAGTAGTTTATTGTAGGTACCGAAAATTAAATACCACTTACCAATCTACTTTATTTTAGTCTACCTTTTTTCATAAAAAAAAGTTTTCGTTGCGTTTGAAAAATGCATATTTAAAGTGTTTGAATACATACATATCGGTATTTACTACATCTCACGTAATATTTTAGTGAGTACTTTATCATTTTTTTTTCTCTAAGAAAAAAAGACAAACATTCTCGGGTTAAAAATAAGCTCCCAATATTTGAAGAACTCTTACTGCCATCATAATAAGCGGAAGATGTTGCTTGTACGTGATGGAGGACTTAGCCAGCAGAGGGATTGAATCAACGACGCCCGGATGGGAATCCTACGTTATTTTTATTAATCCTACCTCCACTCACCTTCTTACCGGTCTAATTCCAACCAGTAAAACCTGTGCGAATCCCATGATGCCAGAGCTCATTGTTAGTTATTATTACTGATTCAGATAAACAAACATATTTCTATTTGTTAGTTAAATTATGAGAGGTGTGTGAGTTTATAATTTAATTTTCGTCACTGACTATTTTATGTGACTTATTGTCGCAATGATCGAATTTTTTACAGTAAATCCAGCACAAGAGTCACCATCCAACTGCTTCCAACCGTCTAGAGCCAGCAAAACTATGGAATTCCCAATGGGGTATGTTGTGAGGCTTAAAGTAGTTGGGAGGGGAGGAGATGAAGTAGTACTCCATTAGTAAGTACATTTATTACGCTGTAGAATTGTCACTGTTGACTTAAAGTATCAATGTTTTTTTTTAACGCACAACTCAAAAAATCAACTGATACATAAGCATAGTTCAAAATTAATGCTTGGCATCTAAAAGAAGGGAGGTTGGATGTTTTTGGGGGTCGAGCTGTATTATTATATCGTATTGTTTTCTGATAGCAATTCCGTTTCTAAGAATCGAAATCATTTTGTTCGTTGATTTCTCGTTTCCTTCTCGGATTTGTAAATTTTCAATTCGCCCGGTTACATCCATCTTCGGTTGTAAGTTTCGGTGAGAATAGTCTGGTACACGCAAGGATGCAGGATATTGATGAATAAAACTAAAATTGATGGCCTGAGATGGTAGTTTAACATTTAACCTTTCAAACTTTTTAATGTTGAGTTGTGGTTTTCATTAACTTTTCAATTTTTCTATTTGTTCTTTTCAATTAACTAAGCATCTAATTTCCGCGATCCTATATAATGCAGCAGCAAATGATAACTTTTTTTTGCAAAGAATTTTAGAAATAAATTGCATGTATATAACTTTAAAATTTTCAAAGCCAAAAGTATCTCACGTTTTTTGACATTTGGAGTATTAAATCATGTTGCACATCTAAATTATTTTTTTCAAACCACCTTGTACTGATTTTCTACTAAATTGTATTAACCCCAATATTGGTAGTGTAATTTACACCAACTTTTCATAATATTTTATCATTTTTTGTAATAAAAAAACTTTTTAAAATCTCTTCTTTATCGTTATGTCAATTGCTGACACTTATGGTCAATTTAAAAGAAAATTGTTACTTATTATTTTATCTTTTCTTTATCTTATATTTCCTACGTTGCCGAAATAAGGGGTTAAGTTATCCAAATATAACACCTTCTCGTTAGTAAGAAAATTCAATTATTGTTTGGGTACTTGATACTTACTTACTATTTACTATTACCAATAATTTTAAGCTGCCTGTGGAAATGTTACATTATTAATTGTGAAATTTCTCGATTCACAATTTTTTTTTAATCATCATAACAAGTTAGATACCTTATCACATTAAATCCAATGTAATGCGTTTCGTAAAAGTTTAAGTAGATGATCTTTTAAGACCTCTTCAGCAACTGATGTAACACATCACGTAGAGGTTTTCTGTCATCAGTTGGGTGTACAATCAATAGTCCAATATTGGGGAAAATTTGAAAATCGTCTGACAAATTGCTTCTACGACAGGCGTTCACAAAACAAACGGTTTGACACTATGATTGGCTCATTTGAGACTGAGTAAACAGCCGCCTTGGGGTGAAAGCAGCCATAGGGTGACGAGGAAATCATTCTCCGCAAGCAGGCTAAAGTTGAAGGAACACTGGCATCAGAAACGAAAGGGTGTTTAATTATTCGAATTATCCAATTTCCTTCTACATAATGCATAAAAATATTTTCTTAGTAAAGCAACGAGTATAAATGATGCTGCAATGCAATGTTAGAACCATAATTAAAAAGCAAAAATCTCTTTGTACTATATTTGACGCAGCAAAAACTCTCAAACGGTGATCTTTGGCATCATAAAATTCGTACAACCTTTGCTGCCTGTACTTTTTAGGTCAACGATTTTTTTTTCAATTCTTACAGCGTCATTTCCATATAAAGTTGTCGCTTTAACTTGTTTATTTGTCTGTCAAATTCACACAAATCTTAACATTTGCAGCATTCAGTTCATTTTTCATGAGACACAGAAAATTACATATTTTTGGAAAAATTGGAAAGTATTGGTAAATTATGTTTTTTTTTGTATTTTCGTAGAAAGCAATCACCTTGTAGTTTTACATATTAAATAAAAATGAAATACTTAGTATAAGACCACAGATTTTATTTCAATTTTTATGTCTAACCGGTTTCGCTTCGCCTAAGCATAACCAGTAGTCCAATATTAGGTATATTTTCTGTAAACTCTCATTATTCATTAATCACCTTCTCAGTTGACGTTTTGCCTCTTCCATTTCATATTATCTGTCTCTTTTTCTCTGTTATAATTTAATTGTTATTTTGTTGTTTTCTCATTGTTTTCTTTTTTTATTTCATATTGTGTTCTCTCTCTTTGTATATATATATATAACCGCTCACGTTGTATTTTTGTTTAGTTTAATTTTGTACCCTGATAATGCTCAGGCTAAGCGAAACCGGTTGGTCATGAAAAATAAAAATAAAGTCTGTGGTATTTTGCAAAGTTATTATTTCGTTTCTATTTTTATTTTTTTGTTCTTTCTAATATGCTGCAAAGTTATGATTATTATAAAATTTTCATCACAGACAAAAGTTAGTTTCAGAGTTAGGAGTGTTTCTGAGAATATGAAGATCGCTCAATAATAATTGTCAATCACTTTGCCATTACTGGATACAATACATCACGAAAGATAAAATGGATATGTAGTACCCTACTTTAGAATGGAGCACACACACATGAATACATTTGTAATCCATACAAGATGTTACGAAATTTCTCTTTTAAGTCAGGTTATCTTCGAACATCTTTGACACCCTATACCCGAGTCTTTAGAGAATATCCCCCCGATTCGGGGCTCGGATAAAAGAAATCAGAAAAGAGATCGATCTAACATTAATGTCACAATGTTTATCTTTCACGAACCATTAAACGGATACCCGCCTTGGTACCTCGCTTTCATGATTTTCTTTTTCAAATATTACAAAGAAATAAAACAAAGACACAAAATCATTGGCTAATGTAAAAAAAACTAACTGCAAACACTATAAAAAGGAATTTGTATTGTTATGTTTTGTTTTGGATATAAAACACACAGGATTTTTATGTTTTATGATTCAAAGTACTGTCCATCGCTGGCCACTACTTTATTCTATCTTTCGGGTAGCGTACGAATTGCGCATTGAACATACTGGTCATCTTTTGAAGCGATCTACGAATCGATCGAATTTTTTACTTCTTCATAAGACCGAAAGTACTGGTTGGCTAGGTCGTGTGCCATTTATCAAAAATAAGTAATAGTTAGAGGGAAGAACGTCTGGAAAATACGGCGGGTGATGGAAGACTTCTCATTTCAACCTTTTTTAAGTATGTCTTGACCTCTTTTGCAACATGGGGTCGAGCATTATCATGCTGCACTGTATCGTGTCTCTTGTTCTATTGCGGCCATTTGTCTTTCAACGCTTGGTTCGATCGCATCAATTGCGTTTGAAGACGATCGCCTGTAACTAAGCCGAGCTGGTCCCACCAAATACATAGCGTAACTTTGGAGCTGTGAATATTTGGTTTGGCTGTTAACGTTTTTTTTCAATTTAACTTGAACTTCTCTTGTCAAGTCGAATAACAAGTTAAATACATGCCGTATATAAGAAATGCATATGTAGGAGTACCTACCTCGTTCAAGTCAACTCTGGTTGCGATATCTATACCTATATTCAATTTAAATATCTATATCTGTATTAAATTTAATGAGTTACAACTTTTATACCATATTTAATTTGTTGCTTCACAAAAGCAGGCATGCACAAATAAGCTTATTATTTATTTTTTTTGAATCAGGGGTCTTCAATTTTTAATACCTACCGCCCACTCTTGTATCTTTTATCATGGTAAAAATTCTTTATCGCCCACCGGTGGTCGCAACACAATTCAGCAAAGTGCGAACTGTTTGTTTAGAGGAGAAATTATATTAAATACATGTATTTAAATTCGTATTTCTTTATATACTTTATGCATGTTTATACGTGCATATATCTATGTCAATAAAGCACAATCAGGCGCGAAATAATAATAAAAATTGAAAGACAAAATTATTTCTCGTTCGATTTTCGTAAAGAAAAAAAGAAGGTCCACTATTTTGGTGATATTCAGATAGATTATTAATTTGTTCATAATATTATGAATAGTACTACAGTTTGATTTCCAAAATAAGAAAATGTATTATTTGGATCATATTAAATATAAAAAATATATTAAATGAATTTTATTCCATTAATATTCGTCATAACACATTTAATTCATATAAATTAATATATAGTTTATTTGCGGCTTGTTCCAGAGTGGTAGACACTCTTCGTATTGCCATGGTGAAAGACCATCATTCAGAACTAAAATAATGCTTGAAATGGCGTAAGCCGTATTTAGTGACCAGATCTGAATAGTCAGGTACTTCCCGGCCTTTTTTTTGACAACTGGAAAGGTTCGTCACGTTTTTGTGTGTTCTTCGATTTTTTACTTTTGAAAAAAATGGATCAAAGAATAAAATCCATGATTTGTTTTTCCACAACTCCAGGACGCTCATCGTCATTAACATCTTCTCAGCCTTCTGTAAAGCGCTTGTACCACTTATAAACACTTTTTTGAGACAAAGTAGACTCGCCGAATGCCACAGTCAACATTTCAAGTGCGTTGGAGCACTTTATTCCAATTTTAACGCAAAATTTAATACATATTCTTTGATCCATTTTTTTTCAAAAGTAAAAAATCGAAGAACACACAAAAACGTGACTAACCTTTCCAGTTGTCAAAAACAAACCACTAATCAAAAATGGCTGATAATGCTAACATATGATAAACATATTATGTGTACCAACATAACAAAAAAAAACGATAATTGAATGTACACAGCCCGCAAAAATTCAAAGTTCACTTTTTCTTTTGAACAGGCCTCGTATACTCGTATGCATTTTTTAATATTGATAAATTTAAAAAAGGGAATTATTTAGATACAACGCAGAGATTTTTTGATATCAACCATTATTCACATTATCTTTGCTCTTTTCATTATATAAAAGTTTTAGTAGTTCTTCTTGACAAGTTATATCCACCTCAAGTTGAAGAAGTAAACCAACCTTCTCATTCATCGCTCGCATGACTCATTGCTTTTCTGTAATCAGTTTTATCTTCAAAAAAACAATCCACTTTTGTTTATACCAAACATACATGTTTTTAAAAAATATTGGTACATTTTCGTTAAAAAAATAAGGTTAAAGCTTGTATAGTTTAAACATAGAGAAAAAATGTTTGACCACTTGGTTAGTTTATTCATTTCACTTTCCGTCGGCTCGTTTATAAAGTCACCAGATATTTTAAATTGGAATGTTGAACGTCTAAAAAAATTCTAATAGCTCACAAAAAGACCCACCGCCCCCACGATGAAAACCTGAATCACCTACTAGAAAGCGGTAGGAACCAGGTTGACCCCTGCTTTATATGACATTTCATGCCGATATCAGGGGTAAAGAATTAGGCTTTCATATTCCATTTTCTGAAATTGTGTAGTTTCTTCAGAAACTCGTATATTGATTTAGTGTAAAGATTTTTTAAAGCTTCACAGCTAATCTGTTGAGGTTTGACATTATCACATTTGTGAAATAAAATGCCCACATTGGGAGAGCTACCTATTTTAAGTACGAATAAATTAAAAGTGGCTTATGCAAATAAGGTGCTTAATATCGTATCCATAAATAGGTTTTTTTTTTTAATAATAATTAATACTTTCTTTCCATCCAAGCTTTGTAATAGTAAAGTTTTATTTTGACTTTTAAATGTAACTATTAGTTTTATTTTTATACAGAATTCCACACAGTGGGACTATGGCATCCCCAATTGAGGTATGTTGTGGGGATGAGCGTAGTGGGGAGGGGGAGGAGATGGGGAAGTGGAAGGTTGTAAAGTACCTGGCTATTCAGATCTGGTCACCAAACACGGCTAAAGCCATTATTAACAACGTTTCCATTCTAAATGGTGGTCTTTTACCAGGGCAATACTTAGAGTATCTACCACTCTAGAAGATGCCGCAAACATATTAAACTTTTTTATTATTTTCCTAGTACAACTTTTTTTTGTTAATTAAATAAGTTTCACAAATCTCACAGCGCCAAAAAATCATCACTACTTCAGTTGCCTACCTTTGCTGTGGACGAGCTTAATTTGCTGATATCACGCAATTAAAACGTGTGTCTATCAAAACGTTCGATTCTTGATGTAGCGCTATCACATCATTATTTGCTTGACATGACGTTGTCAGTCGGAGATTACCGACAACATTTTGTGCATGTTAGCCCGCCGGCTTATTGACTAGAACACCGCAAACATGATTATTATATTAAATATCAAACTAATTCTGCTTCAGGACTCAGCCTCAAAATCTTATTTAATTATGCCCTTTGTAGAGTGGTCTCAAAGTCTAAAAATCATTTAGCTCAAAGAATAAATTGTTTTCCTTTTCTTTGAATGAACCTATAATAGTTTTGTATTCACATTTCAATAAAAGACGAGATAAATTTGTTCTGAAAAGCCTTTGTAAAAAAAAAAACCGATGTTTCTGACATGATAATTCTAGTTTCTTTCTAAAATAATATTTATCCGATTAAAGCCAGCATCAGATAAAATTAATGTTCTTTCTTATATATACACCTACTCCTATTGAACCTCAATCAAATTTTGTTTACATAATTAAAAACAATTTACTTGAGTAGATTTAATTAAGAATTGTATTCTTTCTTTTGTAATTTTGAGACCTTTTAATAAAACAATGTGTGTCGCTTTTTAATGATTTATTAACAAAAATATATCTACAATATTTACATTTCCAATTATCAGGAATAGCTTTAATCAAAACACTCTTAAAAGTCCTCAAGTTTCAACAAATCACTTCATAGCGTATTTCCACTTCCTTAAATTTCAAATATTCAGTTCATTATATAAATTTTATTAGTTTGTTTTATCACCTAATAAAGATTAAATATACATATGAATATGCCGTATATATAAAAAATACTTATAATACATTATAGGATAAACTCCAACGTATTTAAATTCTTCGTGACAAGCTTCTGTTACATCACCTGAAAAGAAAAATTGCGTTAGAAATTGACGATCGAGGAAAATGGGCACTTCAATATTTCACCTGGTATGTATAGCAAAAAACAGACATTCTCTGTAGAAAATAATATTATTTGTAGAATTAGGAAATTGTTTGCGCGTTCAAACGCACCTTGGGCTAATTTGTGATTTCAATAATGGTTAAAACGGTAAGCGTGGCTCACTTGCATGGTGTTTGAAGATACCGGTGTTTTGTTGAAAAAAATAATAGCGTATGCTTTCATTGATGGTATGCCGAAAACATGCACTTTTTCCATAATTATTTTAAGTAAACATGCAGCCTTTGTTATAACGTTTTAGTAAAAATTATGTACTTAAATGTCTAGTATTGTGTTATACACCAAAGTAGCATAGACCTGATCAATGAAGGTTTAAGGAAAAAAAAATCTCTCGTGTTTATTCCTCACACATTTTTCTTTAAAAAAAACTTCTTGGTAAAGTAAGTTGGCAACTTTTTGAATGAAAAAAGACAACATTGTTGTAAGCTTGTCTTTTTTATCGTGTATTTGGGATCTATGCTTTTCCATAAAGTCCGGAATTACAACAAACAGGCGATTTTTTTTTTGGTTTCGCAGGTATATTGTTCACGAAAAATAACTATTTTATATACGGAGTTAAGGAGGAAGCCCTAATTAAGCCATGTTTAGCAGTTCATACTGGTTGACGTAGGTTCGTGGGACTGACCCTTGGTCGTGAGTCCGATCAAAAAGGGAAATAAAGCGTATAAAAGCTCTACAAAACAGATCCCGGAAAGCTTCTAAATGCTTTATTGCTACTCATCTACTGATTTTAAGCGGCGAGCATACTTAATAATCATACAGAAAGATATTATACTTTCGAAGAAAACATTCATTCATTCACTCATCATTTGATATTATACTCAAATGAAAAAAATATTTTATTTTCAAGAGCAACATACGTTTGTTTAGTAGAAGGCAAGAATAACCATGATTATATTATTAACCCGGCTTTGAGTTTTGATTTTTTACTTTAAAAAGGTTTGTGATTTGAGACTAACCTGAAGTATGGCCATCTTGGTTATTTCCAATGCCTTAATAATCTAAAATGTATTTTATTTACTCAAAAGGTACGAAAATGGAGCCGCGTTTCTAATTAAAGAGAAATTTTCTAAAAATGAAATATAATGATTTTCAAAACAATGTACCTGAGTGCGGTAATCGGAATAGGAAAATAATGGTTTCAGACGTATTTTATAATATTTCGTTGATTAATAAATAACATAAAACTTGGACACCTAGTTGGAAAACTAAAATCAACATGCTTACAAAACGGTGTTTTTTTTTTAAATATATTTTTAAAATAATAACCAAAATGCATGTTTCTTTACTTACACGTATTGCCGTGACGCCACTGCGAGCAAGGCCAGGCTGACCAATGAGAGCAGCGGTATGATCCCCTCCCTGCGCGAGACGCGCCAACCAGCGTTGCCGTGCTGCATAGCCGCGGGTTGCTCGCCTAACAAAACAGAGGAGCAAACTAATTAATTTCACCGGCTACAATAAACATGGCGAAACGTGATTGTTTTAACTCTACCCGTTTACTGCTCGATCATTTTATTTCTAGAATATTATCGTTTTGTTACAGCAATACGGTTGCTATGTAACGTTCTAGAAATCTTTCATAATCGATAAATGTTATTACAGTATAAGGTGTTTTAATTATACCTATAAAATATACAAAATTCTATGTTTATTGCATATTTTTACAAGCCATAGTTGGAAAAAAGAATTTTTACTCTCCTAAAAAAATTCCTACTGGTGTACACTATCATATCAATTCATGTTGCTTGGATCCTTGGAGTTAGAATATATATGGAGAGAGAGCTAAATATTTGTACCCAACCTATACAAATTTACGACAAATCACTTTTTCCTGGTTTTTACGTCATAAAGCGTGAGAGAAAAAGAGACAAGACAAGTTTTCACATAATATCGCACCACTTTAAGGTAGGTGAGTACGTTTTTCATCTCCCGCGTCTCCGGTGAATCCGCCCACTACGTTTTGGTATGCGACATACCTCAACGGTTTTTGAGGTTATATCCTATATTTTTGTTGATAATAACACTGTGGTTAAGTGGTTATACAAATAAATATAACATTATGTGGACATGCGCTATGAATAGATGTAAAAAGGTGTGTCTATGAAAACCCTAGCCACGCCCGAGTCAAGAAAAAATCAGAAATCTTAACTACACTGTTTAGAAAAGCTATCCCTCCCGGTATGTTATTGCTCGAAATTAGATCACTATCAATTTTATGGTGGCTGCATTTGTCTATTACCAGCACCTTCACAAAACTATGAACCTTGTCCAAGAAATGGTATTCTCCTGCACACGGATCCCTTTGGGTAGGCTCGCCGAGACTGTAGAAATGCGTAATATATTTAAGTGTTCTTTATTTTGTTGTATTCACGTTAAAAATATTGATACCTATGCACAATTATTATTAACAAAAACAATTGATTTTTTAATGAAAGAAGAAGTCGGGGACGCCCGAGGAAGTTATGGCACGATCAAGTGAATCAAATACTTGAATCGTCAGAATAAAAAATGAGTATCTATGAGACGATGTATGAATGTGAATGAAGCAATAAGTGTGTGCCAAGACAAAGTTGTATGGCGGTTCGTCCTCTCTGCCTACCCCTGCGGAGAAACGTCGTGATGGTTAGTTAGTTAGTCAATTGATGTTTGGTGTGTGGGGTGTTTATTTTGAATGTGGATAACAGTTGTATATGCGCTCAGTAGTTGCATGGTGTGTTTTTATATATTCCATAGATTATTTTTGTCAATTTCTAAGTAAATATTATTATTATTATAAAATACATTATTATTATTTTACAAATGTGAACTTTTTTGCACGGTGTTAATGGTCTTCAAAGTTTTTTAAAGTGTTTTTCGTACAATCAACACAAATTAGTAGCTGAGTGTACAAACGCGTTGGATTTCTACCCGGGCGTCATGGGTTCAATTCCTCTGCTAGGTAAGTCCTTCATCATTGCACAAGCAACATTTTCCACTTATTACGGTGGTAGTAGGAGTTTTTCAAACATCTTCAGGTTAATCGTAACTCGGGAATGTTTGTCTTTCTTAAAAAATAAATAATAATAGTAACTTCTTGTTATACTAGGTTAACTTCTTTTGACTTAAAACTCACAACAAATATTTTCTTTGGCCAAACTAAACATTTTACAGTTTTAAAAAAGGTAAGTGCAATTTAATTAATATTTATTAATAAGCGGTGCTACGATTTTTATTTCGTATTTTGATACACCTTCTGCAAATAATTTGACAGTTGTTTGTAGATCGATTCTATTTCTCACTTGTATTTTATCTGTACATATATTATTATAATAAATACAGGTGGGGTAACATTATGTGTGTTCTTGAATACATTGTATGAGAGAAGCAGGGGAATAATAGAATGAATGAAAGAAGACTGGAAGCTGTGATGCGAATAATGTATAAAATTCAAAAGATGAAAAGAAATAGATGGGATAGAGAAAGAAATTCTAAAATTGTCTTGTTATTCGGAATTTTCTCGAAATAAAAAGCATCCATATGTGCAAACAAATACGAAATAAGATGAATGTACATATTGGAATTTATGTCTTGGTTCAACAGAAAAAACACGAGAAAACATCTAAGTAAATAACATAAAAAAATGATAGATTTTTAAATCTGAGAATTCATTATTTGTTTACAGCCACAAATCAGAGTAAATGCCAAGACAAAACATTTATAAGCTTAATTTTAAGAACCAGCACCCAAAAGTTACGCTAAATGTCACTTTATAGCATTCGAATACAAGCAATACTGCAAATGACTTATTTGCAAATGTTCTATGTGTAGCTAGAAAAATGACTGAGGTTTCCAGTGAATACTCGTACATTTTTTGAACTGTTATTCTTTAAATTCTATTAAAAACATACGGAAATATCGGTCAAAGGTGCAGTTTTAAAACCAGTAAAGGCTTTTTTTAACGTTTTACCTAAAATTCCAGTGTGAATTTCATAAAGAATTTAAAAGATTATTATTAAGGAATAGTATTCACTGGAAACCTTAGATATTTTTCTAACTACCCGTTTAGAATTGACAGATAAAGAATTTGTTGTTTTGGTTCTACTGCCCTTAATAAAGATCAGGGTAAAACATTATTTGCTTTTTTGTTTTTTTTTACAGAATCATAATACTTTCTGAATTTAGTTCGCTTATTTTTTTTTTTACTGATGTTTCATAATTTAAGTCACATGAAGTAAAAACAGTTGGCATTAAATTAAGAAATTACCTCTTATTCCGTCAAGAGGTTCAGTACAAAAATATAAAATATTTTATATTTTTAAACACAATCGATTTGCCATCAGGTGATTCTGTGCGGCGTGACAAAAGGTTTACCGTTGCTTAAGTTTTTCTCCTTATCTTGTCTTAAGTTAAGAAAATACGATCTTTTAAATTAAAATAATAGTCTGGTGAGAGTTATATTCCGAAATTCTGCATAAACACTTAATCCATCGACTTATCTTTTTTTAAAACACAATCCGGCGAGGACTTTTTTGATAATATATTTGTACCAATATCCTTACAAACGTGACGAAAGTATACAAACGTCAAGTCAGAAGAAAAAAAACTATAATTTCATGTTCAGTCGTGTTACTTAAAATTTAAGAAAAAAATATTTTTCCAAAGATTTATTAAGTTGATAATTGAGGAGTATAGAAGCAAAGGCACTTGAGGTGAAATATCACAAAACTGCGCTTTATAAGTTCACTGTTATTTTTATTATTAAAGGCAGCAATCTTTTTTATTTTAAATAATTTCTTGGAAAGTTGATTTAACGTTTAATACACTTTTCTTTCGTGAATATGTTGATAAATTTAAAGATAATTGTTTCAAATTGTTTCTAGTTTAATGTGCACAAACATTTTGGTACACTTCATTCTCCGCTTCTTTATAATAATCATTCAAAAGTTGACAATGCTACAGAACCGTTTTTGGAGAATGCTGCCTTTGTTTATAAGCCCCTCAATTGGGGTATAAAAAACCAAACATTTATGTTTTTTGTACCGCGTTCAAATGGTTGTAGATCTGACTTTATTTGAAAGTTCATAGATATCGCTTAGTTTCAAAGGCTAAAGCGATCTCTGGCTTAATATAAAATGCACTTCTCAAATGCACCGCACATCGCACTTTGTCATTTAAACGCTTCGAATTCCACCATTTAAATCAGTGGGATGCAACAATTTGGTGGAAATCATAAGCTTTGCTTTTAATAAAACATACCAACAATAAAGCCATTCGTTCCCTTATAATATAATTATATTTTCATGCGCAATCATCTATCATTTTGCCATTACAATATAACGCGTTTTCTTTGAAAGCGAATGTGAAATGAGATTGAAATTTGGAAGTCTGAGTGAAGTGTGAAATTTCCTTCCGCTTGCGAATTAGGTTAGCGTGATATGTAATCTTTCGGTTCTGAGCTTAGTATAAGGTTTATAAAAAAAAAAAACATTTTTTCATTCATTACAAATTGACGATGTTGAACTGATAATATTTTATTATTAAAGCTGGTCTTAAACAATTATTTAATCATCAAAGTCATTGCCAGATAGTTGACAAAACTAAAGCACACTCTTTGTGCAGGAATCATAGTATTAAGTCACAAAGCTTATAACATACTATTCCATGTACTAAGGGTGATAAAACGCTCAGATTAAAAAAAGATACTTAACTTTTTGAAGTGTAATGTCTTTAAATATATAGGAAACAAAACTCTTGTTTAAATGAATACCTGTAACACCTTTATTCTATAACACAAATCGTGTTTTCTTTTTTGCAGTATCGTGCAAATTTCCACCAATATTTTTTTATCCGTTTATTACTCAAACTGAATATTTTAATAACACACAACATCCATAAATACCGGGGAAAAAGTGATTATTTTCACAGCCTTTTTATTAGTCTGTGGTAATTTTATTGATGTATAAAGCACCATTTACTTGATGCTTTATACGAATGGTACTACATGGTCGTACGTATTTTATTTACAAATGTTGTAAATTGACATGTCTATTGGTTGAAAAGAAGGATTGGTTCTACGTAATGGTTATATAAAACGTTTAACCTTACTATAAGTGTGGAAATCTGAAAATAATGCAAGATTGATGTACGAGTAATTATTATAATAAGATTAATAAAGGTGTACTGAGAAGTTTTAAACACGTATGGCGAATGAACAGAGAAGGAGTGTAAGTAAAGTTTATGACGTGATAGTCGACAGTAGAAGAAGTTAGGAAAACCCGAAAAAAATATGGCCAGATCAAATATTTGTATCGGGTCATGTCGAGAGTCAAAATAACTGAAGAAAATGTAGGAGACTGAGATGAGATGAAGACTGAGTTGTATAGTGATTCATTCTATCTGCCTAATCATGCAGGGAAAATGTGGCTGCTGGTTAGTTTAAAACCATTAAAGCCGTTGAAATTTATAATGCTCACAAAAAAATTTATAAAAAATATATATAACTGTGTGTAGATGCGAGGAGTTGTGCCAATTTTTTTTTGTAAGGAAGCATTTTTTGCAAGGAAGCAGTTTTTGCAAGGAAGCATTTTTTTGCAAGGAAGTATTTTTTTGCAAGGAAGCATTTTTTGCAAGGAAGCATTTTTTTGCAAGGAAATATTTTTTGCAAGGAAGCAGTTTTTGCCAGGAAGCATTTTTTTGCAAGAAAGCATTTTTTGCAATGAAGCAGTTTTTGCAAGGAAGCGTTTTTTTGCAAGGAAGCATTTTTTTGCAGGGAAACATTTTTTAGGCCTTAGTGATAACATAACGGTCATCTTTTTATGCTTGACACCTGGACATGATTTTAACAAATGCTAAAACGGGCAGAACATCGGTAATTAACGGACGGAACTATCTGAAGTAGTAAGATAAAATTATAATGGCGTTTAAAATTTGACAGTGGTTCAAACCACTAGGTCTAAGTTTGCTTGCAAAAAAAAAACATTAATGCCCTTGTCCTAAACACAGTCGATATATTTATCATCATTTAAACTTTAATAACATTGCATGTTTTAGTGCAAGAAAAAAATATATATTTGGGTGTAAGTTAAATTCGTGTTCATACGTATTTAGCAAAATCAGAGTACTGTTATGTAGTTTAAATTTAATCTCCGTTCAATCCCTGTACGATCTATCATGTTTCATTTTAATGCAAGCGCCAAATATGAAGGTTTACTAACTGACATAAGTTGCGCGCAACTTGCGTCAATGTGTCAAATGCAGATGCCGCCCATCATAAACTTGCTGCTGTCAATATTATTACTGCTGAGAGTCTGACAGACACTCCGACGTACGAACTTTCATAAAGCTTTGCAACGCGAAAGGTAGATAATGGAAAAATGACATTCTGCACATACAGCTTATGATTTTGAAAATGTTTTACAAGTTTTAAACCTTACTTCTTAAGAAAATGTTAAAATAATTACATACAGTAATATTTTTTTTAACTCATTAGGAACATACCCTTAAATGTTTTTGTAATATATTATGTTATGCAAAATCAAAATTCAAAAGGGTGAACTTCGCAGTGTAGTGGTTTAATTATATGATTGGTCTAGGTTCTATGATTTCCGTTGCAAAACTTAGGAGGCTTGACGAATATGGCTGTACAATATGCCATTTGCTTTCAATGACCATTAACAAACATGATTTATATATTATAAATATATATTCAAAAATCATTATTCTAGGAACACATTGGACACAGTGATTATCCAGCAAAACAAAGCAAAGAGCACGCAGATATAAACTTACAATACAAAACATAGTAAAATTCATTATTATTAAAGTTATTCACTTATTTAGCATAATATGCTTAAATAAATTAGTTTTTATTTTAAATTATAATTAACTTCACAGTCTTATGTTTTTTTTGTTGAATATTTTATTTAGGTATTAATTATTGACATAATATTAATAATCTTCAACATAAATATGAAATAGAGAAAGCCAGAATATAAAAAGGATAACGGTTGCGACCGAGACTCAAATTCGGAACCTCTAATCTATCCGAAAGTAACTTCTCTGCCAATTGAGCTACCGAGACCTTATTAGAAACCGGCATTTTAATCGATCTTACACTTCTTTTAAAATTAATAATATTGTTTTTTCAATTTTTACCGATATAGGCTGCCATCTTTGTAATGGTATGCAAAGCTCAACTCGAGCACATATTGAATACCTAGATGGTGTCTTGGATAAACCACTATCATTTTTAGTTTTCACCTAACCCAGAAAAACGTTGAAGTTGTCAACTATTTCACAGTACTCTTTACCGTGAAGTAGGATTCTATTTATGGTAGAAAACATTTGGTTGTTCTTGTAGCCACAATGTGAAAAAAGACGTACTGCCTAGTGGTTCTAGTAGGTATGTGAAAGTTTGTCAGGTTGAGTAGATCAGGACACTCAAAAATGAGGTTTATGGTTTTATTTTAAGAAATCACTTTTTTTTAAATACTCGTCTTTGGGACAGCCTTATAAGTTTTGTTTCATTTAATAAAAAGTATCATTTTAAAACTCTATAGGTATTCCCATATTATAATTGACATAGGTATTGCATAAATTTGTTTTTCAATCTTTTCTCTTTTAAGACGTCGAATGATTAATATAATATAGACATCATACTAGTAAATATTAATTTTAAGTTAATAATTGTGTCTATCTGATGGGACCTGCCAGGTAAGTATGTTCCTGTATATTTTCTTATTTAAACTAGGAAATTAATATGTAATGATAGAAAGTAAGATCTGTACAGTGCCCTTGAGGTGATGTTTCACAAAAACGGCGCTATACAAATCGTCCAAATATTATTATTATTATTATTATTAAAATCGACAAAAAATATTTGTTTTTTTTTCAATGAGTAAAATAATAATATTTAAGAAAATAATATTTATTCAAACTATAAACTAATGGAATCCCGAATACACCAGTGCATAGCATAACATCAATAATCAGATCATATTTAGGAAGGACGAGAAGGTTTCTGCGGGATAGAATGCCTGACAGAATAACAAGAATGTTTATTAGATAAATAATAGTTGGGAAATAATAAAAAAAATGTTTCTCACCGTTCAGAACATGCAAGATCATGCTTGCAGAATCGAGATTCGATGGGTTGCAAGAGTAATTTCCCGAATCTTTTCTTCTGGTGTTGTATATTGTGAGCTGCCCAATCTGTGTAAAAACAAAACAAAATACGGTTAGTATAAATAAATCGTTCCTATATAATAGTGTTTGAAATAAAATTGGTCAGCTGAATTTTTATTCCAGCACAAATAAAACACTTCACTAACTAATTAACCATCAAGCTATATCTTTACAAGGGCAGGCAGATAGAATGGACCACCTAAAAACTCAGTTTTGAGACACACTCCTTGTTTTATTCAAATGCATACATCGTCTCATAGATATTCTTTTGTTATTCTGACTCTTGACATGGCCCAAATCAAGTACTTGATTCACTTGATCGTGTCATTTCTTCTTCTGGCGTCCCCGACTTCTTCTTTCATTCACTTTCGCGTCATATATTCTTCTCACAGTGTTTTCTTCATTCATCCGCTTTACATGCTCAAACCATCTAAGCGTCCCTTTCTTGATCATATTTATTACGCTTACATCAGCCTCGTATTCGTTCCGGACATCCACATTTTTAACACGGTCATCTATGGTTTTACCGCACATACGCATTATGAATCTCGTTTATACAATATTCAGTCTACTTTTAAAAAAAAACTTAATACGAACAATTAATAATACCCATTTTAAATCGCTAATATTGAAGGACATTTATTTCATTTCTTGGGAAAATATTCTATTCAATTAAATCGAACAGAATAATCCAAAATATCGACGCGAAATGATTTCTCTCGTAGCTTCACAGCGTCGTAGCATCGTAGGCGTCTACCCAACTCACAAGTAAGCGGTATTCGAGAGCTACGACGATATACAATATTTTCTGCCAAAAAAGCTTTTGACGAATAAACAAAATCCTTGAGAAAACACACACTCGTGAAATTTTGCTCACACTCATCTTTTGTTTCCCTCACATTCTCAAAAGTGTTTCATCATCGACACCAATAACGATTTACTGTATTTTACTTGAATCTCCAATTTTTTCACTCAGAATTTCTTTTCCAAGCCAGCGAGCATTGCGTTACTTATCTATAACGAACAGATAACGGCGTTTATCTTCTGAAGAAGGAAAAATATAAGACGGAAAAATTAGAGGCGGAAAAATTAACTGACAAAGAAAAATCGGAAAATCAGAGGGGGATATTGGAAAATCATATTTCGCGAAGTATTTAACTTTAAAATTGAAGCTGACTCGCATTTGTCGAAATAGCTTTATTTAACGGTGGGTTTAGAAATTGGACTGTTGAATCTGTAACTGAGCCTTATTTTTGCCATTTCGAGAGGTATTTTTGAATGTCCGTTTTATTTTAAGTAATAAAAGATGGGGACTAGATTTGATTTTATTTTAATCGAATCTCATCAACCGGTTGATCTTTTAATATTTTTATTCAGAAAATCTAACCACACAAACCTCACGAAGAAAAGAATTTGAAATGTAAATACAATATCTTTTTTGTGGTAATCGGATGACTATTAACGCTACCTCCTTAAAAGAAAATTTAATACAATAAAATGTGAAAAATACCAAAGTCTGGATTTTAAATATTTTTTGTAAATTTAGTAGACAAGCGTTTGACTCGAAAACAATATTGCACTTGAGAAAATATAATTTGAAAGCAATAAAACACTATTCAGTTTCAGTGATTCATGATCTATGAGAGTGCTTACTTCGATACACTCTTATTCTCTCGAAATAAAAATATATAGGGGTGTCCGCCATGATATTTTTAATCGTTTGGGATTTTTAAAAAGGTTGGATTGGTAATTTGTCATCTGGAAAATTGCTAGCATCAGAAGAAAGGTCAAAATACGTTATTAAAAGGCCGCCTCACGGAGCGCAGGCTTACTATGTAATAGTTAACTGACTACAGTGGTATCGGCTCCTATCCACTCCATGCGGATGTCTATGAGGCTGCGGTCATAGTAGAGCACCCTCTCGCTGTTCCGGTGCCAGAAGATGTAGGCGGGCTCTTCGAGGGAGCGACTGATCACGCAGCGCAGGCTTACTGTGTGATGGTTGACTAACTGTACTTACAGTGGTGTCGGCTCCTATCCGCTCCGTACGAAGCGCAGGCGGATGTCTATGACTGATCACGCAGCGCAGGCTTACTGTGTGATGGTTGACTAACTGTACTTACAGTGGTAATGGCTCCTATCCGCTCCATGCGGATGTCTATGAAGCTGCGGTCATAGTTGAGCACCCTCTCGCTGTCCCGGTACCAGAAGATGTAGGCGGGCTCCTCGAGGGAGCGACTGATCACGCAACGCAGGCTGACGGTGCTACCAGCTTTCACGTACATCTCTGCTTCGCCAACAATCTCCGTTTTGGGAACTTTAACAAAAGACAGCAAAGTGCATGGTCAGTGTGCATTTCTAATTATTTCAAGTATTTCAATTTTTCTTATCGGTCAGGACTTTTTTGAAACATATTTTTCATAATCGTGAAGAACAGAATTCATGTTTGAATTCATCTTTTTTAAATAATGTTGTATTTTTTAATAAGTTTTTACTCCAAAAAAATGTAATGTGCAGGTTATACTTTAAAAGAAAGTTGCTCTTTTATACTGCTAAAAACAGCTGTATTCACGCGATAATAGGTAAGGCATCTTAAAACTTCTATTTCTGGGCACAAATTTGAGCTGTCGGCTTTTTACTTCATAAAAAGGTCGAGAAAACGTTTTTTCGTCATAGACAATGACAAATTGCTACTCGAAGGCTGTTGAAATATATCTTTAACACATAGACTTGCTGCAAACAGTTGAAGGACACAAAAATGTTCATTTCGCTTTTTCCGACATTTTAAAGAAAATCCGAACAAAATGGAGAGGAAACTCCCCGAAACAACCCACGAGTTACGAGGTGCGACTTATATATATTAAAGGTGGACTCAGGGGGACTCACTGAAGTGATAAATCGATAGAAGCGTGTTGTGTGCGTATCTCGTGTACCCTAAAATAAGCTCGATTTTCTCTCAATTGGATGAAATTGATGAAATCATTTTCAAATATCGATTTTATTTCTTAAATAGATAATTAATTTTATAAACCTGTCTGAAGCGAGAATTTTAATGTTAATTGATACATTATTTTTCTTTCAAATCATTTTCGATCTCACTTCTAGGAATTATCTGTACACGGAGTGGACTAAACTCAAACATTGGTCATTAGTTACATCAAAATAAAATATAAATTATAAGTACTAGTCGCAGCAATACCTTTTTTTTTGGTGCGAGTTTCTAATGCTGACTATTTGATTAAAAATATTGTTTCCAAATATAATGCAAATTGTTTTAACTGGAATATGTTTTTTTAAATTGGATGCAAAAACAAGGCTGTGTAAGTAACCTTGGTTGTTCAATTTGTACGAGTACATGGAAAATTGTATGCAAGAATTGAAAGGTGTGGGCTTGGGAGCGAAAATGAACAATCTGAAAGAATGTTGCCTATTGTATGCGGATGACACGGTGCTGATTTTGCTGTAAATACAGAAGATCTACAGTTTCTCGTGTCTAGGATGTATGCAGAAGAGAGACCAAAATATGATTTTTTGATTTTTCGATTTTTCGATTTACTAGATTCTTATTTATCATTGAGTGATGAATCATTTAAAGTAACTGACTTTAAGTGATTCATCACATAATGATAAATATGAATCTAGTGAATCAAAAAGATTCCGAGACCAAATATGTATGCAGAATGAGTTAATGATGAATTCAAATAACTCCAAAGTCATGGTGTTTAAAAGAGAAAGTACGAAAACAGCGTGCAATATAGAAATTGTGAATGATGAATACTTACAGCAATTGGATGAGTTTGTGTATTTTGGAAGTATGTTTACGAGGGACGGAAAGGCTGATAAGGATATTGAAAGAAAAGTGAGGCAGGAAACTCCATTAATGGAGGACTGAACGCTGTTGGGGCAAATAAGAAATTATGTAAAGAATCGAAGCTATCAGTTCACAATGGAGTGCTTATACCAACCCTGATGTATGGCAGTGAGGCATGGAACTGGCAGAGGAAGGATGAAAATAGACAGAATATTCTGTAAGTGAGATACTTGAGGCGTATGTGCGGTACAACCATGTATGACCGTGTTAAAAATGTGGATATCCGGAAAGAATGCAAGACTAATGTGAACGTAATGAGTAGGATCAAAAAAGGGACGCTTAGATGGTTTGGGCATGTAGAGCAAATAAACCAAGAAAGGAGTGAGAATCAATACATGATGCGAAAGTGAATGGAAGAAGGAGTCGAGGACGCTGGATTAAAACATATGGCACGATCAAGTAAATCACAAATACTTGAATCGGGTCATGCGAAGAGTCAGAATAACAAAAGAGTATGTATGAGACAATCTACGAATGTGAATAAAGCAAGAAGTGTGTGATGGTTAGTTAGTTTAAATTGAATGCATTTTAAACTCTTTTTTCCAGTGAAGTTTCTAAGACCAGTAACCAGGTAGATTTTATTTTCGTGCGGTATATTGAATACCGCACAAAAGCCTCAACTAATCCACCGTCAAGAGCCAGTGAGACCATAGGATCCCAATCAGGGTATGTTGTGAGGCTGGAGGAAGTGGGTAAAGAAAGGAGGTGGGGAAGAGGAAGGTCGGGAAGGACTTTACTATTCAGAGCTGGTCACCAAACAAAGCTAAAGCCAATTTAAGTAAAATTTCAATTCTGAATGGTGGTCATCCACCAGGGCGATACGTATAGTATCTACCACTATGGAACATGCCGAAAATAAACTATATATTATTTTATATGGATAAAACATGTTATGACACATATTAGTTAAATAAAAAATATTTGTGCACACCGGGTTCCAGCCCGCTACCTCTGGATTCGTAGTAAAGCGTCTTACCATTCAACAACTTCAAAGAGCCCACCATAGTTTCAGTTCTACTCAGTGAAAATCAATTGAGTTATTGTATTTAAGTATTTTACCTAATTTACAACCATCAGTCACCGATTTTGTATTAAACAATGAAAATAATAACAATGGATAACTTACCAACAACATTTAGTTGAATGAAGTGGCTTAACTTTGGTTCGCTGCTAATTTGGCATTCATAAAGCCCAGTGTCCCTGGGTTGGACGTATTTCACCTGAAAAAATATATCAGAGTAAAAACAATGAATACAAGTGTTTTTTCCGAAGACTCTGATTCGATATTGTTTTTCAAAATGAGAAAGAAGCCATGTATACACAAGTGAAATTTTATCTCAGGATATTTTTTGAATGATTTCCCGAAAATGATGATTCCTGTCACTGTTAAAATCATTTTAGAGCACTTGTTTTAAAAATAATAATAATAATAAATGGATAACTTTTACAGCGCCGTTTTTGTGGAAAAATTACCTCAAGGGCGCTTTACAAATTAATTTAACTAACCTATAATTTATCACTTCAGCTTATAACTAATAACTTACAGTAAAAGGTCAGCACACAAAAATAGTCACTTTTTGGCTTTCTAGTACAAGCAATACTACAAATGATTCATGTGTTAATTCTACACGGGTAGTCAGGAAAATGTCTAAGATTTCCAGTGAACACAATTCTCAAACAGTAAACTTATAAATTCTTTATGAAATGCATACTAGAATTTTGGTTAAAACGTTTAAAAATGCCTTTCCTGGTTTTAAAACTGCACCTTTTACTGACGTTTTAGTATCTCATTAATAGAAATCAAAGGGTCACAGTAAAAAAAAATGTATTCACTGAAAACCTCAGACATTTTTCTAACTACCCATGGAAAATTTACTGATATATCATTTGTAGTATGGGTTGTATTAGAGTGTTACAAAGTGACGTTTAGCGTAATTTTGAGTGCTGACCCTTAAGATTTATTACCAATGGCTTACAACTAGTGATTAACAATAATAATAATTTCTTTATAAAATTCCTTATAAATTACAAACTTTTAAATTTAATGCATATAAGATATGAGATTTAATTTTAACAAAATAAATACAAATAAAATTACCATATAGATACGCAAGAAAAATAAAATTTCAGGCAGTGGTGATGATCAGGTCAATGAGGAGAAACTCTTTCAAGAATCAATTGGAATTTACTTCTGAATCTCTCCTCACTGACATGAAATAAGTCGATATAGGAAGAGATTTTGTTCAGGAGCAAAATACTCCTCCCCACCGGCAGAACTATTGGCAGGTCGGTCCTACAGGCAGGAAGATAGAATCAATTCAAAATATTTTTTTTAAACAAATTATTAAAATAATTCTGACCTGTAATGTCCACGTGTCAGTTCCCTCGACGAAAAAAGCTTGAAACCTTTCATCAGCTATGAAGGTGTAGCGGTCCACTGTGAGGATGTGGGCATCGTGCCTTCTGATCCAAGATACTGATTTGTTTCCCAACGTTTTAATCTGAAATAAAAAAATACTCACTAAAGACTTAACCTCTTCACCAAAGATTAACTGCAACATATAACTGCAATTTTTATTCGCCTTTTCTTGATTTAAATAATATTTGATTGTATTAAAAAAAAACCGCGTTTGATTTATAATGCTTACACTCGGAGTACGAATATCTATGGAGAAAGAGCTAATTTGTTTTACCCAACCTAAACTATAATTAATAAATTACTTTCTCCGGGTTTTCACGTCGTATACCGTGGGAGAGAAAGAGACAACAATTTTTTGTCAAAATTTCACACCGTTTCAAACTATTGTAACCATGTTGTTTGACTCGTGCGTCTCCGGGGACTCCGCCCACGCGCTTTGATGTGCAACTAAACTGAACATAACTCAACGGTTTTTTAGGTTATATGGTATTTTTATTTTTATAAGAATACTGTGAAAAAGTGGTTATACGAATAAATAAAAACATTGTGTCGACATGTGCTGTGAATGGATGTATAAATACCATAATTGCAGTCTTAGCCACGCTCAGGTCCAACCGAGTCAGTAAAACCTAGCAAAAACTGACTACAGATCGATCTACAGCATTACCTCTTAAATATTATTGCTCTAAGTGTTTAAATGACTCTATTTTTAAGATCAAACTTACCAAATTTGGTACAACCGTGACTACGTCAAGATCTCAGAACAATACTATACAAGAGAAAGCGCTGCTGTTGTCAGTTTTTATGTGGTTTGCCGGACTCGGCTAGACCTGGGGGTGGCTAGGACAAGGGCTAGGGTATTTATACATCCATTCATAGCAGATGTCGACATAATTTTTTGTTTATTTGGATAACCACTTTGTTCACAACATTGTTATGAGCAAAAATATATAAAGGAACCTAATAAACCGTTGAGTTATGCTCATTTATTTCACGTATCAAAACGTGTGGGCGGAGTCAACGAAGACGCAGGACACGAAGAACATTCAAACAATATTTTAAAGCGGTGTGATAATTTGGGATATTTCGTTGTCTCTTTCTTTCTCGTGGTGTACGACGTAAAAACCCGGAGAAGGTGATTTTTCGAAAATTTGTAAAGGTTAGGTAAAAAGAATTTGCTCTCTTTCCATATATTGTTACTCCAAGGTCAAGGTAGATTTTTGCGTATTCTGCTTAGACCTCAGCATTCAAATTTGACGTTAAACGTCACTCTGTAGCTTTATAATACAAGCAATATTGCAAATGATTTATCTGTAAATTCTACATACGTAGTTAGGATTTTTTTAAGGCTAGAAGTGAATATTTTTTAAAACCATTATCTTTAAAATTGTATGAAAAAATATACCACAATGTCGATCGAAGGTGAAGTTTAAAAACTAGCGAAAGTGTTTTTGAACGTTTTTTCCTAAATTCCAGTATACGTTTCATAAAGATTTTTTAAAATTACTGCTTAAGAATCATATTTACTACAAACCTTAGACATTTTTCTAATTAACCGTATAAGATTCACAGAAAAATCATTTGTTGTATTGTTTGTATTAGAAAGTAAAAAGTGTGTATTTTTTGGTGCTGACCCTAATATTAACAATTTTTTTATCTGCTACGACATACACACATGTACATAAAGAGTGCTCAATTGTAAAAAAAACTATTACAAAATTCTATGTCGTATAAACCTATACATTTTTTTAAACTTTCTCATGAATATATAGCGCGTAGATACCTTTATATTTTTTTATTCATCAATAGTGATAAATATCCCTCGATCAACATAAAAATCAAATTTAAACAAAAATACGGTATATTTTGTGTATTTAGTTGTATTTTAAATAACCTCTTAGCTTGTAAAACATTTTGCAGCTTATTATTATTGCGAGAGATAAATCTTCTTATCGACTTTAATTACAGACAAACGATGTATCTCTCTGTCGATTTTATCGAATGATTTTTTCATTTAAAAAAATATGATTTTCACAATCTTTTGTTGAAAAAACTCCATTGAATAGTGTCGAAGTGCCAAGTAGCCATAACCTATATCTATTATATAATATAGTAAATCCTTAGCGTTTGCCAAGTCATATACCTCGGTAATCAATCTACGTTCAGTTGTATAAAAGGCTTTCTCTTCTTGAGATTTTGAAGCCATTCATAACTAAATAGTTATCTGTTATAGTTTAACTTTTGAGAGTGGGGTACTTTTGTAACTCGGAATGGGTTTTTTTAGGAAAAATAATGATTCATAACGATCGTTTTATAAGCGTCGTTCTTTTTTCAAAGCTGTTAAACTATCAAGTCAATACGTTTTTTAAAATTAAGCTTTGAAATACGAGAAAATATTAGAATAAAGAATAAAATAAACACGGTTTGTATGCACTTCTATTCTTAACGTATGGAAAAACCGTTTTTTAGGAAAACAGATTTAAAAATAACTAGTTGTTGCTACCCTAGTTTGTTACTTTCGATACTTGAAATGTTTTTTTTTTTAAATTGAACAATTGAAATATGTGGAATAATTAGTATGAAACCCTTATTTTCCTTTTTAACAGTCAAATGTATATTTTTGTTTTTGTTTTACAGCGAATACCGTACAAGAGTCCCAACTGCTCCCAACCGTCTAGAGCCAGTGAGACTATAACATCCCCAATTTAAGTACGTTGTAAGGCTAAGTGTAGTAGGGAGGGGAAGAAGATCTGAAAGAAGAAGGTTGGAAAGTACCTGGCTGGTCACTAAACACGGCTAGAGTCATTTCAAGCAACGTTTCGATTCCGAATGGTGGTCTTTCACCAGGGCGATACTTAGAGTATCTACCACTCGGAACGTGCCGCAAATATACTTTGTATTATTTTAGATGAATTAAATTTTCCGCGCACGCCGGGTTGAATCTGCTACCCCTGGATTCATAGTCGGGTGTTTTACCATTCGACCACGGAGGTCTGTGATGTCCTTATCAAAACGCATTTAAATAGATTCGTAGACCTGGAAAGGTTGTATGCATGCATGCTTCAGTTATAAAACATATTTTTAAAACTCCATGGTTAAAATACTTTATGACGCACAATAGCTTCAAAAATACATCTTTTCTACGTACCGAGTGAATAAATAAATTTATTGGTATCACGATATTTTTAATGATCATTTTCAAACATAGCGAAGAATTACCGAGAGAAGAAAAATAATTTTATTAAGTAACATCATTAAAGAAAACCATTTAAAATTCCAAGAATTTCTTGAAATCTAATTATGAAGACCACTTCAGACATTAAACTGACAAACCGCTGTTTGAAACACCATCAAAAGAATTCGCTGTGGTCACATCATAACGACGAAAAGGTCATAACATTGCATAATGTCCAAACCTTAACGCTTTCCAATCAACTAAAAGTACTCATAAAAGTTATGTCTCCAAAGTAACCATACTCTACGGAACTAGAGTAATCATGTCGGCTAATAAATATGAAGTGGGGATTATTCGGGATTAGTGGGACATAAATATTACTTTTAATCGTAGCACGGCGTTACTTTGAGTAATTTATTTTAGGTCATCAAATATTATTCTTATTTTTATAGAAATAAAAAAAAAACTTTGTACAAGACCACGGATATTATTATTATTTTTTTTTTATGACCAACTGGTTTTGCTTAGCCTTAGCATCATCAGAGTACAAAATTAAACTTAACAAAAAATATAAAGTGTGTGGTTATATATACATCAAAGGGAGAACAAAGCATAAAATAAAATAACAGAACAATGAGAAAACAAGAGAATAGCATTTATTTAAATTATAAGAAAGTAACAGACAGATAAAATGATTTGAAAGAGAATATACAAAATTATTTTATATTTTCTTTAAACATGTCAAACCACAAAGTAATTGCTTTCTACAAAAATATATATTATTATTTTTAATAATTATTTTTGGGGGGTTTACTTTCATTTGAATGAGTTTTAATGTGTTGTTGGTCGTATTATATGCCAGCTTTATCTATGCCAATATAGAAATGTTTTTTGGTTTGTGTGAATATCTATGTAGTTTTTTTAGTTCGAAATTCATATTTTAGACGAATCCTTATGCACCTTAGTGAGTGAAAGAAATCGCGATACAAAAGCCTAGACCATGCCAGAACAGTGTTACACGCGGAAAATGAGTTTTCTCGAAAGGAAATAATTATAATACTTGGCTAATACCGCCATTTTAGTGGAATATCACCTCAACTTGTCATTGTTCTTGAAAGTCACTTTTTTCAAATTTTTAAATTTTTTTATACAAAGAAAGACAAACATTCCCGGGTTACGAATAATCTGACAATATTTGAAAAACTTCTACTGCCATCAATATTTGAAAAACTAACCAGCTGAACGCACGACGCCCATCCACTCAGCTACCGACCAGTCATTATTTTGTTAAATTAAAAACAAACAAAAATACTGTCTCACGTAACCGCCTAACCCTAACCCTGATCCTTATCGTTTAATGCTGTTTTTTTGTTTGTTTTTAAATGAAAATAATAATCTTTAAATGGGAAATTTAGTATTTTGAATGACCAAATTAATTTATATTATAGTCCTATCCTTAGATATATTTCCAGTAATCCGCTCGGTTTTTCCCATAATCCCCTTAATTACCCCTTCTTTTTCCCATTCCAACACCTAAATACGAATATATATATCTCAGTATTTTTTATTTTAGGTTAATTTTAATACTGCCTGAAGATGGAAGGGTGCTTCCGAAACCGGTCGACAAAATATTGAAAATAAAAGTGGTTTTAAACAAAGTTTATCTGTTTTATTTATGAAAAAAAATAAAGACTGGAGACCAAAATTATTAATGTTTGTTGAGTAGGTCCTGCAACTCTCTGTATATATGAAGGTATATGTATTTTTTTTATATTTGTGGTTTTTAGATTTCGTACTACTTTCACATCAAAAGTTTTTGCTTGAGGAAAGTACATCCATATGGAAGTATCTGTTCTTTTGGTAATTTTATAATAGTTACTTATAGATGTTATGTAAGTAGTAGTTTGTAAAACTTTTTTTGTAAATTGTGGGCAGTATTTGTGTGTACTATGTATTCAAATATACTATGACAGTTTTTTTCATAGTAGATAGGTACCTAGTTTAAAAAATAAAATAAAATTTTACTGTTTTAAGATATTTATAAGGTAGATAGGTAATGTATTTAACTGTATGTATTACCTGTCAATAATAAAAAACATATTTTTCTTTCATTAAAATAAAATAAAATATGTCCTACAAAAGGTATGGTTAGTTTAGTATTGTAAAGCTCGTTAAAATAAACAAATCACTTATTTAGTAAAACTAAGACAAAGCCCAATAAATAAACGTGGTTTTAAAATTCTGTCTTTTTTAATGTGTAAAATGATGCATCTTCCCAGTACTTACCGTGGGTAACCAGAAAGATTGCTACTCCCTTTATACTTTCATTTGGTTTTTTTTATGTAAACTTAACTATGTTCATGGGAATATCAGTGAATAAACCCATAAAACGTATATTTGGAACGATTGACTGTCATCTAAATATTCTAGTTAAAATCTGAAGATTAGATCTTTAAATAATATTTGCAATAAAACAGTCAAAATTCACGAATTAATGTATTCATTGCACACCATCCTTACGAATCTAAAAAATCAATCAGTGTTTGTTTTCGTGGGTAAATATTTTTCCCCAACTAATTACTTAAATCTTAATTGGCAGCCGCTAGTTTTAGTGCTAAAACTACCTACACTTTTCAGAGTTTTTGAAATTCAATAAATGTTTAAGCCTTAAGAATAATGTTTATGACAAAAACAAAATATGAAAATATTTTGTAAACCGAATAATTTAAAAAAAATGTTTTTATTTCATGACCTGCCGCTTGCAAAGGTCTCAATGTTAGGCTCTATAAATAACTTTTATCTGTTTGATTAATCAAATCAGCAAAGAATAACATTTTTTTATGATATTTACGGAAAGAAAAAAAACTCATTCAAGGTACACTTAAAAATAATACAAGGTGCATTTGGGAAATTTTAAATGTTATTGAAATCTGAAATTTCATTATCTTGATATCACTATGGTTTGAGTAAAGTTCAAAGACACTTCAAGGTCAGTCGTGAAACGCTGACAGCTTTGTATTTTCAAACAAATAATTTCAGCACAGGCAGAATTTCCACAAGAAAATATATTTCAGGAGGAAAATCGATAGCAGGCATCGTAAGACAAAGGTATCATCTTACGCATTTTACAAAGAGGGGAGGTATAAATTAATCCTTTGTGAATAACAATAGTTATGAATGGTTATATTAATTTCAAATGCTATTGATTAAAAATAAAATAAATCCAAGGTGAAACATACAAGTTAATAATGTGTTGATGAAAATATATTTGACCTTAATGATCTCTGATTTCAATGTTTAAAAAATATATATATTTGATTGAATAAACATATTATTCTTCTAGCGGTAGATAATCGGCCCGATGAAAGACCACCATTCAGAATTGAAACGTTGCTTGAAATGGCTTTAGCCGTCTTTGGTGACCAGATCTGAATAGCCAGGTACCTTCGTTTTCCCTTTCTCCTTCCCTTCCTCACTAGCTCAAACCTCATAACATACCCCAACTAGGGATGCTCTAGTCTCACTGGCTCTAGACGGTAGGGATCAGTGGAGACTATTGTACGGTATTTACTATAAATAATAAAAAGGGACCCTCTCATATCGGAGGTTGGCTATCATCGGGTATTTTTTACCCAGCTGACTGCAGTTTGGAACTACGTTTTTTTAAATTTCAACAATCAACGATTTAAAAAAGAGCTGATATCATTTTTGTAAATATTTAAATGCTTTCCTTGTCACTTTCTTAAAAGTACAGATAAACTAGTTTTGTTAAAAATTCCATAGTTTCCTAGTACTACATAGTTTTAATGTTATTTGAACACTACTTACTACGACTTTCTTACTCGATCATGAGAAAAATTTAACCGAGAGTTAATCATAGGAACATTCTAACATTGAGTTTATTCGTTGCTACGATGTTTTAAAGAAAAATTTGGGTACTTATCATACAATCTAACTATGTTATTTTCAGTGTTTTTCGTTAATGAATTACTGTGGGAAGACGTCAAAGCCTGCGCCAGGAGAGAATGGATCAAGGTCACTGAAGAAGCTTAAGAAACCACATCAAAAGGCGAATAAAATGTATTTGGCAATATGGTGAGTTCTAGTAACATTCTGTAAGACATTAAATTCATAAAATATGTAGCCGAGAAATGGTCTAAGCGCGAGCCCAACGGTTGAAATTTGCCGTACAAGAAACGGGTCTTTTCTATGATTGGTTCTTTGGTTCAACAGCTTGGCTATCAAATGATATCAAACATTAAAATTTTCTTCATTAGAAAAACGTAGAAAAGACTTTGATTTAGTTTTCATTTTCAAAATTATTAACTGTATTATTGACTCACCTTCTTTGTTGCAACTCATCCAATTCAACGTTCTTGGCCGTAGACTTAGAAACAATGAATTACTGATCCTCAATCATCACTCTACTAATTATGGGTAAGCATTCTCCACTGTCCAGAATGTTGAGACTTGTTAACACAAGCCATGGTCTTGAAATTTTTGTTATCAGTCTAAATGATTTTTGTCATTCTTTACGACTCTAGCAAGACTTTGACTTGAATTTGGTTTTGACTTGAATTTTCTTTCTAATGTATATTTATCCTATTTTCTAATGTATATTGGTTCTTTATAATATTATGTATGTGCTGTTTTTTCTCTGTTGCTATTTTTTCCCCGCTTAGGGTAAGGAATTTTTGTAATTGGACAATAGTCCGTTAGTTTACAAATAAATAAATGATATCACGGCCTCTGTGTTTCCTCCTTCCTACAACACGAATGTGATACATTTCTTTAAGAGCCCGGTTTACTCCTTGCTTTCCTCAAAACTACCTTCCACACAGAATTCCCAATGATGGCATAGTCTCTGGCAATAATGATTTCACTCGGAGTCTCCTGCGTTGAAATATATATTTTTTTTATTAAAAAAAATATTCCGGTCGGTAGCTGAGTGGACAAACGCGTCGGATTCCCACCCGGGCAGCGTGCGTTCAATTATTTTGCTGGCTAAGTCCTCCATCATTGCACAAACAACATCTTCCTTTTTTATGAGGACAGTAGGAGTTTTTCAAATATTGTCAGGTTATTCGTAACCCGAGAATGTTTGTCTTTCAATAAAAAAATAAAAAAATTGCTGTCTAATTAAACTAAATTAAAACAATATTTAAAGGATAATAATCAATTCATCGACATTACACGAAAAAAAATACAATTTAGACTGTCATTAAATAGATTAATTCATTTTTTTAAGCTACCTTAAATTGAAACATTTAATCTAATGGAGCTTTTTAATTGCACTCTCAATGTTGAGACTCTTGTTAGTCTGAAAAAGTTGCAAACGCGGCTCAGTTTTAATTGGGTCACTGTGAGTATTTACTTTTATGCCGTGAAATTAGTAATTATTATCTAAGCGAACCTTAAACACTCCGAGGATTGTTATGCATAAATAATAGTTCCCATTTTCCCCAACGGCAAGACGACATACTGGCATTTAAGTGTGCTTTTACTACTGGAAGCCTGGTGTGCTCGGGTAGTTTGAAATAAATTCTCTATTAATAAAAACCACTAGCCCATAAAACAAAATAAAATGGGTAATAAATTACTTAACGTAACAAAATTGTAGCCGTTACCCGAAGAATAATACAAGTAATTGCTTCGAAGGTCTAGAAGACTGCGTAACAAAATGGCGTCTAGAAGTGTGTAAGTCTGGAAACATTGAATTTCAACACCTATAATGTTGCTAGTTTGCGTGAATTTTTTAAGGGCTCTCATTTCCCTGGCTTATATTTTTTTATCAAAAAAACAAACCAATTATAAATTTGTAATTATTTACGAAGTGAAAGTCCGTTAATAAAGATGAGAAACGACTTCATTAACGGCCAACGAATTAAACTGGACAAGCATTTTTTTAATGTGTTTTCTGTCTTTGTACACAAATATCAATAAATATAATTTATATACAAGTTTCCGTATTTTTTTAAATATTAAGATATTACTTATTCTTATTTAGCGCTTCTCACCATGACGTTTTCTATAACAATATTGCTTATTTAAAAAACCCACTATCACGGATGTGTACATTTTCTAATGCAATTGACAACGATGACGTGGGTGTATTTAATGATGACCTGATGATTGAAAAAAAACAACTTCTGCTCATAAAACAACAAAACCACGTATAAAAAATTGATTTTAAAGACTTTCAAAACCCACTCCACGGGGGGAGGGGGTTGAATCTTAATCAGTGAGCACGAGTATACATAGCAATCTAGACAACCTATTTCGAATACGGGGATCAAGGGAAAAACTGAGCTTTGAGATGAACGTCCTTTCGAATGTTTTTTTTTATTTTTTATTTCTTATATCTAGAGAAACAATTTACTGCTCTATACTACTCGTTTTTATAAGATGAAAGATTGCTATTCCAGAAAATTCATTATATTTGTCAGTTTTTTTATGGTTAGTACCGCACTAGTATCCCAATTGCTCCCAACCGTCAGTGAGACTATGGCATCCCCAATTGGGGTATGTTGTGAGGCTGAAGGTAGTAAGTAACGGAAGGAGATGGTGAAAAATAAGGTCGGGAAGTACCACAGCTATTCAGTTATATATATATATATATATATATATATATTCACCAAACATGGTTAAAGCTATTTCAAGCAACGTTTTGATTCTGAATGTTGGTCTTTCACAAGGGTGATACGAGGATCTACCACTCTAGAAAGTGCCACAAATATACTTCATAGTATTTAATATGAATAGAATGTGTTTTAACACATATTAATCAAATACAATTTATTTTTGCACGCTGGGTTTGAACCCGCGACCTCTGGATTCGTGGTCGAGCGCCTTACCGGTAAATTGGGCTTGGTGTCTATCCTTGACATGAGTGCGCCTTTCTATACGGTGGATCACAGCATCCTTCTAAATGTGCTTGATACCGAATTTGGCTTTCGGGGTGAAGTACTTCAATGGATGACATCTTACCTGTCTGGACGAGTAGGCTCAGTAACTTTCAATGAATGTACCTCACCTGAAACTCCAATCGAATTTGGAGTTCCCCAAATTTCCGTCTTAGATCCCATTCTCTTCAATCTGTATACGAATCGTCTTGAACACCTCATTCACTCGGCTGAATTTGAATCACAAGCTATGCAGACGATCGTATAATTTTTAAATTTTGCTCTCTGGATAAAAATTGCATTCTAAAAAATGAGGTAGTTGACTTTATAGATACAGTTTCAAGTTGGAGGTCTGTAAAAAAACTCAAACTTAACCCGACTAAAACAGAATTTATTTGGATAGCTTCCGGAAGGTAGGTCTTTTTTTACTCCAGTCCCATACAAATACAGGGTACCGATATCATTCCTTCCAAAGATATAAAATTTCTCGGACTCATTATTGACAATTGTCTATCTCTTGAGTCGTAATTCTCAAAGGCTGGGAGTTCTGGATTTTTCCATCTAAGGCAGATTAAATCAATTAGAAGATGCCCAACTTCAGATGCGGCTAAATCACTTATAAATGTATTTGTCGTCTCACGTATGGACTATTATAATAGTGTATGTGATGGCTTCTCTCAGAAACAACTCAACAGGATACAGTCCTTCTTCAATGCAGCGGCGAGAATAATATATAGTGAATCAAAATATTGTCACATTACTCCACTTCTGAATCGCCTTCATTAGCTTTGATGCCCTGAAAGAATAGAGTTTAAGATTGGTATCATCCTATATATCGGAACTGTGTGTCCGACAAGCCTTAAATATTAGACAGCTCACTTTGAGGTCAGCAGATGTAAATACTGCTGTTCGATTAATTGAACCATTTCGATCAAATAAACCTGTTTACTATGATCGCGCTTTTGGTGTATCTGGTCCAGTCATCTGGTATAAGCTTCCCACAAAACTTGACAACATACTCGTACATAACCTAGCAGAGTTCAAATGAGTTTAAAAACCAAGTTGTTTAAAAATCCTACGTACAAAACGTATCTTATTAAAATTTAATTTCTTTAAAAACGTCCCTAATTTGCTTCGTTTCGGTTTTCTCCTTACTTCTATTATTATAACTCAGTGTCCTCACTATCTCCTGAAAACCATATACTCGTTGTCATAAAATATTTATTTTTCTTTTGTTACTTGTTATATTTACACTGCTTGTATTTTTAGAATCGTTTACTTATAATACTTGAATATTAATGTTTTAATTACCAACATATAAACTGTCCTCAATCTAATTTCCTTTTCTTTGATTATGCAAATATATTAAGATGAATCCATATGTTTCATCTGAATTTTTATACCCTTAGCATCTAGTTAATTGTTTTTTCGATCTGTTGATGTACACATGCACTGTTATACCCATATCTGAACCTTTTTCTCTCATGATTTATGATAACGATCATGATTTTAGACAGTTTTAATTTGTTTACATATTATGTTTTATTTTCTCCTTGTTAGTTAATCTTACTAGCATAATTAATTTAGTATGAAGCGCACTTGAAGTAAAATTTCACAAAACTGCGTTTTATAAGTTTACTGTTATTATTATTACCACTCGACCATTGAGGCCGTCAAAAAATTGAAGAATACATATTTTTTAATAAATTGTCTAAAATTTATTTGGTTCGGCTAAAAATCATGACACGTCCCTGGTGGATGCTGAGGGGTTTCCAGACTTAACGTTTGATCGTATTACAGAACGGTGGCTTGTGGAGTTAGTAGTTATAATGGGAACATCACACGAAAAAGTCCTTTATTTGGAATCATTGTTCTTCGAAATGATGTTGCCGTTGAGAACGTTCTTTGTTCGATACTACTCGAAAAGGTTTCACCTTAGCAATTTATAATTAATTGGTGACGTCGATATTACGTAATGCTGAGATTATAAAATCTTATAAAGAAATACAATTGATAAATATGTAAGCATCAAATGTACATAATTTTACTTGGTGATTATGTTTAAATTCTAATTCAGTTAGTAAAATGAACGACGTAATATTATTTAAAATTAGTGTTCGCTTTCACGTCTTCCACCATAATTGCGGAGTTAAGTAGCAAAATATGTTAAGGTAGCTTTAATAAGTACAAAGTAAATATTTTTCAAATTAAAGCTCTAGCGGCTATACTTAATTTGATGAATCGACAATGATCCATCACTTTTATTTTGACAGCTGTCAGAAAATAGAATTTCAGAAAATTGTATTTAATACCTCGCTATATAACGTAAATCATTCGTACCACTCTATTTATAGTAAAACACGAAAAAAAATTCAACACTTAATAATTAATATTATTTAGAAGCGATCTGTATCAACGACTTCGAGTGGCCAATAAATTAAATATGTACAAACCAAGTTTTTTTATTGAAAATTTCGTATAATATTCATATTTAGGCAAGTATTTATGAGGCTTAAAAGGCCGTTACGCTGCTAAATAATAATCCATCAGCGAAAAAAAATGTTTTGTGTTTCGTTTCCTTCCTCAGCAGTGCGATTGAATATTAAATTTAATGTAGCGTGAGAAGTGACTATAAAAATTACAGAATTAATATTAAACTTTATAAGGATAATTATGCACGTATCATAAAACAGCTCGAAATGTTCTACGTTCCATGTTTCACACTCCTGGGTTACATTTTCAAGCACCTTCTCGCGTCGCTGCCGCCCGGGGATTTTTTTAACACAAACTCCTTTTGGGTTGATCTATTATGTTCTTTTTTAAAACTGTTTCCGACGCTACATAAAATGGGCGTTATTTTAAGTCTTACAGATATTTTGAAATGGGGCAATGGCGTACTCAGACGGCGGTAAGATAAACCACATAATATAAAATCGCGTACAGAAATTTACGACCTCACGGCGCTCGTAGACATACGATGTGAAGCACGAGTTGCCAGGCCTGATTACCAAGGTGTTCTGGGAATGTTAGTTCTCGGAGGAAAATACGCTTCTAAGTGCCATTTTGTCTGATACTTAAAAAAACAGTTAATTTATCAATTATTATGCTTGACTTTCAAGATATTATGTTGTGTTTTAGTTCCGTTTCCTTCTTAAGCCATTTTTCGGATTACTATGCGGCGTCTATCATCAGAAAAAATGTAAAAAATGCACGGACAAAGTTACAAAAAGACACATTTAAGAAAGCCCTTGAAAACTGGGCGTCTTAAAGTTTATGGAGAAGAATTAAGTTGCAAATTTGAACTTCGACGGAACACAGACGTTATCACTCGTAAATCTCAACTCTATTTTTATTGTTAATATTATTTATAAAATTGTTTATCTGGTGTCTGAAGCTGTTAAAACATGAAAAGTTGACATCTTTTTCTCCATACAATTTCCAAATCAACGCAAATAATTTTAGGTCGCAGCGTCATTTTCTTCATAAACTGTGTAATTTTTAAATATTCATTTAAGCCTCACCACTCAAAAATGACACCTAACGTCACTTTTTAGCATTCTAATACAAGCAACACTACAAATGGTTTTATCTGAAAATGTTCTATCGGTAGTCAAGAAAATGTCTAAGGTTTTCAGTGAATACATTTTTTTAAGTATAAACTTTAAAGTTATTTGAAAAACATGTTAAAAGATGCAGTTTGAAAACCAGCCAAGGCATTTTTGAACGTTTGACATGAAATTCCAGTATGCGTTTAAAAAAAATTAAAGTTTACTTTTTTAGAATTGTATTCACAGGAAACCTTAAACATTTTCCTAACCATTAGAACTACCCATATAGAAATACAGATATATCTTTTGACGTACTAATTGTGTATTTAAAAGTGTGTATTTTTAAGTGCTGACCCCTAATTGTCAAAAATTAGACGCGACCCAAAATTGCATATTCCATGTAATTATCAGTTGTTGTCCAATAAGGAAAAACGTTTCTTACAAAAAACTTACTCCGGAAAAAACTGCTAGTAAATCCATAAAATTGCATAGCTTCAAAACACAGCTGTTATATATTCGTGTCACTAAAGGTTTCGCCGTGAACAGTGAAATTAAATAGTTCCGAGGTGTTCCAATGAGACCAATAATCGATTAATCCGTCCCTCGCAGCTCCCGGGGCTCGCGTTCAGATCTGCCGAATAATGCCACGAACTGGCTGAACTGCTGAGGTGGGCTTAAGAAACCGTGACTCAATTTTATTTCTTCCACCTAAAATGCGAAGATTTTTCTTACTTACATCAGCATTATAGTATTTATGATTCTCTAATAAATGTATAAAATTCTTCGATTAGTTTTAATCCCCCTTTCCTCTGCAAGCTCATTTTCGTTTTTAATAATAGGTATAATTTTAATTTTAAAATATTTCTAATTCACAGTAAACTATTTTTTTTTAATATCCAAGTAGTAAAATAAAAAATTTGAGTTTAGTAAACTTTTTAATTTTAAAGTTTGATGGTAAAAGCAATTTCTTTCAGCTTTTGACATGAGCTATGGAGCTTTTTCTACATTAATTAACTCATTTTAATGTTTGTTCAAATTAAATAATTTTGTTGAAATGTTATGATAAAGTTTTGTTACGTAGTTCAACTAGCAGAATTTAGTTAATTTCTAAATCCCTTGAAAATATATTATGAAGTTCTACAAACTTAACACAAACGTCATGAATATATTATTGTAGGTATAGATAATAGGGTAGAATATATTAAGGTACCTTTCTAAAAGAAGTTTTGACACTCCCGTTCTGAAGGGAGTTCTCGTGTCACCCCGAACAAAAGTTTTGTGCGATATCTTAGATAAAAAATACTGAAATATTATGAACATACTTCTCCCTCAGTATTACCCAAAACAAATTACCTAAGATAAAGTCATGAAAACGCATTAATAAGCAAAATAATATGGGGCGACTTTATCACTCCCTTTGAATCGTATGTTATTTTTTACTTTCCATGTACGGAAAGGTTAATGTATGGCAAAGCCGAGTGACCGACTACTCGTAATAAATTTGTAGAAAAATGTTTTCGGACCACGTTGCAACCGAAAAATTTATGCGGTTATATTCGGAACGGCGCATGGTATCTTTTCACCCCCTCTTACAGGCAACCCTGGATTCCTAAATAATCACTACTTGCAATTAAACAGTAAGTCATACAAGTAGGTATTTAAATAAGTTCTATCAGTCCCCAACTCACGTAGGGCGGAGACACTTTGCAGGGCAGGTAGGCGTGCGTGCCCAGCTGCACCGTGATGTTGGTGGCGGTGGTGGGGTCGAACACCGGCCCTGCCTGGTCGTTGCTCTTGGGTTGAAACCTCTTGGAGCTGGTCACATCGCCGCCGGAGAGGACTGAAAAACAGTCATATGTGTTTAACAAGAAATAGTAATATATAAATAAAGACCCCACGGCAAGAACCTGTTAACTAACATTTTTGACAAAATGAGTTAATATTCTCACTAAAATAATTTTTGTACGCTCTATCTAATGAACATGGAAAATCAAAGAGTTGAAAATGTTAACTGCAAATTTTGTTAAATATCAATATATTTTGAAATATATTTTTTAATGGCAAGAAAATGTTATCTACAATAACAACATTGTGTTGCAGAAATGCGTTAAGGAACTTAATTTTATATTAAATTTAATATGTTAGCTATAACATTCATGAAAAATAGTTTGTAAATTTGTGATGGGATATGTTTTTTTTTAACAAAACGCAAAAGACTAAATATCTCAGAATGACTCGACAGTTAGTTAACAGGTTCTTGCTGTGGGGTCTTCAAATAAAAGTAGAATAAAAAAATCCCCTCAAATGGAACTTTGACGTGGTAGTGTGCCAAATCCATTCCTTCTATCAATCAGTTAAATTGACAGAAGCCGTTGCCCGGAGCTTTTAGAGATATACATCATTCAAAAAAAAAAAAAAACAAATAAGTCGAGAGAGTAGCGTTTCTAAGCACTAATAAAAATCAAACAATATTATATCCTTACGGCTGTGAACGTTTCAAAATTGAAACTGATGAATGTGTACAGAAAATTATAAAATTAAAAAATATTTATTTCAAATCCCTGCCTACCTATAATGTATTTTATCAGACATTATTCAATATTTAAAATAGGTGGATTCAACCAATATTTTTTCTAGTCAAGTTACAAGTATTGCTATAAATTTTAATTATAAAATCCATCATCTCTTCTTCGTAAGTTCGTATTCTCACATTAAACTTATAAGTAACCTTTTATAAAAATTATACAAAAACACTTATTTTTTTATGGAAAACATTACTTTTTATAATTTAATTCTATTGATTATTGAAACCTTCCTAATAATACGCAAAGATCATGAAACAGAAAAACATTCGGAAAATAAAAAAAGAAAAAAAATCGAGCTGAGACCGAGACTCGAATAGAGTAGACGTCTCATGTTCAAGTCTTGGTCACAACTTAATCTTTTTATTTTTCTTCGAAGAGAGCAAAAACTTGGGGGTGTGATATTGTATATTAAATAAAACAATAATCTTTGTAAAACACCACTTTATTTGAGTTAACCGCCAACCAGGTTTCGCTTTTATCAAGCTTCTTCGGGGCTTTTACATCAACAGTTGATGTAAAATCCCTGAAGAAGCTTGATATAAGGGAAACCCGGCTGTCGGTTAACTCAAATAAAGTGGTGTTTTACAAATTTTATTGTTTTATTTAATATTAATCTTTTTTATATTATGTTCCTTGTTCTATTTCATGTTCCTAGGAAAAGAATCGTTCGTTCAACAATTAATTTCCCAATAAATCGCTCAGCTTTGGATAAATTAATAACGCTTTTGAAAGGGAATCAACTATTAAGACGTCAAATTGTACGTAGTTATGCAGAAAGCATCCAACCCCAAAAAGATGAAACTGAGAAAAAGGCGTTTGAAAATATGACGATAAAAAATATGAATATGCGTAATCGGCATTTGTAAAGTGAATATCAGTGTTTTTTCCTTCATGAAAAATATTATAAATAGGTAATTTAAAATTTATCAATATCTTTATGAAAAAAAAGTATTTCTTGTATTATCCTACATTTTAGACTGTTTTTAACCTTCAGTTTAAGTTAAGTATCTGCAATTAGCGTGAGTTAAAATAAATACCAAAAATCGATTAAATTTGGAGCGTGGATATTTTCAACAGATATAAATTTGGTATTTATCTATGGGAAAACATATAAAACTTGATTTGGCAAATTGTGGGTTGGATGTTTTCTGCATAACTACGTTCAATTAATATACCTACCGAATCTGATAAAATTATAAACTCTCTTAAAATATCTACTTTTCATATAATTATTCAAAAACAAAATAAACAATTTCAAGACAGATCAAAGATTTTGTCAAGTAAATTTTTTTATTATTAAATTAATCCCAAAGTAATCAACAATGCAAAGTTTTTTTTTTTCTGTCATTTTTTTCTTACCTTTAAAATGATCAGTTCTCAATGTAATCTTTCCAAAACCAGTATTTTTTAGTTTTATGATATAAGAGACTTATTGTGAAAATTGCAAAACAAATAAATTTTAATTATTACACAGACGGCACTATTGAAATGATATTTCTCAAATTTTAAGGTTTAAAAAAATTAGCCAAACAGGCGCTAATTAGGATTATTGTGACAAAAACTAAGCGTATCTCTCCTAACATGGCGTTAATAAGAATATAGATAGAAAATACAATCATTATTTTAATCACCATACAAAAACTAAAATAGCGTTTTTTTTAATGATAGAACTGACCCTATATTTAGTTTTTTTGTCACTTTAATTATTCACGAGTTTATTTAATATTTAATCTTGTATTCAAACCTGATCAGTATCTCAAACGTTAATCACTATTTGAAGAATTTCTTCACTTCACTGATTTGATGAAATATGTAAGCTTTTTATAATAATGGTAATATTTATATTTATATAACAAAAAAGCAATTGTCCCAAATTCTTAAGGTGGGGTTATTTGAGACTCATAATATCCATATTGCATGATCTCGGCCACAAAGCTTTCTTCCTAGCTTTACGTGAACCAACTTAGATTTACTGAGATGTGTGTGCAAAAGTAGTCAATTATTCTGCTTTAAGTTTTTTAAAGGAATGTTTTACAAAAAACGAGTTATTTTAAACTGAAAACAAAGTCTGTTTTAAGAAGTTTGTTGAAAGAGAAAATCTTTTCAAAAACATTTCTTCTGAATTTTCGCTTCAAGAATTTTACAACTCGTATAAATTTATAAATACCTCAACTTTGCCTGAATCACTCTTTTTTTTATCAATCGTACTTGATTCTCCACTAGCTGTGTATCTCTATACGTATTATAACTATTATTTTTTATTTATTTTTACATAAAGACGAAAATTCCCGGGTTACGAATAACTTAAAATATTAGAAACACTCTTACTACCATCACAATAAGCGGAAAATGTTACTTGTGCAATGATAGAGGACTTATTCAGCAGAGAAATTAAACCCACGACGTTTGGATGGGAATCCGACGCGTTTGTCCACTCAGCTTCCAACTTATATAAATATCTTCAACTGTGTCGTCTATGTTTAATATCCAGTTATGTCGAATCGTTTAGAGCAAACCTCCGATAAAGTTTGTTATTTATTTTATCTTGAACCTAATATTGAACCATTTACTTGACTACGAAAGAAGCAGATCTTGTTGCATTTAAGAAGTGACCTTTTATAAGATATTTGATTTTTTTTTTAAATTTTTCATTCCAAGATTATATTCCCAGCCATCGCTACGATTAAAGAAAACTTCAACAAAGCTTGGGATGAAAGCAATATTGAGAACGAAACATAGTTACTTGATACTTTATACAAATCACTTCGTAAAATATTAAAATCGGTTGTGTATTTCAAACAAAAGTTTTTTTACTGTTAGAGATATAAATACAACTTATTGTTATAGATAATACACTATCTCATTTCACGACTAACCAAGTATGCTTTTGTTTGAGTAAATAAAACATTTTCTTCTTAACATAATTATGAATCTTTTCAAATAACAATGTGTCGTAGTTTATTCCATTGTTTGTGATATCTATGCTCTTTTGTACTAGTATCCTATCTGTATATAAAAAGCTTACACAATTAAGATTTTGCTTGATTAGAAATGACAAATGTTAATTTTATTACCCAAGAGAAAATATACAAAATATTTTTTTATCGTCAAGCTTTTTTGGAATGAGAGAATTTTGTCTGAATTTAAATATATACAGACATTTCAACATTTTTATCAAGTTGCCACACCTGTGTCAGACAACAAATGAAAGCTGTCATTATTCTCTCTCTCATTCGTATTTCCACTTAATATTGCCATAAAAACAATAATATTTCGCAAGAACCCACAAAAAGGCCCAATTTATTAGGTCACATTCCGTTGCTGATGACTGTTATTAAGTTAATGAGGTCTCTTAACCCGTTGCCTACCAAAAAATATTTATCTCCCGTGGTCACACTAAAATTATTCATTAGATGTTTTCGTACAATACCACTGGCATTATACGAAAATTATACAAAGTACCTATTATTTAAAAAGCAGAAGAAAGCGAGCATTCTATTTTTGTCTTAATTTTCTGCAAAATTTGACATAAAACCGTAAATTTAGAAACACTGTTTTTACAATTGTTTTTCAGAACAAATATCATTACTGCACGGAGCTAGTGGTACAGTGGAATACTCGATTTTGGAAGTGTTGTGTGGCTGAAGGAATTGGGCAGAAAGAACCCGACTCTTCAGTTCTAGTCACTTAAATTATCCGAACCCATTTCAAGCACCGTTGTATTTCACCTGAATTTTACTGACAGAATCTTTGGAACCAGACCCAAATATACTTGATTTAAGCTCTGTACTTAAATATACATACGCAATAAGATATGGCTTATTCGGGTCCCAAATCACAATCCCTAGATATATAACAAAGGAGCTTACCGTTTTTCCACAGAGATGTGATGATATTGTAAGAAGAAAACACAAATTCATATGACATCATATCGTCGCTGAAAAGGTAAAAGGGCTAAAGCTCCCCAAGTTAACACTAGAGCACTTTATAAATATTTATGTTTTAGAAAAAAATCATAAGTCGTACTGGGTTGGATTTTGAAAAAAAAAGTTAAATCAGGTAACTCAATGCTCTCACTGAGTTACTTGAAGCGACAAAAAGCTAAAAAAAGTCCCAAATTTGGGTCGCTGAGTCAGGCTTCCTCCTTAATGGTAAATATTTTTAGATTGCTGGATAAAGTGTCGCTTAAGCCCTTTTGACTTTCCAGCAACGATATGATGTAATAAGATATTACTTGATATGGCTTAATGGCTCCGGCTGTTGGAACTTCTTTGCGGTATTCACTTTAAAATTTATATTTTTTTAAGTGCCAGGTTGCGTGACAACAAAGTTAAATGAATTAGATATTGAATATTACTTGTGTGTTACTTTAACTAAAGAGAAACAACTCTATTATTGGCTACTATTTAAAAGCTAGAAGAATTAAATCGTAGTTCAGACACTTGTGTTCTTAACGTTTCCAGTTTCGAAATCGAGCTTTCATAGTATCAGACCTCAAAGATTGTAATAAACTCCTTCAATAAACCTTATTATATCGATTTGTAACAAATCTATAAAATAATCCTTTCATAAAATCATATCCATAATAGATAATAAAAAAAAAACAAGTTAGAGCCCTTATTTCAGAGCTTGCCCTGACTACCAAAGATCTAATAGATTTATTTTTGGGCTTCCGTGAATATTTGAATTTTATTGTGTTTTTAGTTATTAAATTTAATTTTAAATAGTTTATCCCACAAATTTGATATATTTTTAAAGTGGCTATGTCAATAAAATTTTTTTTTTTTCCAGTCATTTGTTTGATCTTTGTTATTAACTAAGGTTAGGTTGTTGCAAACTATCGTCACGTTTGATATCGTCACAATTCGTCAATTTGTTTTTATTTTGCATTTGAACAACTCCTATTAAACGCTAATTCAATGCCCATTATCATCTTTACAAGCATCAAAGCTTGTCTGATTTGCTTTACGCCTGATCACAATTTTATAAATAGCTTAAACGGACCTAGAACCAGCGTTTGAACCGTTCAAGTGTCAAAACAACAAAATGTATCGATAAATTGTGACGATGTCAAATCTGACGAATGTTTGAAACAACCCAACCTAAGTACTTTAACTAGGTAATATAACCAGGTTTTTTTGTCAGCTTTTCACAATGCCTTTGCTAAAAACCTTGGCCTTATTTTTCATGGCACTCCTTTATTAGCAAAGAATTATTATAAGGTAAATTATGTTTACGCCAAAAGACAAGGATTAAATGCCAAACAAGGTTAAAAAGTCCGGATTGAAACCGAACGTACGGAAATACTAAATAAAACCCTTTTATAAAGAATCTTTTTTTCCCGCAGACAAAGTATTTTCTCTGTAAATAATATTATGTCAAACAAAATATAGGGGTTTCCGATATCAATTTTCACTCAAAAAAAAAATTGACTTTTTCGTATGCTTTTCATATTTTCTGGAATTTTGTTTACACAAATATTCTACAACATAGATTATTCGTTTTTTTAAAGTATTTTGAATAACTGTGTTTTAAAACTCTTTAAAACACATAATGGTGAAACCAACATTATGCATAATAACACAAAAAAGTACGTTAATAGAAATTATGAAAGCGTTTTTAAGTCAAAAATGTTAATTTAACGAAAAATATGTCCAATACCTAAAATTCCTCAATAGCAAAACACAATTTTCTTCGAATTTAATAAAGTTTTTTGCTTCAGAATCGTTTGTTTGTCTGACTATTTATTTCAAGATTTATTTTAGAATACCAAGAACCCTTAATTAGAATAGGTAAATTTTAACATTTTTGATTAATTATCGTGATTCAGGGTTTTTTTTCTAAAATTCGTAGAAATTTTATGTTTTCAAATTCCAATTAATTGCCGTAAAGATATAAAACTTACATTTTTATTTTATAAATTCTGACGAAAAGATGAGTTTTTCATTTATCACTTATGTGTTACACTTTGGTAGTGTATAAATAAATATTGTAAGCATCTTGTATTTATTTTCAACCATGAAAAAGCATTTCTGTTTTTGACTTCTCTCTTTAAATGTTTTCATAGCTGCAAAATCAGAGTTTTGGGTTGTTAAAAGGATTTTTATCTTCTTCATGAAACTATCGTTTTATTGGGTAACTGTCCAACATGACAAAACGTCAATCATTAAGTAGGTACTAGAAAAATCTCTCGGGCATATTTTTTTACTTGAGGCGCTGTAGTATAAGCATCGAATTATATTTCTCAACATTTGTACCCAGAAAATAATCGAAACAGTTAAATAACCTTCAAATATTTAAATAAATAAAAACGACCACAGACATTATTTTATTTTTTATGACCGACAGGTTTTGCTTAGCCTAAACATCATCAGGGTACAAACTTTAACAAAAAATACTAAGTTAGCGGTTATATTATACAACAAAGGAAGAACCAAGTATAAAAAAAATAATAGAAGAAAGAGAAAACAATATAATATCATGTAAATTATAACAAAGGAACAGAGGGATAAATAAAATAAAATAATAATAATTTTAATGTTTTTTTTTTTAAATTATTATTTACTCTTTATTCTACCTTTATTCCGTCGCGATATAAAAACACACATAAATAAGCTTTTTTCGTATCCAAATATGGAAATAAAATTATGTTCTAACCCATCATAGTTGAAAAAACTTCCAATCCATTCTGTTCCAACCCTCTTGACTTTGAAAAATAAAAAAAACGCTAATTGTTCAAGAATTCAACTAGAGTATTCAAAGTAAAGAATCTGCACACTATTATATTCAAAGGTGCACATTGGGAGGGGGAAAAGAAAATTAGTTTTTTTTAAGTCTTAAAAAGAAGTTTATTTTCGTGCAGTCAATTTTTATAAGAATGATAATAAGGGACCGATAAAATATTTTTGAGCAGCATTTGAAAGTATAGTTAAAACTGATGTTTTAATTCATTTTCTTTTTATTTTATCATTATATTTTTTTATAATTTCCGTAGAAAGCAATCACTTTGTGGTTTAACATATTAAAATAATTAAATAATAATTTTGTTAATTTTTCCAGTAGTCCAATATTAAGAATATTTAATACTTTGTTTTAAATAAGGCCTTTAAATGTTTGTATTGCATTAGAGTTTTTAGATTAAGATTAGAAAATTGCAACTTCGCGATGAAATCAATTTCCCTCCCTATATCTGTCAACTTAACGACTTTTTACCTTCGAACTTGATATGTTTCCAAGAAAAAAGTTTCTAAATCGGCAATAATAACCTTTGTTGTAATATAAAGAGGTGTATTTAAATAAAATAAAAATTACCTTTGAGGTGGTATAACCCATCAAGGGAGAATGATATTAGACGAAAAGGCTTAAGCTAGCCTTAGAAATATATTGAATTACTTTTACTTTACTCTTTCACCCCGGGGGTATTCCGTGGCTTTTTTTGATACTTTGAAAAATAATAACTAAACTTCTTCATTTATGAATATGGTAAAGGTTCCATTATTTGATTTCTAGAAATGTTATTATGTTCAGATTAATGTATTGAAAAAAAATTGTTCGAAGAAAATATATTTCTTAGGTAAGATCATGAGAATATATTGTTTTAACTTTATATTTAAATATAGCACAAGAATTCCATCTATACGGAGCAAGTGGGAGTATAGCATCTACAATCGGTATATCATATCCGGAAAGGCAAAAGGGCTGAAGCGCCATTTTGGGAAGTTTACACCAGAGAACTTAAAAGTTTTTTATTTGTTTTACTATAAAATTCATAAGTCTTGAGTACCTGGTTGGATTTTGAAAAAAAAGCTAAGGTTATTCAATGTTCTCACTGAGTTACCTGAAATCGACAAAAAGCTAAAATATGTCCCAAGCTTGTGTTGCTTGAGTCAAGCCTTCTCCCAAATGGTAAACATTTGTAAGATGGCTGAAGGGCCACAAAAGTCTTCAGAATCAAACGAGTGTCAGAGCATTCGACGCAAAATAAAAAAAAAACTGACCAAAACTGCATATTTAATTAATTTTTGACAAAAGTGTCGTTTAAGCCTTTTTTCCTTTCCAGCGACGGTATGTTCTGAAATATAATGGAGTAGGAAAGGGAAAGAAAAAAGGCATAAAAGCACCTGGTAATTTAGGTATTGTTACAAAATACGTCAAAAGTCATTTTAAGCAATGCGCTTTGTTACGATTCTTAATGGTGATCTTTCACCAGGTTTCCATACTGTGTTTTACTTTAATATACAATTTGGCGTATCTACAATTTTTTTTATTTGTAATTCTCACAAAACTTTTTACTTCTTTTTTTAAATCTGTACATTCCATCTAATGACTTTTTCTAAAATAGGTTGTTTGTTATCTGGAAGTTTACATAACCCATGCACGCTGAAGGAGATCAACTAGTTCGTCCCTAACAGCTGTAATCATGCGAGGCGTCACATTACGTTTAATACATCAAAGAATAAAACGTCATCAGATCAAAACACTCCCATAAATAAGGCGATGCAAATACTCAATGCAGCTACACGATCTTACACAATTAACAAATCGCTAATAAAGTTATGAAGAAGTTAGGATTTATTCTTAGAACTATCAGAGACTTCGACTTCGTTGGAAGTCTTAAAAATAGTCTACCTGTCGCTAGTACGTCGTCTATTAAAATACAACTCTATAGTGTGGTCTCCCATTCTATCTTATCCATATAAACAATATTATACCCTAGAAAACAGAAGGAAAATAGCCGACTAAACTTTTTTGTTCACATAATTCACTCCGAATTCGACTGGTGTGAACTCCTGCACCTTATCAACTTCAGAGTACCTCAGCGAGCAACTCGGCAAAACATACTTTTATGCAACAATAATTTCCATACCAAATACTACATACATGCACCCATTTCTCGCCTACATACACTCGGGAATGAATACACCTCAAATATTTACATCTTTTATATGAATTTGCCAAAATTTAAAAGACTTTTAAATGAAAAATTTATTATTTTGAGGTGTAAAAAAATATTTTTACACCCCACAAATAAAAACATTTTTTATACACTTACACACTTTGTACTAACTACCTAATCGTTTTTACTTAATTTTGTTCTACTTTATACTTACACTTTCGGATATACTAACATACTTTAAACTAACTACCTAATCGTTTTTTTTTACGTTTTTTTTTTATTCAATGTAAAAGATATGCAAATATCACTTCCATTTTATAGACTTCTGTCGTACTTTATTATTTATTACTAGTCATTTGCTACCATAAAAAATATTATTTCCATATCAAATATAGAATAACGTCTTCTAAAATACATGATGGGTAGGTACGTTATTAGGTAGGTAGGGACACATTTGATAATTTCAAACATCAGTTTCAAATTTAAAAAGTTCACGTTCGTACGGTCGTACGTACCTACTCATAAAGTATTACATTTTCTTATATCTAATGTGATTCTATTGATATAATTTGCGTTCTTTTAAAATGAATAAATAAATTATATGACTTCTACTGAACTATCATTATAAATTTTCATGGACTTTAATTATTTTTATCGTGTTGTGCATTTTCCTTGTAGGCAATCTCATCCATGTAAAGGTACTTGTACAAAATGTTATTGATTAATTTACTTACTGCATTTACTTGTGATAAGTGGCTGCCTACACTTTTAATTCAGCTCACTTTAAAAAAGTATAACCATTACTTGTGTATATTATATTAAACTGATGTATTATTCAGAATGCTTTATTTTTTCGAGTTTATAAATATAAACGAACAAAACAAGAGCTAAAGAAGCAATTTCGGCTGTGTGAGTTCAAATAAAATTGTTTGTTAGGATCTCGTGCTACCCACGGATGAATGTGTATGCGTTAGTTGGTTTTATTACATCACGCAAACATAAAGATAAATAAATAGAACACATATAACCACTTTTTTTTTTTTTTTTTTTTTTTTTTTTTTTTTTTTTTTTTTTTTTTTTTTTTTTTTTTTTTTTTTTTTTTTTTTTTTTTTTTTTTTTTTTTTTTTTTTTTTTTTTTTTTTTTTTTTTTTTTTTTTGAAAAAAAAAAGTGGTTAAAAACAAAGTATATGTGTTCTATTTATAAATATGGCAAGCCACAAAGTTAATGCTTTTTACGAATATATAAAGATAAATATCTAAATATACATAAAGATAGTGCAAAATGTAAAAAAGTAACCTTTTTGAAGCCAGAATAAAAAAACCGTCTCGTTTTTAAAAGAATATATTTTTTGTTTGTGTTTTAGAGTTTTATAGAAAAGCCTGGTCAAATCGCTAATTATGACGGTAGTAGGAGTTTTTCAAATATGTTCAGGTTATTCGCAACCCGGGAATGTTTGACTTTTCTTTTTTTTTTTTTAAAAAAAGGGGCCGAAGATCGAGATATCTTGTTGGAATTTCTTTGGAAGAATTTCCTCTTTTACATTATTGACTTTATAAATTTAACATAGATCGACAATTTGCTTGTTAATTTGATTTTTTTTTTCGTTTTGTTAAACATTTTTTAATATATAATTTAATAAGACATAAGTATTAGAAAAGTATTAACGAACAAAAAGGTAGTTTCCCAAAGCTGTAATAAGGCGACTAGCCTGCTTGTTTTACATAATTATACATTTTCAATTAATTAATTTTAGTTAAAATTAGTTAGGTATTTTCACATATAGGTACATGGATATTTACAGATTATTGCTAAACAAAAAAAAAATCAGGACCGTGTGTGTTTGTGGACCTACTAATATAACCGTTTCGATTTTTTTTTTTTTTTAATATTAATACCGCACAAGAGTCTCAACTGTTCTCAACCTCCAGAGCCAGTGAGACTATGGCATCCCCAAATAGGGTATGTTGTGTTTTTCAAATATGTACTAGGGAGGGAAGGAGATTGGGAAGGAAGGTTTTGAAGTAAGGGGCTATTCAGATCTGGTCACCAAACACGGCTTAAGCCATTTCAAGCAACGTTTCAATTCTGAATGGTGGTCTTTTCACCAGGGCGATACTTAGAGTTAATTTGATTTTTTCCTGGAACGTGCCGCAAATATACTTTTTTATTATTTTTTATGAATTAAATGTGTTATGACGACACAAAAAAGGTAATTGAAAAAAAGTTATTGGCGCACGCCGGGTTTGAACCCGCGACCTTTGGATTCGTAGTCCAGCGTCTTACCACTCGACTATGGAGGCCGTGATTTCCATTTTTATTCTATCCATGTCTTTAAAATTTTTAAATACTTTTTGTCGAAATAATTCGACAGAAGCCAATTAATGATTAATTACTTACTTCTAAAATGTTCGTAAAGTAAATTGGTATATTGGTATCTTACGAGAACAGAATTCTGTGCTGAAACTTTAACTATTTACGTACAACCTTCTAACGATAATATTGAGTTTGATCTTCGCTGTTATTTCAGCGAATGGTTTCTCCGTAAGGGTTGTGAGTTGATTAAGTTGAAGGTAATGTGATGTATCTCGCAGCGGGTGTCAGGAACATGTGGTTAGCGACCCTCACGAAAAATGTTGATGAAAATCAACCCTTAGGTCTTAGCGTTGGACAGCGACCTTTAATTTGCCTTGATGAGGATATAAGTCCCCAAATTAGAAAAGCGGAGACAAACGTTTCGGGAAGATAAGCAATTGAATGAAGTAATAACTATGTGTGTAAGCGTAATTCGAAGACGGTTGCTTGGAAATAAACGTAAATCGGATAGTTATCTTAAAACATATTTGATTTACTTAAACCTATTTAATATTCTTAATATAGACTATTTCTTTGTTTTTAAATTTAATGTTAGTATTCAATGGATGCATTTTCCAGTTTTTCTTCAGTTTTGCTTTTCAAAATCAATTATTTCGAATAATGTTATAAACTCATGTTTTGATTATGCATAATTTATTTTGCACTTTTTACATTTTTTGATCTGCGAGCGTATTTAATTGGTCCGTCAACAAAACTTTTTCACAAACCGTACCATTATTTTGTCAAAACTATTTTTTGTTTATGCATATCTTTATAAAGGATTATTTAAAGTGCATAGATTTTTTTCCAAAAATAGAAATTTACTTTCAAAGAGTCAGTGACGAATTAAAAATTATTTTCGAGAGAGTAATAATTTTGAAGAATTTTTATTAAACTGGACTTCTGAGAGATCTTTAAACCAGATTTTAATGTGTTTTTTACAATCGTCTTTCTTAATTTTGTTTAATCTTATAGAAGGGCGTCGTAACGTTTTATAGTATTTTTTTATATATTCAAACAGTAAACTGTTACATGAATGTTATTATATTCAGTTTCTTTCAGCTAAATAAACGGTTCCTTGGTTTTTTAATTAAGTTTAAAGTGAAAAAAAAAATGGTATAGAACTTAATTATACCGTAAATCGCCCAGATTTTTCTTCATTATTATTATAACTATATTTACGACTAACCTGCCAGACAATTTCTTCTCGGAGGTCAAAAAAATACCGTTATTTATAGAAATAACCTATTATCCAATATAGTTATCTTTATTTATTCGAGGCGTGTAGGAAAAAAGAAAAAAAGGGTGGGCTCTACCGAAAATATTACCAGAAATACGGAATGGTCAATAACCAATATCTGGTAATAACCTCTGATCAATAACGACCACCAACGCCTCCAAGGGGTAAAATAACTGATAAGTGATGTGACCTTAGGCTGTTTCGGATTTAGTTATGTGAAAAGGTTTAATGAATATTTCAACAAAAGTTTAAAAAAACGAAAGCGTATAAAAGTACAAAGTTTTTAATTAAGACATTCTTTTTCACAGTTTAAAACATTTTTTGTAAGTTTTATCATAATAAGCGATCGACACTCGGACCTGGCAACACTCATACATTAAATAATGAGAAATTTTGCGCTGTTTGTAAATCAAACTGGCAATATCACGACTTGTCAGTAAAAAGCCTTTTTACTACCGTACTGAGGTCGTAGAGGCAATCTATATTTTGAACAATAAAACGAAAATAGATGATATTTAAAAATTTTAAGCTTTTTAACATTTTAAAAGCTTGAAATTGTAACTCATCATTTCTAGTAGTAACCACGAGATTAAAATAGTTACAGTATTCTAAAACTCTATAATCTCGTTGCATGTATGTATATTGTTAACGATATTGGGTTCAAATACTGTTAGGCCTTAAAAGTAAATGTGTTTTACTTAGTTTTGTGATTTTCAATGAATACACCACGACAATAATTGAGATATTTTTTTAATGGAGGGCTTATTCAAACAATTAAACCAAAATATTATAGAAAATAAATATTATCCATACCTCTAATAAAATCCGAAAAGAAAAACGTCCACGTTAGTAAAATTAGGGGGCTGATTTTCAAAATGTGAAACGATGAAGCTTTCATTGTAAATCTGCAACAAACAAAAAATACGTGTAAAATAATTAACTGTTGAATGAAGCATTTAGAACAAACGTAAAAATAATTTATTTAAATATTTCTTACCGGTCACATCAATTACTAAAGTATGAGAAATTCCTTCAGATTATCACACAAAACTTGAACACTTCATTAAAAACTTCATAGAAATATCTAATAGCTATTGATTAAATTCACAACATATGTACTTAACTTCATAACGAATTAATTATTAATACATTTAAATCTAGTATTTTTAATTAATATTTTCAACGCACAAAGCACTTATTTTAACGCTCTATTTAAATGTGATGACAAAGCTTGAAACAAAATTAATTCAATTGCTTAGTAAGGACGTTAGATTCCACAATTAAATAAAAATCACTTCCACAAACTCGCTGCTGGCTGGGCGCGAGATAGGCCGGAGCACGAACGGGAAGTGCGAACAGTGCGTCCGGAGGAGCGGAGAAGCCTTATTGTGACCGGATATCGGCGTTGTTGGGTCGACGTTCGAGCAAAGACTGGCGTCGCGAGCGCCGCGGCGGCCACGTCTATACAAGCCAGTCGGGGGATGCGCGCAGTGCGTGATGGAACCACCCTACCTACCCCCTAGCCGAATACAGCCTGTCCCAATAAAATTGATTGATGAAATTATTTACCGAATTCTCTGTTTACATTGTCATTATTGAAATAAAGGTGGTTATGTTTTCGACTCTGTTTGAGGTCTTTTGGCAAACAAGTAAATGTGAGATAATCTTGTTATAGATTTACGATACTCGTCATTTTTTCAATGTTTTCGTGTTAACTTTGTGGAGTCTCTTTACATATTTTTGTTTTTCAAATGCGATATTTTCAGTTCGGCTTAACTAACTAACCACTACACCGTTTCCCCGCAGGAGTAGACAAAGAAAACGGACCGCCATACGACTCTGTCTTGGCACACACTCATTGCTTCATTCACATTCATACATCTCATCAGTATTTGATTCACTTGATCGTGCCATGTCTTTCTCGGGCGTCCCCAACTTCTTCTTATATTCACTTTCGCATCATAAATTCTTTTTTGCGATTCTTTCTTCGTTCGTTCATTTTATATGCCCAAACTATCTAAGGGTCCCTTTCTTGATCCTAATCATTACGCGTTTTATGTTTATTTTGTACTCAATTTTTTCACCTTCTAAAGACATTTTCAATTTACATTTGGAGACGAAACAGTTTTAAGGTGTAAACCTTTTATTTATACTACTAAGATTTTTTGAATTACTGGTCTTTTGGTAAATGTTTATAATTATTTTCTAGCCTATCCTAAAATTTCCTATAATCTCAACTTTTGTACATTGGTGTTTGTTAAACACCCTTTTTAAGAGGTGGTTTTGATTTTTATATGATTTTTTGTGTTTTTAATATTAGTTTTATCAATTCAATGATTAGCAGACGTGAACACTTTCAAAAGTAGCTGAAATTATTTTCAGATGTTTTAGAATCCTTTTTGACAATAGTTAAAGAACGTTCAGACTTATGAACCTGACCTACAAATTTGAAACACCCCGTAGAAATATAAAATTTCCAAGTCTAAAGATGTCCGTATTAAGTTGCACCCAGTCTGCTCAAATTCACATAAGTTGTAGATTAAGTACTAAATGCCATTTTTTATTGTAATGCCATGGATATGTTTTTTTATAAAGCTGGTACGTTATTAATATTGACCAACAGGTTATATTTTACGAACAATTATCTGACATTGATGGAAGAAATGGTGAATTTGAAGGGACACGCTGTTCATACATCTGGCAGAAGATTTGAAGGAGGATATTTGTGGTCTTGCTACCCCTTCCCTTAATTCGAGCATCAGTCACCCTCGACTTAAACCGCGAGCAGTTTACGGAGGAATGATAAAATGTTAACTCATTGAAACAAAACATAAACACCAAAGTTGTATCTGTTCAAACCAATTTTATTAAAATGACAAGTGTAAGCGTATTATTTTCAGCACTTATTTTTAATGTATAAATAATATAACTAGCTTTAAAATTGTAAAAATTTTGTAACACGTTTTGTCGTAAAAAAAAATTATCGTTATTTTTTCGATTTACATCAAAAAATATTGAAACATATTTATCTTTGTAAACACCGATTTACTATGGTTTAAATTTAAATATTTTTTTACTCCCTTATTCGGGGTAGTGCAACTAATAACCGTATTTCTATTACTATTCATGTTTCAACAAGTAGCGGCTGGGGACTTCTTAGTGTCCTAGAGCGCATAGATTGAAAAATACGACGGTATTGATGTTCTTGTAGCCGAAAATGATTTATTTATTTTACAGTTTTTTTTTAATAAAAAAAAATTGTTGTGCTCACGGCTTGCGGAAAATCATCATACAAAAATTTGAATAGTAAAATAACATTTAAAAAACTTGTTCGTTTACGACAACATCAATCATGACATTTTTTTCAATCTGAGCATTATAGCACACTAAAAAATTATAAGACGCCATTGTTTTCAACGCCAATTTACTTACGATATTTTCAAAAAAGAAGCTAGTAGTCCACAATATCAAAATATATGGAATAGCAAGCGGAGTGTGTGTGCCAGACGGAGTTATATGGCGGACCGTCCTTCCGCGAAGAAAGGAGTGAAAAGAATATATGATGCGAAAGAAGTCGAGACGCCCAAGAAAGATGAAGGGTATGTATGAGATGATGTATGAATTTGAATGAAGCAAGGAGTGTGTGCCAAGACGGAGTTATATGGCGGACCGTCCTCTCTTCCTACTCCTGCGGGGAAACGGCGTGATGGTTAGTTAGTTAGTTAGTTAACACTCTTCATTCAAAATATGAACATTTTTTTTACTGAAAATGTTTTTGTTTTTGTTTTAATATCTTGCTTACATTGCCGAAACTTCATTATGTTTTCGTAGGAAACGAGTTTTCTACCCAATATCACAAAAAAAATGTTTTCAAAAAGATAGAACAAACAATTTTGTGTGCATCTTATTTTCATACTTAAAACGACGTTGTCATCAGAATAAAATTAAAATAAAGAGTTAAAATTGTTCTCGTTTAATCGGTAGTAAGGGCAGAAAAACTTTCCATTATTTGGATTTTCATCCATAAAATTAAAGTGTTCGCGTCGTGTGTGCCAACATAATGAAAATGGGTAAGGAAATACAAAACCGCAACACACCCTGTATAGTAGCAAAACCACAAAGGGTGTTAAACCATTTCCCCTTCCACTCCTTCCCTGAACAAATGTTTCAGACAACCTAACCGTGTCCATCATCCGGCATCTGGGTGACATCTGCCCAGATATCTCACAAACAAATTAATTCATAATCCCTCAAGATAAAAGAACACCCTGCGTTTACCCTACGAATTACGTCTTATCGTGCGCAGAAAATCTACGTGGATATATTTCTTGTTCCTCGCGATGTAAAACAATAATTAGATACGTCTAGCCACGTTTTACGATGCCTCCCTCCCCGGGCCTTGGAACAATTCGCCCATTTCACTCATTTTATGTTCTCTCCTGTAGTTTGGGCGTGAGCAAAGTTAGAGTTTATGAGGCCGGCTGAAGATTTGGATGGGAAGCACCGTAATTGTTTGTGGTTCCTTCATTTGAAAAAGTAATTGGAAAGAAGAAGTAGAATGGAAGAAAGTAGGAAGTGGTGAGTTTCTTTTTACCACTGGTTTTTGTGTTTTACCTGGCGAAGCGCTAGTATTGTTGTATTACAAATGTACAAGCACGATGGATGAGTGTTCCGCATTCAAGTTCTTCCCTACACTTTGCAGTTGTTGGGAATTCTCGAATGGAAAAGCTCGGAGCTGTACACAGTTTAGATTTTCTCTTACTCGAGAATATTTCCCGCTATCTCCGTCGAAACTTTCAACGTTATAATTAAAGTAGGTGCTTGCTAAAATTAAAAACATTTATTCCGTATGCACCGTTTTAAATTGATATGCAAATTTTATAAAACAATATAGAAGTTCAGTTTCTGAAGGGAGCTTTGTTGTTTTTTGTATTTTGCAGGTGTATAATATTTTCAGTTCGATCATCAATTAAGAGTATATTTTCTGTTATTTTACCAATGCTGACAACTGAATTACGATGAAAATAATGACAGTATTAAAAAATATTCATCTTGACGATCACAAAATCATTTTCTTAAATACGACTTTTTTTATTAAAAAAAAACTATTTGAACAAATGGCATGCACTTACTACTGAGTGCATTTAAAAAATGTAATAAATATACCTACCAAAATAAACCGCCGAAACTAAATACTGCTTGAAATAAATCCAATAAATGAATACCTATGAAATTTCTTTAAACATTAAAAAAAACTTTTGGTTTCGGTTTGAAATGTTGTTAAATTTTCTAAACTTCATGGATGTTGTGAAAAAACTCATCTACCTTTTAATTTATTTTTATAACGAGAATGAAAACTAACTTAAATAAAATAACAAAATAAATAAAAAGTTTGCACACATAAATAACGTGTCTGATTGAATGTACGTGTCTTAAAATGAGAAAATATTTCGTCATAATTATTACTTAATCACGTTTTAAATAATTGACTCTTCCTGGAATGATTCATCAAACGTGGGAAAAAAGGTTGCACATTTTTTCAGCACATCCTTACCATGTGCCGTACGATCACGCATCCATCATTCAGATTTAGAATATCCTTTTCTCTTGTTTGTTATTCGGGAAAATGTCCAAACCCTCCCCAAACAGATATCCATAACAATTTTCCGATACGTTCTCATTGGAAATTTTCCCTCGTTTTCACAATAAATAGAAGGCCTAGAGAATAGTTAGAAAAATATGATACATTTTGAATGGGTTACTTGAATTGTTTATATTCCCTGAGAAGTTTTCGTTTATGGAATATTTCTTAGCCCTTTCGTCTGGGGAGCAGGTCCTGTTTCTATTACTGTTTGTTAAATATGGAAAACACATACTAATCTAACAACGTATTGTAACATGTATAAGTTAAATTATTCAGTCAACCTTAAATTCTAAGAAAACTTTGATGTGGATGTAAAATAACATTCAATTTTTAAAAAATATTTTTTATCTTGTACTAATCTTTCAATTAAGTAAAGTAGAAGATAATACTCTTAGAAATGATTAAATGTGGAACAACGTTTTTAAAGGCATTGTATTTTTTTTAACGTTAATTAAAATTAAGATTATCAATTCGAACAAAATTTAGGGCTTTTCCCGTGATTTCTACAGCCTTTTTTCGAATACCTTATTCGTGTTAAATATATTTAAAAAAAAAAAAAACGGAAAATAATATGAGGTTTTTGAAAGTATTAGAACAATTGCACGGATATTTTAAAGCTCCAAAATTTGCGAGCTGAAAGCAGTGTTGAGCTAAAAAAAATAATCAAAAAAATCAGTGTTAATTTCATGACAAGCTCTCTATTTGGGTGTTGGGGCAGCCAATTAGATTTTCAGCTTTATCGAGTAAATTTCAAAGTGAGATACATATTTTGTTTAATTATCTACATAAGATATTTATCGGGTATACATTTGACATTATTCTATTATATCGAACCTATAGTTGTTATCTTAAAGAAATTTGACTTAAAATATTTTTTATTGAAAATATAAAGTACCTGATTTTGTGCATACGCATATTAATCTTAATGCGAGAATTTTGTAGCAAAGGGTCAAATAAATGTAAATTGTTTGATACGAATTGTTTTTTTTGTAGGAAGAACTTTACAAGTTCTATTTTGGTGAGCTCTTCCGCGAAAAAGATAAAATGTTTTCAGTATGTATGGTCATACATTATTCAACGCGAGCTGTCTTCGTTATTGAATTCTGGAATTATGTTATAGTAGATTCCAGAACCAGCCGTGGAATTAAATTGGGTATATTGATGAAATAAAAATTTCTACGCTAGGCACAACATATTCTATATCTACTTACAGTACTACCTTCCAAACATGGTTGAAATTTTTCTAGTAGATTGGATTACATGCTAAAAACATTGTACACTTTAATTGTAAAAAATAAAAATAAAAATAAAAATAAAAATAAAAAATAAAAAATAAAAATAAAAAATAAAAATAAAAATAAAAATAAAAATAAAAATAAAAATAAAAATAAAAATAAAAATAAAAAAAATAAAAATAAAAAATAAAAATAAAAAAAAAATAAAAATAAAAATAAAAATAAAAATAAAAAATAAAAATAAAAATAAAAATAAAAATAAAAATAAAAATAAAAATAAAAATAAAAATAAAAAATAAAAAATAAAAATAAAAATAAAAATAAAAATAAAAATAAAAAATAAAAATAAAAATAAAAATAAAAAATAAAAATAAAAATAAAAAATAAAAATAAAAATAAAAATAAAAATAAAAAATAAAAATAAAAAATAAAAAATAAAAAATAAAAATAAAAAATAAAAATAAAAAATAAAAATAAAAATAAAAATAAAAATAAAAATAAAAATAAAAATAAAAATAAAAATAAAAATAAAAATAAAAAAATAAAAATAAAAATAAAAATAAAAATAAAAAATAAAAATAAAAATAAAAACTACCTGGAAAAAATAAAGGGTTTCAAAACTGGCTGGCATGTTTGTGTAACTAAATAAATGTATCTATAAACAATCCGTGCATAATTACTGTTGTTCAAAATCTGTTAAAAATTGGCTTTTTGGCATATAATACGTAAAGCATGCAATGCACATAAGTGTGCCACCTGGTTTAGACGTGGTTAAGTCGTTTACAAGTAGAAAAAATATTTGTAGGTGACTCTAGTGAAAAATTAAAATCATTTTGATCACTGATAACTCAATCGTAATAAGAATCACTCGTAAACCCTTACTTTTTAAAGGACGTTCTTCGCCAAGATTGTTTTTTTTTTCAGAATAATCAAAATATTTCGGACTTTTCGTTTTTTTTTTTTTACATTTTTTCGTTTAATGACATTCAAATAGGTGATTAAAATTTTTTAAAAATAGCTGCGTTTGCCTTGAAAAGTTGTGCGTAATCGACGACACCACAACATAACGAGTTCCATTTACTACATACAAACAGATTTTTGCTCGAGAGTTGGGAAGGTGAGAAAGGGTAAAACAGGGAGACTCTGAAATAAGAACTTTGAGCTTCAACGATTCTAACACAGAAATTTTCGATATCTCATAAAATTGCCTTTCCATTTGCCCGTTTATCTGACACTTTACGTTAAATGGAAAAAAAATTATAATTGGTAACAGTAAATGACGTATTGCTAAATAAGTTCAAAGGTTTTAAAACGCGATTTACACAATTGACAAAATGATAAAATTATTATAATAACAATAATTTTACAGACTATTTTTAACTATTTTTTTTTACATTAACCCCACACAAGAAGCTTTGAGGGAAACATTTTTTTATGTCATCTTTGGGAATGCTGTGTGGAGGGTCTTTTTGAGGAAAGGAAGAAGGGAACTTGTTGAAGGAGGGAGGAAACATGGAGGCCGACAAATCGTTCCATAGCCGAGCTGTTGAACATAAGAACGAGTCGTAAAAGCGACCCGTTCTCATGTATTGAATGTCAACCGTGTACAAAATGCTAGGGGCGCGTTCGACGAGTTCCCTGACTACCGGTGCCAAAAGGATCAATGACGCAAGTTCCAATACATGTTCCTAGACATCTTTCTATGGGAAAGCTTTTTATTAGTACGAGTATGTAATGTGAGATGTATTTATAAATTTATATCATCTTTGTAGACTTTTTTATGTGAATACCGAACAAGAGTTCCAACTGCTGTCCAGAGCCAGTGGTACTATGGCATTATTAATTGGGGTATACTATAGGCTGAAGGTATTAAGGAAAGAAAGGAGACGAGGAAAGGGAAAATTGATAGGAACTTTGTCATAAGATCTGGTCACCAAACACGACTCAAGCCATTTCAAGCGACGTTTTAATTCGGAATGGTAAGTTTTTACCAGGGCGATACTGAGAGTATCTACAACTCTGTAAATTGTCAAATAACTTTATGACATTGCTTAAAACTCATGTTGATGTGATAGGTGTTTAAAGTACTTACGGCCCAATTGGTTTTCGACCCCTGCAGGGTGGAGTCATTCTTCCCTCCTTCCCTCCCAGCCATCAGCCATCGGAGGCACCATAAATCACCCTTCACTCTGGCGTATGATGTTTACAAGATTTGGGTGGTGCGTACCAACCCACCCTAGCCTCCGTTTAACTCCAAAGGATACCTAACTAGCCGAGTTGACTAGTAAATGACCGAGATGAAAGGCAAACTGTCAACATTGAACACGTCAATGTTTTCGTTGAGTTGTATGGACTATAGTTTTCAATACTAAATTAGATTAGATACAATAATTAATTAAAATATTTAGCATCGACAGCAAATCAGTTAAGACATGTTGTCATAAGCAGATAATACTTCTCTTGCTTTTGTGAGGGTGGTTTTATTATTGATATATAAGGATTTAACCACTTTGTTTTACTATTTTAATTAAATTAATGTTCACAAAATAAGTCTGAAATTTAATACATTTTTTTTTGTTTTAAAATTTTATTAGTGCTTATTTTTTTTCCAAGATGGTAATTGACGTAACCTACACATATGCTGAATATTATTTTTTTATCTCATTGACTCACACAGTACCAGCCTTAAATTTTTTTTTTTTTTGCAATGTATCACAAATAGTTTTTCGATATTTATTAAAGCTTTACGCTTCGTTAGGGTATGATAGTATTTGATAAAAAAAATCGTTAAAATTCTTAGTAGATGAATTGGAACAACGTGCAAAATTTTTTAAAAATAGATAGCGAAAATGACTCGATACCTTACACAATCCAGGAGGATGTATTTTTCCTTACGGTTGTAAGAAATTGGGTTTCGGTAACACAACTGATAGATGCGTACTCAATAAAATATTAATAATACACAAAACGTGTAGGTATATTAATTCACATAACGTTAAAAAGCCGGTTCTATTTATGCCGAGACTGAATGTTGCCAACGAAGCATATGAATATTACCACTTTTTTGACAAGTCATTTATGTGATGAAATGAAACTTTACAACGCGGACTCATGAATACAGAGTCTGATCGGCTTAACTTTTTCTCATTCAAATTAATTTAGAGAGATTAAAAAATATATTCGACGTAGATTATGTGCACTGAAATTATTTGAAAAAATTCCCAATACAAGTTATTTTAAAAAAGCTGTGGTTGCGAAAGGGAAATAATACCTACATTTTGATAAAATGTTGTTTTTAATGTGGAAGTATTATACTCGTATGTCTATTTTTCTACAAAGACACAAACAAATAAATTAATTTAATAAAAATAACTTCATTTTGAGTTATTTATTTTATTTACGGAAAAATTTGGATGACAGAATTTAAAGCTGCAGATTGTTTACTTATTTAAGTGTGTACGGAGTAGATCGAACAACTCGGGGGGTTGCTAGCAATTTCCAAAACGAAAGAACGGTTTGGAACCGGTCTAGTGCTAAGTTAATTGAAGGTAATTTAATGTAACTAACTAACTAACCATCACGCCGTTTCTCTGCAGGAGTAGGCAGACGGAGCCGGACGGACCCCCATACAACCCTGTCTTAGCACACACTCCTTGTTTCATTCACATTCACGCATCGTTACATACATACTCTTCTATTATTCTGATTCTTCGTATGGCCTGACTCAAGTATTTGATTCACTTGATCGTGCCATGTTTTCCTCACTTTCGCATCATATGTTATTTTCACACTATATCCTTTCTTCGATCATTTGCTCTACAGGCCCAAAGTGACCATATCTTGATCCTATTCATTACGCTTACAACATCCTTGCATTTTTTCCAGATATCCACATTTTTAACACGGTCATACATGGCATTTACCACACATATCATTTCCACAGTATTTAGCCAGTTCTATGCCTCACTGCCATACATCATGGTTGGTATAAGCACTCCATTGTGGACTGCTAACTTTGCTTCTTTTTGGACATTTTTTTTATTTGCGCTAGCAGCGTTTAGTCCTCTGTTAATGGGATGCTTATACTACTTATATAATTTATTTAAGTACTCATATTTATCATGAAACTAAAGAACTCAAAAGCGAAAAAAAAAATATTATGAGCTTGATCGGTCATTCAGGTATAGGTTATGTATCATTTTTAAGATATACTAACTCGTATTTAACTACAAAAAAGTATTTGGAAATCATTTCTTTTTACGTTGTGCTTTGATTCCTGCTTTCTTTTTATCGTCAATATTGTATACGTTCCCACACTACACTAAAGAAAAAGCTAACTACTTACTTTTCACTTCAGTGCCTTTCTTTGCCCGAATAATAAAACATCAAAGCAGCTGATCGAAGAACCGAAACATCAATAATCAATCATTAATTTGAGGGCATGGAGGCTTTTATTTTTCGAAGCCTTTAGAACCTATGTATGTAAGTAGGTTTTATATTTTCAGGCCATTCAACCGCTGGCGTTACGTGCTATTCAGCGAATTAAGGGCACGTAGATTAATAAAAACAAGTTCATGGAGAAACGAGCAATTCTACAAAATTGCTTTTTGCAATACATTTATTGAAGTTCTAATTTTATTGTTTAGGTTTAATAAGTTTAGTTTGTTGACAACGTTGTAATTCTAGGATCAAACATTTTTATTAAACACCTTTTTAAATATGTTTTTAAAGTTGATTTTGTAGAAGTCGTCAAGCATTTAAAAAGGTTTAATTAAAACAATAATAATTATTATTTTAAATTAAACAAAAAAAAATAATTTTAAGTTAAAAGTCCTGCTAGGTAATTATTTTTACGCGTGACAGCTGTTTCGCTTTCTGAGGGCATTATCAAACTGTTGATAATGTTAAGAATCTCTTAACATTATCGAAGTTTTTAATTTAAAATAATAATAATTATTGTTTAAATAAAACCTTTTTAAATGTCAAGGCCTCTCTGATCGAGTAGTTAAGATGCTTGACTACAAATCCAGAAGTGGAATAGTGACATCCCCAAAATAAGGGCTGAAGGGGGTGAGGAGGGAAAGGAGATGGGAAAAAAGATGGTTGGGAAGTACCTGGCTATACGGATCTGAAGACCAAAGAGGGTTAAAACTATTAATAATATCACATTTTAATTAAATTTAATTCATTTACGCACGCTGAAATTTGAACCCGTAACCTCTAACCAATATAAATTTAAAGATGTAATTGTCATTATTTATTTTTTATTCGTCATTTTAAATGTGTCTCATTTCATACATGTATAAACTGGGGCTTATTTCAAGATGGTAAATTCATTACAGATAACCGAGATTGACTGAAAAGTTTCAAAAAATATTGTAGCGTTTTTCGCATGGTGCGAATGTAAATTAATGGTACAAATCTGTGAATTTAAAATTAGGAATTTTGTTTTGTTGTATGTAATTATGTCATGTGTTTCTTGGATTTAAAAAAATAATAGCACATTATTTTATTTTCTAATTCATCTCATTTTCTTTGCTCTATATGTATCTAAGGAACAATTCCGCATACTTACCTCAACGCTTTTATTACTCATTCCGTTCTTCATTTCGCCCACAAAAATACGTGCTCATATTTTTTTAAACAAAAATTTAGCACATTCTAAAATGCTTTCAACTATTGCTTTTAGCTAAACACCTCCTTGCAGATCAGCATTCCTTAATTATTTTTTTTTAAAAGCAGTTGAGAAATATATTGTTGACACGAAGTTGGTATTTTATTCATATTAATGAAGAAACTACTGTTTCTGTATCACGGAAAATGCATGCGAAAGCCGAGTTTTTGGATTATTTTTTTATAGTGTTGTTTATAATTGTTTTTTAAATTATTATTTCCTACACAAAAGTTGCGTTACATTAAAATCAAAGCTGGACTTTTATTTATACTGCTATTTAATTGATTTTGCATTTGATGAATTAATCCCTTCGGCACCGGTGAACAGACGAAAATGAGAACAGGTTGCTTTTACAGCTCGTTCTTGTGTTCAACATCTCGGGTGTGGAATGATTTTCCGGCTTCTGTGTTTCCTTCTTTCTACAACATGAGACTCTTCAAGACCCATCTTTACTTTTCCCTTTCCTCAAAAACATCCTCCACATAGCATTCTTAAAGATGGCATAGGTTCTGAGGAAAATAATTTCCTTCAGGGCTTTCTGTGTGGAGTTAATTAATATGTTATACAGGTATATGCATAAAAACCTAACTTTTTTTGGTAATGATTTTGAATGTAGGATTTCGAGAAAATTTGTCGAATATACTGGTACGTACAAGCTTCAATCATTATTATTGAGTTTACAGTACTCCCACGATTCTGCGGCTCTTCTCTCGAGCAAACTCCATTATTGTTCCACACCCAGAGGATAGTTTAACTTGTAATGCACTGAACAGATACTCCCTAGAAGTGCGATCTACACCAATTTGAACGATTTCACCAATTTACACGAGACCTTTTGACTCTTGGGCCTCAGACAAGCTAACAAAATCGATAATCCGTACAGCAAAGAATTTTGATATGTTAAAATTTTTGATCATTTTCACCAGAAGTGAGATTTTTTTTGCTTATTTCGGGCACACGGACACCCCCACAATACACCTCTAAAAGTTACCCATACTGAGACACCGGCTATATATATGACCTTCTCACGCTCACACCACTCAGCTAAAACTTTCAATACATATTAAATTATATTTAAGTTTGTAAACTTGTTGGTATTCATAAATATTCATTGAAGGCTCGTATGTCAGAAGTATTATTTAAACCGATTATATGATGTTGGAAACTATCATAGTTGTATGAATGGAATAATTAATGCTGAGGAACTGTTATTTAAGTTGGGTTTTTATACTTTATAAGTTTACATGAATTCACTTTTGTGATTATAATTTGAATACTTCTACTAACAATTTACTTTTTACAGAATTGGCAAACTAATGACATCTTTAGGTACTTTCAAAATAAAACTTTACTTATTTTACACAATCAGAATTATTAAAAATGTATATTTTACTCTTTAACAAAGGTGTTTTTTTTTTAATATGTAATTGTATTAAAAATAATACAATTACGGTTATAAAAAACTTTGTACATGTTTACCGAGTTATGTATTATATTTCTTTTTTTTTATTTCATATACCATAGTTTCATAGTCTCAAGTAAGTATGAGAAATGTATGGATACAAGATTGAATGAGAAGGGAATGGATGGTCTAAGCATAGAGGAAACATGGAACCATATAAAAGTGAGTCTATGCGAATCTGCTAGAGAGGTTTGCGGAATAAGCACGCAAGGTAGGAAGAAAGGTGACGCATGGTGGGATGACGAGATTAAAGCACTGGTCTCAGAGAAGAAGAAAGCATGGTTATGTCTGATAGCGACTGGCAGTGCTTCTAGCGCGGAGAGGGATCGAGCGAAAGAAGTATACAAGGAATGCAAGAAAAGAGTAAGTGTTGGAGTGAAAGAACGAAAGAAACGCCTGGAAGAAGAAGAGGGAATAAAAATGACAAATCACTTCCAAAGAAAACATTAAATTGTTTTGGAAGGAGGTCAAGAGGTCCCGAAACGGCCCAGAAAGCGGATGCGTGAAAGTTGTAAAATCGAAAGATGGAAAAATGTTGACAAATGAGGAAGAAATAAAAAGAAAGATGGATGAAATATTTCGAAGAGGTTTTTGAAAGCACCCCAAGCGACAGTGTTCCCAGTGTCGAATCAGGTATGAATGATGATGAAGTGAATGTTGTCGAAATCAGCATGGATGAAATAAAAAGATCGATTAAATGCATGAAGAATGGTAAAGCTGTTGGATTCGACAATCTCGCTGCTGAATACTTTAAAGGAGATAGCCATGTAGTTCTCACATGGCTGTGCAAACTTTTTAACCAGTGTTTAGAGGAGGGTTACACGCCATTAGATTGGAGAAGGGCTGTGATCATGCCTCTGTACAAAGGTAAAGGGTCACGCATGGAATGTGGGAACCATAGGGCTATGTTTACTAAGTTCAGTTGGCAAGCTGTATGGTAGAATATTGATTGAAAGGGTAAGAATGAAAAAACAAAAGACAAAATTTGGGACATTCAAGGTGCTTTCATGAGTGGAAGGGGTGCATGGATCAAATTTTCTCATTGCGGATGCTTACAGAGAAGTTTTTGGCAAAAACCAGAAACTTTTCTGTGCTTTTTTGTCGATTTGCAAAAGGCGTATGATCGAGTTGATAGGGACAAATTGTGGAAGGTATTATCCATGTATGGAGTTAACACAAATCTTATACAGGCAATCGCGTCCTTGTACGAGGGAAGCGTTGCATGTGTTAGAGTGAACGGTGATTTTACGAAGTGGTTTAACATCACAAAAGGTGTAAAAACAAGGCTGTGTAATGTCACCGTGGTTGTTCAATTTGTACATGGATAATTGTATGCAAGAATTGAAAGGTGTGGGCTTGGGCGCGAAAATGAACAGTGTGAAAGTATGTTGCCTATTGTATGCGGATGATGCGGTGCTGATTGCTGACAATATGGAAGATCTACAGTTTCTCGTGTCTAGGATGAACCAAGTATGTATGCAAAATGAGTTGATGATGAATGTAAGTAAGTCCAAAGTGATGGTGTTTGAAAGAGAGAGTACGAGAACAGCGTGCAATATAGTTGTGAATGATGAATACTTGGAGCAAGTGGATGAGTTCGTGTATTTAGGAAGTATGTTTACAAGAGACGGAAAGGCTGATAAGGATATTGAAAGAAGGGTGAATGCAGGAAACTCCATTAATGGAGGACTGAACGCTGTTGGGGCAAATAAGAAATTGTCCAAAGAAGCGAAGCTAGCAGTCCACAATGGAGTGCTTATACCAACCCCTGATGTATGGCAGTGAGGCATGGAACTGGCAGAGGAAGGATGAAAGTAGACTGAATGCTGTGGAAATGAGATCTTTGAGACGGATGTGCGGTAAAACCATGTATGACCGTATTACAAATGTGGATATCCGGAAAGAATGCAAGGCTGATGTGAGCGTAATGGATAGGATTAAGAAAGGGACGCTCAGATGGTTTGGGCATGTAGAGCGAATGAACGAAGAAAGGAGTGTGAAAAGAATATATGATGCGAAAGTGAATGGAAGAAGAAGTCGAGGACGCCCGAGAAAGACATGGCACGATCAAGTGAATCAAATACTTGAATCGGGTCGTGTGAAGAGTCAGAATAACAGAAGAGTATGTATGAGACGATGTATGAATGTAAATGAAGCAAGAAGTGTGTGCCAAGACAGAGTTGTATGGCGGTCCGTCCTCTCTGCCTACCCTTGCGGGGAAACGGCGTGATGGTTAGTTAGTTAGTTAGTTAGTTAGTTTCATACGTTTAATTTCTGGTAATAAATAATTGATTAACTACAAGTTTGATAAAGAAAAAAAACTAATAACCCAGAATGTTCAAAGGTCCAAACCCAATTTACTTTTTTTTAATGTATGTTAACGTATTAGATGTATTATATGTACCTTTAATCACTATATAAGGAGTTGGTTCAAACGGTCTTTTTTTTAATATTTGATATATTTTTATGTCATATTAGCTGTCGTATTTAAGATTTCAATCATTTATATCGATGGAGTTACATTATATTTATATAAAGCTCTCTTGTGTGTTTTTAAAACAACAAAAAATGTAGACTAACATCGCATTTTCCACACTGGGTCGTCTTCTGGATGTCTTCTTTTTACAATCGACTTCGGCGTATTTTCGTATATTATCAATTTTCCCCGCCAAATCGTTTTTCCCATCTAGCCGTATAATATTATTTTGTAGTAAACTCTAAAGGAACTTTGTTCATATTTTTAAGCTGTTTATATTAATTTAAATTAACCTAAATAATCTCTCTCAGAAACTTAAGTTGAGTCTTTTTTGCACCACTACTTATTTTCAGCTGCCATGCCTTAGGGATGCACACATTAAGCTGCTAAGATAGTTTTGGCCAAGATCAATTTTTATTATTTTATGCCTATTCTGTGCATATTAATATTTTCATCCATTCTGTCGACCTCTCACACGATTTTATTGTATTCACTCACCATGTGGAGCCTTTCATCCAGAATCGTTTTGTTTTCTTTCTGGGAGAAGCGTTTTACTGGTTCAATAAGATGTGCTCCTTGTATTTTGGATTGCCAAAGCCACTGCTAAAATATTCATTCATTTTTAAACAAACACCCATCTTCTTTGCTAATCTAAGATTCGATAAATCCTCTGTTTTCGTTCTTTAGTAATTTATTTGGAGTAAAATTATGGTTTTTTGGAATTTGATATTATTTAATGATTCCGTTTCCATAAAACGAAATTAAATAAACTGGCTATCCTAAAACGGTAAAATATTTCTAGTTGGCGAAACAAAATATTTTTGTTAAAAAATTGTAAAACATTTACTGTGTTAAATAATATGAATGTTTGTTATAAATTACATTGTAATTTTAAAAGTTTCACAAATGCTCATGAAGTCAAAATGGACATGTCAAGTGATGTCAATAACTTCCATAACCTCAAAAAATAAAACCAAATTTATTTCTAGTTCTTGGTTGTTTCATAAAAATAATTGTTTAACTATGTAAAAAAAATAAGAGATTCTTACAAATTTTCATGGGCCTTATTTTTAAATGTCGACTAATTTAAAAAAAAAACTGCTTTTGACAAGCGTCATAGACATCAAATATCATAATAAATAATGCTGTGTTACCAGCCCTTAGTATAAAAAAAAATTATTATTTTCTTAATTAGTAAGTATTTTTGCAGCAATAATTCAATGTTTACAACCATATTGTATGGTCTACTTGGGACGATTGAGCAGTACAGGATTTTAAAATCTTACAACAATATTTTTTTTTTAATAAAAAAAAAATAATTCTGTTTATTTAACCTCATAGAAGGCAAAAACTTTTTTCTTAATCTAACCATTTTCTTGTGGCGAATTTTACTTAAAAAAATAACCTAAACAAACGCTTGGTCGGAATCGTTAAAGCGGTTCATAAATATATTTTTAGTTTATTTGTTTTATTTATGCTCTTGTCGTTTGAATTAAAGGGTGTTCCTTTTTTAAATTTCTTCAATTAATTTCAACCAATCACAGAAAAATGTTTCATTATTTGATTAGATCAAAATACAAAGATTTTTTTTGAGCAGCTAAAAAAATTGAAAAAAATAAAGGCGTTTGAAAGATAAATTAATTTTTATTTAAGTTGCATAAAATTCTAATTAATAAAAGTAACTATAATACATGGACTGAATCGAAGTGTATACTTATTTTAAGGATACGTCAAAGGTTTAACGCCTTGCTTCAACTTTTTTAGTAAACAATTTTATTCCGAAAATATCAAATTTTACAAAAAAATTTATTTATGGAGCTACCATTAATGAAAAATATCGAAATCATCAAACATACTCAAAAATCTACAAATAAAAATGTCATATTTTTTGTTAAATTTTGATTTCTTCGTCGAGCTCCGGATTAATCTCGGAAAAATCTGTCTCCCAACAACAGACTGGAGTGGCAAGAAAATATTTTCTGCGATAAAATTGTGAACAAGGACGGGTATACAGAGGGTAAAAAATTTAAAGCTTTCTTAACAAGTTAAACACAACTTTTCTATCGGCAAAGGGACAAACTTATAAAATTTGAAAGGTCGCAAGGAGTAGATTTTTTCCCGTGCTAAAGTTCTAAATTTTTCTTTAAGGCCTGGGGGTACGCAAGACTATCGAATTTATCCTTTATTTAGACTTGATAAGGGTTGGATAGGAAGAAAAATTCTTGGAAATAAAAAAAGTTATGAATTGAACTAAAAACGAGATTGCATTAGGAAAAGGGTTTTTTTACCCCGAAATAATGGTATGACAATGAGTGAATCTATTCTAATAAAATATTTAATTATCTCAAATAATTCGACTACATTTAACTTTATGCTGCTTTATTTTAAACGAACAAACAAAAATATTGAATTCAAAGTTATTTGACTATACACGTATTTTTTTTTAATATGCCATCACTTTATAAGTACATAATTGTCATAAATAATTATCTTATGGGAGGACTTAACTGAGTCAGACCACTTTCAAGAAGTATCTTTAAAATTCCAACTCACAAAAAAAAATTCCTTGAAAATGAGCACACCTTAACCACATTCACTATTTTAGCGCTTTGGGTACATAAACGATAATCAGGAGAAAGTAAAATAATTTCTTAATCCTTATCCCTTATGTGAAAAAATGGCAATTTCTTGGTAGCTGAAGAATGTAAACATGTTTTATTCGATTTCAGTGGAATTTTCACAAAATTTTAAGAAAATGCACACTACATAATGACAAAAAAAGGAGAAACAGGTTATGTAAAAAGTACCAAGTTAAATTGTTTTTCGTTTAAGTTTTTGCTTCTCAAAATAAATCAAACAGTAAAATTTTGGCTTGACCGAATAAACTTGAGATTTATACCGTCAAATTATAAAAAATAGATTTGACCCTTTTAATCTCAAATCAACCTTTCAGTATAGTTCGAGTAAACACATCGTTCGCTGATTGGTTGTCTACAAGTTTCTCTCCAATCAGATTCTCACTGCAGTGATTGGTTGACAGCTATAATTGAAGTCCAGAACTATCACAAAAAGTGATTGACCAATTACCTAAGTTAGTTCTTCTGGATAGCAGCGGATATTTGTTATGGACGTAAGTACACGAGATCATTGAAATGCTTTTTATATTACATTTTAGAATGAATGTGAAATAAATTAAAAAACGCAAAAAAAAGATTGATTATGTTCGTATCATTTAAATAAAATAAAATATAGTTAAGTTTTAACATAGACGGCCTCCATGGTCGAGTGGTAAGACGTTCGATTACGAATCCTAAGGTCGCGGGTTCAAACCCGGCGGGCGCCAATAACTTTTATTTAATTAATATGTGTCATAACACATTTAATTCATATTAAATAATATAAAGCTTATTTGCGGCAGGTTCCAAAGTGGTAGAAACACTAAGTATCGTCCTGGTGAAAGACCACAATTCAGAATCGAAACGTTGCTCAAAAATGGCTTTAGCTGTGTTTGGTGACCAGATCTGAATAGCCAGGTACTTCCCAACCTACCTCTTCCCCATCTCCTTCCGCTCCCTACTACCTTCAGTCTCACAACATGACATCATTGGGGATGCCAAAGTATCACTGGCTCTAGACGGTTGGGTGCAGTTAGAACTCTTGCGCGGCATTCACTGTAAATTTTTTTTTTAAATACCCAATCTCATCAATAGTATATCCTCTTTCAGTGGACTGTGTGACAGTTTGTTTTTATTTTATGGGTGAGGAAATCCAATTGTTTGGAAGTGAAAACCTCCTCAAGCTAATTTTGAAAATCGGTAATGAATATAATATTAATATGTAAGTAAATATTTAAACTTAATGTAAACACTACATAGTAGTATATACACGGATAGGTTGCATGTTTATTATCCCGATACATGACTGTCAATTATCATAGTCAATTAAAAAACATTTTAATCGACAGCAATTTTATGCACCTTTTTATGCCCTCACCACCTAATAACTGTTTTTCTATGCCTTTCTGTTGCCATTTAGGCCACAACCGCCTTTCTTGTATTATCCCTCCAGCGCCCTCAATGTATATGTTGAATTGAATTCTAGTTCTAACACTCCAGTTTAAGCCTTATCAGGCCGAACTTTCTTATTGATGAAGGTAGTATTCTTGTATCATGGATATGACCCTTGGAGCAAGGAAAAACTACGGAGGCCGCGGGGTTCAAGCGGGGAGGCGAGGGTTGTGGGAAGCCATCGGGGTGGGGTAGGGTGCAGGTAGGAGGTACGATTTATTGAACCATTGGGTATTTATTGCCGAAAAGATGTGCCATTTAGTGCCAGATAGTGAAAAATCTATCCCAGAATTGGTAGAACAGAGCGTTTTATGTGCTGTTTTAACGTGATTATTCACTGAATTAAATTACACTTCGTTATTTTAATAGCTCACTACGCATCTTCTATTTGCCGCCATTATTAAATCGAACGCTTTTTATTTTTTCTAAAAGTGTCAAAATTGCTCGATTCGTTGTGTGTATGTGCCGGATGGATTTTTAGAGGCTCAGTTTAATAGTCATTTTAGGTACCACTCATAATAACAAATCTTAGCTTTGTGGGATTTAATTTATTTAATTATCATAGAAACCTTAAGATGTAGTTTAACATCCCCCACATTGACGATAAAAGTCTTTATGAAAATTATTACCCTCCGGCCTTATATTAAAAAAACTAATAAAACGAAACATCTATTAACGACATTATTTTATTCATTCGTCGCCTTTGTTTTCAAGTATTATGATAAGGTGTTATATTAAGTACAAACATGAGAAAGCTTGAGTTTGCGAAACCACTGTTTTAATATGTTTTTGATTCATGAAAAGTGATTCGACTTATTTTGTATCCGTGTTTCTTTATCGCCATTTTTGCTGTAAGTTTCATCAAAATATACAACCTTACAACATCCACACTGGTAGAGCCGACACATGAAATGCAAAATACTAATTTTCACTGTATTTGCGCATTGCAGCAGATGACTCCGGCAGATTAATCTTACGACATAGAGTCCCATGTACTAATATATTTTTAATAATATTTTATTTCTTGTAAAATCAACCAGCAAAATCAATATCGATGTGATATATCTTCTTTCTTTGCTATTATTAAAATTACTAAATAATAATTGAGTGAATATTGTACTTCCAATACCAATAGATTTTCACAGGTTTATTGTCTTCTTAGTGTGGATGCAAAGTAATTTGTAGTTTTGTGTAAACCAAATCGTTGATGAAAAGTTAAGTACCCTTCTTCTACTCGATTATCGAGAACAGAGGTGACCTATTTATTAAATATTTATTTAATTTGTATTCTTATAAAACCACTATAAAATCATAACCACGTGTGGTCTTTTTTCTCGAGACTGGTAAATACCTATATTTGACCGCTGTAACGTGGACAGGTTGTATATTTTTGTGAAAGGGGAAAAACAAACTGTGACCTTTAGACCTCTATGAATACGGGAGACGTGACGTATGGATTTATGTGTTGGGTCCTCTTATTTTGTTTTGGCTTTTTCTTTGCCCATCCATAGACAATTTTAAGGCGGACGTGAGGGTATTTATGGTACAATCTATGGAACACGTATATTCTACCGTGTCTATAGAATATCTTCAGTATGTCTAAATCTATGTATGCTCATGGTATATATCTATGGTATTCTTGCGCCCGTTTCTCTATGCTGTGGTGTTTGATTTATTTAACTCGGCTTAGCAATATTACGCGGTAACAACTTGGTTTCCTCAGGGGCGTATCATATCATGGATTATCAAGAGACCATAAATGGTGCAATCATTTCGGGTGGGGAGTGGTTTAAATGAATAAAACAAATAGCTCTCCGTGAAAATTGGCCAAAAGTTTTTTTTCAATTGTCTATGTTACCTTTGGCAAATACTTAGGAATACTCCATATTTTATCAAGAAGCCTAGAAAGTTTTTTGCTCGAAGGATATGTATTTTAATTGTTTAGCATGGAAAGGCTATGGACAAATCTTAAATCTCTACCGCCATGGGTTTTTTTTTCAGAAGATCGAAAAATGCAAAAATTCGATCAGAAAGTTTGACGAGATAATTAAAGTGTACGAAAAATGTGATTTATGCGTTTTGAATGTACTGGTTACTTTTATAACTTAAAAAGTTTCACTATCTCTCTCGTGGGTACTAGTAACATGGTTTTGATATGGATTTGTTCAAATTCTTTTAGGATGCATCTTATCGGTGGATGTTCAATTAGATTTATATTTTTCTAAGCTGTGAACTTCGTTTGTAAAATCCCAGCCTACACCAAGATGGATGTTAAAAATTAATTTAGTCTTTTTAAATACGTACCTCCTCAAAGGTAGGTTTATTCAAAACCGGTAAACAGTCTAACATGAATTTATGCTTTGATTTAAAATTGTGTTTAAGGGTGATTTAAACATGAGGGCATCATAAATAAAAATAAACAGAACAGAAATGTTGTCACATGAAGAAATAGTTAATATTTTTCGCTCTGGTGTAACTGCACCCATGTTTTCACGATCCGGCACTGAATTGCACCAACGTCCGACCCGCAAAGGCGGAATGTAATCATGGCAACCTAATGGCAAATTTAGACCCCTTTACTACCAATCAGGATTTTTTTTGCCTTTTTATACGTTCTACAGAAATCTAATACTAAAAAACAGTTTTTATAAGATTCATAAAACAACTTTCTAAAATTAAATCAGGCCTGTTGACAAAGGTGAGACCCAATCTGATTAACGCATTAAAAAGTTTGAATAAAGATTTCCATTTAATGTTAACATTTAACGGATTGGGTCGTGATCCTTTGAGCTTCCTAAAACCACCGCCCAATCAAAACGTCGTCAAAAGCCGCTTCAATTCCAGAATTCGACAATCCCCGTGCTATGCCAAGTGCCAGATTTCACAACAGAGAAGTCACCCGGGAGTCGGGGGAGAATTGAGAAAATTCAAAGTTAATTTTTCACGTCACGACCCGGTGTTTGGAGAGCTTTTAAAACAATGACGAGGAAGTCTGCTGAATAAAATAGCTTAATTTCCCGAGGTCCCACACGAGAGTGTTAAAGGCCGCGGCTTTAGTTTGACTTTTAATAAAATTAGATTCTTACTTTTCAATATTTAGTTAAATGGTAGCATTTTGATGGGCATTGTTAAACGAAATCACTCAATATTAGGTAAATTTTCTGTAAACTCATACAATTAATCATTATTCTTTTAATCAGTTGACGTTTTTTCTTTTTCAATTCATATCATCTGTTTCTTTTTCTCTGTTCTTTTATTATAATTTGAATATTATTCTTATGTTTTCTCATTGTTCCGTTATTTTATTTTATGTTTTTTTTCCCTCTGTATGTTCCTGTATATATAACCGCACACTTTGTATTTTTTGTTGTATTTAATTTTGTACCCTAATGAGGCTTAGGCCAAGCGAAACCGGTCGGTCACGAAAATCAACATAATATCCGTGGTCTTATATAAATTTATTTTTTAATATCTTTAAATATGTCAAACCATAAAGTGATTGCTTTCTACTGAAATCAGCCAGCTTTGGTAAAGCTAGTTTTGGTCCAAACCGTGTCTCCTTCAGGATTGATGCTTACATTGCGAGCAGCTTACGAATATATCTGCCTTGAAAAATGCACTATTGTGTCAAAATCAGTCGGTGTGTCGTTATTTGTTTATTTGTAAACTAACGAACTATTGTTTAATTGCAAAAAAAATACATAACACGAACTGTGAAAAAAAAGCAACAGAGAAAGAACAGCACATTCATGATATTTAAAGCAATGACAAAAATATACACTAGAAAGAAAATTCAAGTCAAAGCCAAAGTTTCGTTAGAGTCGTAAAGAATGACAAAACCATCTAGACTGGTGCCAAAATTTTCAAGACTATGGCTTGAGTTAACAAGTCTCGACATTCTGGACAGTAGAGAATGATACCCATAATTAGTAGAGTGATGATTGAGGAACAAAAAATCATTTTTTCTAAGTCTATGGCAAGGAAGTTGAAAGAAAGATGGTGAGTTAATATAATAATGAATAATTTTAAAACAATTTTTTTAAATTGTTTTAGGTGGTAGTTCACCACTTCTGAGTAAACTGGCAATAAGTGCTACTCGTCGAGTAGCGTATTTTGTCTCAGTCACCACCGCTGAGTAACGAGATCTGTTAAAAATTATGTTTTTACAGCCATGATAAGCCCATGATTAAAGTTACTTTACGAGTAATTACTCAACAGTTTTCTAAGAGGTGGTGAGGTACCCCCTAACACAAACTTTCGGTATTTTTTTTATTCTTATCAAGTGAACCAAATACTTAAAGAGGGATATATGAAGAGTCAGAATAAAAGAAGAGTATGTATGAGACGATGTATAAATGTTTAGTTATTTAGTTTTCCCTAAAAAACTTTATTTATCATAACGTTTTGTATTTAGGTAGGTACGTGAGCGTAGTTGGACTAAAAACACATCCTTATTTTCGAAAACGTTAACCGGCTTATCTTGAAACAGCCAGAAAAAATATTTATTTGACCCAGTTCCACAGATCAACAGAACCTCAATTAAAAAAAGAATTACTGGAAAAAGTAGAGGGCGGTCCGCACTGTTATTTTTATCTGAATTTTAATGAATTCCCACCCAACAACTCATCAACTAACCGGGAGAAAAAATGAAAAAATGGAGCATTTCAAACATACTCGGCGGAATTTCAACTTACATATAGAATATGGCTTCTCAAGCTGTGGGGAGAGCACATCTAGGGGGCACGAACGAGTGTACGGGAGTGTAGGATTGCTGCTTTATTTCTATAATATGATGAGCAACAGTTCGGGCTGGAAAACACCCTTACAAAGCCAAAAATCAAAATCAAAGAAAAAAAATTTTGGGTAGTTAGTATCCATGATTTGCATAAAGAATCATCGACATTCAAACAAGAATCGTTATTTTACTTTTGTCAGCTTAATAAAAACTTGAATTTCAGATTCACAAACTTAACTGTCCAGTTAGAGGAACCGCTTATGTGATCATGGATACAAACAAAACTTTTGTTCAAAATATTTTTCCTATTTTTTTTTAAAGAAAGACTAACATTACCGGGTTACAAATAACCTGTCAAATTTAAAAAACTCCTTCTGCCCTCATAATAAAGCGGAAGATGTTTGTTGTACAATAATGGAGGACTTAGCTAGCAGAGGAATTGAACCCACGACACCCAAACGGGAACCCAACGCGTTTCTCCACTCAGCTACTACCCGGTCACCTGTGATTGTTAGTTTCTCTTTCTGCATCCGGCGGAGCTATGTTTGACATTGTATACGCCTAAAAACCATTTGGTCGCCTGATAATAGCAAGCTTTGAAAGTGAAAATGCATAATTAGGTACGAGGTAGATTACGATTATTTTTAAAAAATCAACTAACACAGGGGGGGGTATTTTTTTTTGTAATATATGGGTGTGGCATGACATTTAAAAGGTTTAAAATCCCTGGTATAAACCAACACGAGTAGTAGGTGCATAGTGACTGCCCTCCTGAGATGGATAAATCTCAAAACGGGTCCCATTCGTCAAATATAATATTAGGTTTGAACTCTTCAGTCAAAATCCGACGTTTTTATTTTTGCTTCGTGCAAAATAACAAATTTGTAAATCGTATTTACTAAAATACCGGATGTTAAATTGAGTTTTCGTGAAATAAAAATTTTAGCTCCATTTTGATGTTTTTAGAGAGAACTTCTCGGTTTCAAACGTTTTATTCAAATTACTTACAAGTTTTTTCCCCTGATTGGAAGATATCACAGATCACCAAAAATAACAGAGATATCACATCTCACTATCAAACCGTTGATAATTTGATTAATTAAACTTTGTTAATAATTTCTTTCTTCTACTACCTCTTCCTTCTCCAACTTAGCAAAAATACCTTTCTTAATCAACATTCTACTAGCTATGGGGAGGTACCACTTTTCATTATCCAAAATGTCGAGTCAAGTCAAAGCCTCGAGTATTTCGCTATTTGTGTATTAATATTTTTTGACAGTATTTTCGAAAAGTTACTTTTTAATTATATTTTCTGTCAATATAACTTAAATGGTAAACTCTATCAAAATCTTGTTTGGACTTCAACTTGACATTTTCTACTTAACGTTTATATTTGTCCTTTTTTCAATACATTATTAACTAATGTGTAAAAAATAGATTTTCTCTTTCATTTCTCATTAAGTGTTACATTTAGTGTTATAGTTTAACATGATTATTTACACAAAAAATTAATATATTTGTAGAAAGTAATTACTTCGTGGTTTTACATATTTAGGGAAATGAAAAAATAACTTTGTTTAAGATCACGGATATTATTTAATTTTTTAATGACCGACTGATTTCGCTTAGCCTAAGCATCATGAGGATACAAAATTTAACTAAACAAAAAATAGAAAGTGTGTGGTTACATATACATATATATAGAGGGAGAAAAAAATATAAAATAAAGTAACAAAACAGTAAAAAGTCAATAGATTAACATTTGAAGTATAACAAAGGAATAGAGAGAAAGAGACAGATGATATGAATTGAAAGATAAATAAATAAAGATTCCCCATTGAAAAAATGAGATGCAAAAGTTCCACATCTCCGAGAAAATGATACTTTTGAGAGGTGTTTTATAGAAACATGAAAAAACGGTTAGTAACTGAGTAAGCAAATGCGTCGGGTTCTTACCTAAGCGTCGCGGGTTCGATCCTCTGCTACGTCGTCCATCGATGCAGTAGCAACTTTGTCCGATTACAATGCTCGAAGTAGGAGGAATTCTAAAATTGTCAGGTTTATCGCATCCCAGAAATTTTCATTTGCTTTTTAGAAATGAAGAAAAAGAACAAAGAAAAAATAAACGAAAAACAAGAAAAGATTTATGGAGTATTTTCTTGTAAAATTATATGGAGCCGATTTTTACTACCTTGACTGATTTGAAACAAAAACCTCCAGCTCAAGTGGGTGGGGTAGTTTTACAGCAGGAAGAAAATTGAATTAAAAGCCTTCACACGCAGGGAACGCTCTTGATTACCCCCGGCGAGCGGCCGAGTTGACGGCGAGATACGGCGCCACTGGGCTAATAATAATTATTCAATTTTTAGGGTTGTGTAATTGTGCGAGAATTACGAATTGCGAGCATTACGGTACGCCAAACCTTCCACAAGGGACGGAAACGTGGGATTCAAATTACGATCCGGCTTTCGTGTTCGACCCTCATTATGCAGGGCTAATGATTAGGTTATTATTGGGTCTCGTCAGAACCCGCCGAAAAATGCTAATGTGCTTAATTTATGACCTGCCATTATTTTTTTAAAGAAAATTCGAATGATTTAATTGGAACAATACACTGGTAGTAAGCACTCGGCATTTCGACACTTCAATGGCTTGGATAGTTCAAATATTGATATTCCAGAGCTATCTGGTGCGTAAAGTGTTGCAAGATGAAAAAAAGTTGCATTAACCTAGGAATTCTAGATTGAAAAGTTTTGTTAGCTTCGTGCTGCTTCAGAAAATCTTTTCTGAAGCAGGTTTGGTTCTTGAAAACCGTCAGATTTTTTTTTTAAATTGTACAAGAGTTGCAATACAAAAGAGATCAAGATCATTGTAGATGGTTTTATTTTTAAGATCATTTTCTAAAAACCATCTAAGGTGCACCTATTACGATCGAAAAACTCGAAAAAAGGGGATGAAAGTTTACTAAGTAGATATTTAGTCCAATTCAATATAATATAACGCAGTAAAAATAAACAAAAAAAGCCGATGCACATATTGGGCTCAAACTAACTTCCATCTACCAGTTATAATTAGCCTGAGTAGTTTCATGGCTTACTAACACCTCTATCATACTAACTCAATGAAACAACCCGAAGAGTTGGAGTAAGAGGAATTAACACAATCTCTCATTCATCATGAATAATCGTGATTTACAAACCTAAGAATGCATTTATTGATTTATGATGCATTACTAATCTGTTTGTTTGTTATTTTTATGTACGCACCTTTTTATTAGATTTTTATTCAATATTGCAGTATAATTTTTACTGTCGGCGAGAGTAAGAAATCATCCTTAATCGAATCAAGGAAGAACGAGAAGCATTTCGCGAATATTGCCTGAAAAACATTTCCTTTAAAAAAATAATTCAGAAATAATCTAAATTAATTCTTCACACGAAAATTTATGAAATTCTTCCTACATTAGACCCGTAACAAATGGAGAAAAAAAAGTGGTAAACTAACACTGACGAAGTATGAAAAGTTTTTCATTAAATAAAAATTGGTTTTAATGGAAAATATTTTTTTAGTGGTGTTATATACCCAACTACTTTCCTCGATGTATTGCTATACTCATTGTGAACATTTGTATACATACTTATTAAATAACTGGCGAACATCTAAGACCTCGACTTTAGCAATAAAGTATCATGAGAGTTGGGTTGGTAGGCATTAAAATATGATTAGTTGTTGTATTGTGATGATCGAAGAGTAATGGATTATGTGTAACCACCCCATTCCACAATACCACATTTTACCACTGGTTTGAAGAAAACAAAATAGAGGCTGTTAAGATACTAAAAAGCTATGGCAGGCCTGAGAGTAGAAGATGTGACATATTATAGTTTAATGAGTATTTTTGCACTGCTATTTGTTTGAGCGTCTCAACGGTGTTAGACTGTCGTCTATGTTAATTCTCAAATATTCAACTGCTTTTGGTGTAGAATTTGAACAAGAATTATTTGGTTTGGAATAAGATTTGCTTCAATTGAGTAAATATGAGTAGATTATCGACTTAGGACAGATATGGGGATAAGTATGTTTGCGTATGGAATATGTCAAATAGGTATTGTGTTTTGTTGATATTCAGAGTTGGGAGGTTCGTATTTAGCAAATACAATTTACGCTTTACATCAAACTTATTTTAAATGGTCTATATTTACTTAGGCTAAGCAAAACCGGTTGGTCATAAAAAATAAAATAAAATCTGTGGTCTTATGCAAAGTTATCATTTCAATTTCACTATGCAGTGATTTATTTATTTAAAATTTCGCTCTTCCCCCGCCACTATTTGATGACAACGATGTTCATAATTCTATTCCGATTAATTTCAACATCAAAAATCCTACCCGACTCAGCCGAGAGTCCATAAGATATTATTTAACCATTTAACCGCACACCTCCCCGCTAGCGAAGGACCATAATAAAGCTCTCCACGTCCCTGGAACAAAGCTCGTCCTTCAGGTGGCAGTGCGAAGCTTACAGCAATAAGCTTTCATGCAGGAACAACGAAGCCACCGTGTGTGGGTTGTGTGTGGGCCACTCGCGTGCGCATGTATTCGGGAACTATATTATGGATTCGGATTAATCCGCCATTAGCATGACAACCAATTCGGTTTAAGGGGAACACAATATGTCTCCGGCGCATTGAAGTAGAGGGGTGTAGGTGTAAAAAGGTGGCGGAAACTTTTTTTTTAGGTTATATTTGGAGAAAAACTAAATAAAAATACTTGCTCCTTTACTTCCGTGGCAGATCGGTGAGAGTTTAAAGCTTTTGGTTGGAGATTTTTTACTTCTAAATACATTAATAGCAGCCCAAATATTACTTTTTTTAATCAATAATTAGGTGTATCTGTATTTTTGTCAAATGTAAAAGAATCATTTAATATCGCCCTGATACAAAATACTCATTTAGAATCAAAACGGTACTTAAAACAGCATCTGCTTTGTTGGATACTATAACAGTAATAAAATTATGATTACAAAAGAAAAGGATAACACAAAAAATTATAAAAATTGAAAAACAAATAAACAAATTTAATATGAAAAGTCAGTGGTTAAGAAACAAAAAAAAACAGCTTACTTCATAAAAAAATGAAATGTTATAATGCACTGCCTAAAACCATCAAAATTAATCCGTAAGAACCATTTAAAATACATTAGAAATATCAAGTATTATTATATTATTACTAAGTCAAAATGAATATAAATTATAATTAGATACTTCGTAAACTTTGATGTACAAGTAACTAAAATAAAACTAAAAAGTATTTAATGGTTAACTTTGAAATAATTAGTTTTACGGATTACCATTAAATCTACAAAATATTTCCTACCTATATACCTTCGTCTTGGTACCCAGTGAGTAGGGATAAAATTAATGAGAATCTAATTTGCTTAGTAACGAGGAAAAAAGTTCGAAGTACAGCTAGATATTTTTTTTGATAGACTGGTGCTATTTGCCGAAAATAATCTTACTTATGATGTTTATAATTTTCTAGTGATGAGTGTAATATGATGAAAAAGATTTGAGGGAGAATATACTGGGATGATGGGGTCTTTTAACCAAGTGATGGCATCGGGAATTACAAATATTAATATATTTATGTTTTAGTTTGTATCTGTCGATATCAACGCAATTAAAAATCTTCAAGGCTTTATCCGTGCATAATATACGCACAGCAACATTGACTGCAGTAGATGAGATTAAGTGAAGCCCACGTATACCAAGGGAGAGAAAACCCCCTTACTTTATTCGTTAGATTCATAATAAGGTGCTTATTTTTAGTGCAGGGGGTCCTTTTAGCCTTCGATTAAAAAAAATGAAAACGGACTTCAAATTGTTGAAACCAAATGTCTAGAAAAAGAATTCAATCACTCATAAAAGAAACCAAATCTATAGAGCCGTGATAATAATGAAAAGGACACCCTGTCATTCAGAATATGAATGAATAAAGAGATCTGTGATAAGGCGGAGATGTATGACATTGCGTTATCTAATTACTCCTGGGGATAAATGATGTGATTGTCAGTTATTTACTTTGGTGTAAGAAGTTAGACACCCGCAAATGGGGCAAATTACACTGACAAAAGGTATGCATTCTAACATTGTTGAAAACATTCGTGTTTTTTTTATTATCCTAAGAAGTTTATAAATCATAGTATGAATTTAACACTCAACCGTTATACTATCTTCGAAGAATTCAATTCATTATGTCTAACATCATTGATCACCAGATAGATTGATGTTTGATCTTCTAAATTATAAAATAAATGTGGTGTTTTTGAATGAGTAGACCAAATTCGTTACCAAAAGTTTCGTGAATTGTTTCAGTAGTTAAATTGTGCGCTACCAAAACTTTGTTCAGGCTTTAAAATTTTCTAGCAAATGTATATTTTTGACCTATTTTAGTCATTGCTTTATTCATTTATAATCTATGTGCTATTCTTTCTCTGTTGCTCTTTTTTTCTCATTTCGTGTTGTGTATTTTTTGTAATTGCACAATGGTCCTTTAATATAAAAATAAATAAATTATGAACTGGTTGTTTGTTACCCGTGAAAATTTACGGGTAACAAACAACTTATAAAGTCATATAAACTTGACTTATAAAGAAAAAATACATGTGTTTTTAATCCACCCATTTCAAATATAAAATGATATCTCCAAAAATATATTATTGGTAGGTACTTTACCAGGTAGGTAGGGATTCGACAAGATTATCTTTTAAAATTTTATAAATTCAATTAACATCAGTTTAAAATTTTACACTAATACGTACTAAGGAAGGAAATTATATCGTTTATTTAATTATTTTATTGACAACGCCACCACTGCGCTAGTCAATCCACACCGCTGCGGTTGAAGTGTCACATTTAAGGGCCGGTCCTACGTCAATCCGTTCCAGGACTGGTTCGGCCGCCCACAACAGGGTGGCCTCTACAATTGTCAATTATTATTGGCCTATTCTTGGAGGCACGGCCCACCTAGCCAGATATGGCCGGTTCACACCGGACAGATAATCACTAGAAGTGTGATCAATACCGATTTGAAAGGACATCGATGTCACCGTTACATTTATATAAGACTTTTCGACTCCTAGACCCCAGACGGGCCGGTGAAATTGATTAACTTCTCAAGAAAGAGTTTCGATTTTCGAAAATGTTTCATTAATTTCACCAGACGTGAGAAAATTTAAGCTTATTTCAGGCACACTAACACGCCCAGAAAACCTTTCTATCCGTTTATCTCTTCAATGGCGGTATAGGTGCCAGATATGGCCCCGATCGAATTGACTACGCCATATTTCCATATTTGACACGAAAAGGGTAGAGGGCGCCATTGAATATTAAAGTCGTGTGATTTGGTTTTGGCAGACCAATTTGGGCAGGTAATATATGTTTTTTTTTATAAATCCGACGTAGATCATAACAAATGGCTAGAATCTCGGTACACCGTTTAAAACGTGCTTAAGCTGCAAATCATTTCAGTGTGTCTTTATTGTATTTTATAATTTGTCAAGAAAAGTTCTGTCTAAACGTATTTCTTATCGTAAAAGGTAACAATACGTCATTATTAATTATACGTCCAAAAAATTTTTCCAAAACTGTGAGTCGGTCAAATACGTTTAAGCAGTTTTTTACTTCCTTCGGAATTTTTATAATTTATAAAACAGATGAGGGTGTTTTTAGTCTTTCAGATAGTTGAGTTATTAAATCGCGCATGCAGGGACTACAAATTATCGATAATCAAAATCCAAATTTACTTGCACATATGACGATAATAATTATAAATAATGATAGTAACGTGTCATATAAATTAGCCCGCAACATCTCAGACACAACACAAAACCTCCAGACAAAGAGTCTCTATCTCATCTCGGTTGCTTAGAAACGGTTTATCCTCTTGTAACTAAATACAGCCTCCTCGGAATAGAACCTTTGGTCTTTAGCGCGGAGCATAATTAGAGAAATGGCCAGTCGGAATGTGCCGACCCGGTAATTTGGAACCCACGTTTTCCTGCGGCCATGATAAATTCCTCTGTCGTGTTACGGTCCCTCGAAAGACACAAAACAAATACATTATTCATGACGAGGAACAGACTCGGTACCTACTTTGACCACTACGCCTGTCCGCTAATAACACCCCCACTGCCTCCTGTCTTCCCTCATCTCAGGCTCGTGCGAAGGAAGGGATGGTCGCTGCCTGGGGAGGAGGGACACGGTCACTTTAAGTGGACATGGAAAGGCTATATAAATACACAATTAACATCGAGAGGTTAATTGAAAAATGTTCTTGACAAATTTAATTGCTTTATACAAGGACTAAAACGACAAAAAAGTACAAAGAAAACACTTTAGAAAGCTTTCGTCGGTATATCCGACTGAGGAGGAAAACAAGTAAAACTGAAAGCTTTTCTTTTATTCTTAACTGTTTTTATCAAAGAAAAATATACAAATTACAAAAAACATAAATCCTTGCGTTTGTACGGATTCTTTTTGAATGAAAATTTACCTTTAAAAGCATATTAAATAAAAGATGTTGTGTTTCATAAGTAATTCAATTTCGGTACCTAATTTAAACGATACTTATACCTATATTTTTTGACCTTCAGTTTTTTTTTTCGAAAGTTACCAGTAGTAGGTGAACTAAAAAAAAACGATCATTTGCTAATCATTCTTGAACTAGCGTAACTGAAACTAACATAACCTAAACAAACGAACTAATTTACTGAAATAATTTTTAAGTAGTACTTAGGGTTTATCAAAACTTACATACTTCACTTTCTAAAAAAAGTGGAAAATACATTTTTATTAAATTATTACTCAATAGAAAGTAAGCATCGTACAAAAGCAATATTTTAAATTCAAATTTATAAAAACTTGTGTGCCAAGAAAACGAGTTCATAGAAAAGTTTTTAATTTTCTTTCAGTTCTACCGCTCTTGGAAAACGAATTCGGCTTATGAATTTATTTACCTTCTACAAACCAATTGGTTTTATAATGCAGTTTAATTAGGTTTGAAAGCGTGACTTGTCATGACTACGTGTTTTTGTTGTGATTTGTTCTTCGGAAAGGCAAATAAACAATTTTATTCTTGTTAGAAGGTCTGCAGCCTTTTCGTAAATTGTGTTTTCTAATAATTCAATTTTCATAAGCGGTTTATTTTAATACGATAAAGAAACCTTTTTCTGAAAGCCGCAGAAACCATGACTCTTATTGTATTATAAAAGGAATGGATGGCGGTAAAGTTTTGGCATTTTTCAGTTAAATACATTACACTTAAACGGGTAGGTATAGGTTTTATTTTATCCACGCTTTTTTTCTACAGATTTGTGTTCGTCTACAAACATACTTTAGTATGTGTGAGCATCAAGACAACGATTTTTTTCTGTAGATTTGTTTTCATCTACAGACATACTTTAGTATGTGTGAGAATCAAAACAACGTTTTTTTATAGTGACATTGGTGCAAAATAATGAACTGCACATGACACTCATCAAAAGATGATGAAGAAAACATGACGATCTCTAGAAGTTGCAAGCTTAAAACCCGGCGTGCACAAATATATACTATAATATAATTCTGTCACATTTTTCCTCAGCGTAATGCTATTAAACATTTTTTTATTAATTTATGTATATCACACATATTACAATCGGAATAATCATTATCAAATTTAATAAAACAAGGTTAGAATTCTTAACTAAAAATCTCAAAGCATTTTATATAACTATAAAGGCGTTCTTTATTATTTTAGTGAGCATCAACAATGTTTAAAGTAAACCTGTTATTTTAGAAATTTATTTTATCGGTTGATATTCTCTGAAAAATACTGGATATGATAAAATGTTGTTCTGACAATCCTCGCAACACAATTTAGATGAAAAATTCGTATAGGTAAATACCAAAAGATTTTTCATCAAACAAATATGGTTTTTTATTGTTTTTTGAAAAATGTTAAATACCCCGCCGAATTTAATTTTGAAATCTGCTTATACCGAAATAATAAATACCCACTTATAGGGGGGTGTGGTACCTAGATTCATAATAATAAGCATTTTCTACTTGGCTTAGCCAAATCTTGTACACCAAAATGGCTGTAAGGATAAAGCATTATGTAAACGATTCGAATTTAATAATAAAATTTGTTTATTTTGTTTAAAATTTAAGGAAATAAAAGAATTATTTTGTTTAAGACCACGGAAATTATTTCAATTTTTATGGCCGACGGGTTTTGCTTAGGTTAAACATCATCAGGGAATAAAATTAATTAATTGCTTTCAACGAAAAAAAGAATATATAATATAAGCGCGGGAGTCACTCCCGTCAATTTTATGGAAGTTATTGAAAAATGACTTGATTTCTAATATAAGCAGGAATCGATACTTCTTGTAGTATAAATCATAAGCAATTAATGAGTGGCTTAGTATTTTGAAACAAAATTTTCCCTTAACTCATTTGAATTATAAATAGAAGCTTCATGGCTCACCAGAATAGTCGTGAAAATAATTAAGGGTGTTTTTAAAGAACCTCAACCGCCCGGAGTGAGTGACTCTATGACGCATACAATTTTGACGCTAAGAAGAGATAGGAATGAAAGAAAAGCAGAATAAAGGATGAAAGTGGGTTGGGAGATTCTGGCTATTCAGTTATTCAGATCTGGTCTCTAAACTTAGCTGAATCCATTTCAGGCAACGTTTCAATTTGAATGGCGGTCTTTCACCCATTGAATGGTGGCATGACCCATCCGATTCGTCCCCTCGTCCGGTAGCTACCTACGCAAAAGTAACCTTATCACCCTACCTTAATCTGTCATTTGTGTTTATGCATCATTAATCCTTAAATGTTTTTTTTTAATTAGAAGAAATCAGTTGTCTTATATGTAGGATTGAAGGTTGAATGTCACAAAACTGCTTGTGCTTGTGTTTGGTGATCAGATCTGGATAGCCAGGTACTTACCAATCTTCTTTTTCCCATCTCCTTCCCATCCTCACTACCTTCAGCCTCACAACATACCCCTATTGGGGATGCCATAGTCTCACTGGCTTTAGACGGTTGGGAGCAGTTGAGACTCTTGTGCGTTATTCAACAATTTCAGTTCAAAATAATAAAGTTTTTTATGCCCACTCCTGTGGAAAGATTTTTTCTTAAGTTATGTTTATGCCATTGAAATTTTCACGTTTAACAGTTATTTAATTGAAAATGTCTAAAATAATATTATGACAATTACCGTTACATTTTTTTTTTTTTAAGAAAGACAAAAATTTCCGGGTTACGAATAACTCCTACTGCCATCATAATAAGCGTAAAATGATGCTTTTGCAATGACGGAGGACTTAGCCAGCAGAAAAATTGATCCACGTGCCCGGGTAGGAATCTGACGCATTTGTTCACTCGACTACTAACCGGTTTTTCCAATTTGAAAAGATGACGTTTTTCATCTCCAAACCGAAGAAATTCTTCAAGTAAATAATCTTAAAGTGCTACAATGTTTCTATTCAATCGTAAAGAATGCAGGATAACTTATTAAGAGAATTTAACTAATAATACATACATAACGCATCAAAATGAGTTAATAGAATACATCTAAGATGATTTATACAATAAAGATCATTCCAAATATCGTCCAAATGTTGTGATGATTTCTGTTATGTTTCTAACTTATCCTTATTTTTTCCATGCTAAAATAGCTCCGCGTTTCTTGCAGCTATCATTATAAATGATTTGTGGCGGCTGGGCGTGCAAAAACTTTAATTTCCTAATGGCGAATATGACGCCGTTTATTAAAAATTATATTTTGAGGAAAACAGGCCTCGTGTTATCCCAAACTACACATAAGTAATAAATTAGTATAAGACAGGGGTTCCCATGAGGCGGTACGCGAACCCCTGGCGGTTTGAAAACCTTTACTATGTGGTAGATACGCAGATTCTTTCAAATCTATTTGCATCAAATTTAAGCAGGTTTGTATCTACATACAAATATATGTACATTTCCTGTTCAATTTGCATTGCAAGTACACCAAGGACTCCGAGAGACTTTAACCTTCTCGTAGGTGCCCAAGATAGGAATTGAAATTTTCAGGTTTTTTAAATCATAATTATGTTATATTACACAGCACCTGCCGTAAATTTGATGTGTATTTTTTAATAAATTAAATCATCATTAAATAAATAATAAAGTTTTGAAATTGAAAGAAAAATGTATGAAGCTGTGAGAGATGTGACAGCTATATAAAGCAAATACGACTCAACATTTAAAAGGTGTTATTATTTAGTTATCTTAGATTTAAATAAAAAAGTTTATGTGTTATGTAAGACATTATTTTTTTAACTTACGTTTATAGCTTATTTCAAACGTTTTCTAGGGAGAAATGTGCAAGTCACTCAAATATTATGTACAGTAGCGCTGGAGTATTAATTAGGAGCGGAAGGAAGTTTTTGAAATATGTAATGGGAAAACCGACACCATTATGGAAAGAAAATTGTATGTAACTAAAAAAGTTAAAGAAATTTGCATATGACCGAAGCTTTTCTAAAATTTGGTTGGACTTAGAATATTTTCGTTAACAATAATTGCAATAATTTAAATGTATATTTTGTGTAACAAGCTTAAGTCAAAATGGGAACCTATTTTTAGTTATATTTATTTTTTTATTTATTAACTTTTTTGTTTCTTACATTATTTTTTTACATTACCTACCTCACTAGGTTGAAATAATCTCTTCTGAGGTAAGTGATAGTGAGTACAAGTAGAATAATTTTAAAAAAATGATGATATTTGTTACACAATGTTCTTGTTTGTCATGGTGAAGAATTTCAAATGCTATTTTAGGAGGTCTTCAATTTCCTTGCGGTCCTTACTCATTAGCCATTTAGTAATGTTTTAATTAAAGGAATACATATTGGTGATGGTTACAGTCTGTGGTGGGAGTTTGTTGTAAGTGTGAGGCGCGATGTACATATAGTGTCTTTGTGCAAAATCTGTATTGTATTTAGGTACTAAAAGTCTTTCTTTAAATTATCAGAATAAGCAAACACTTTGTAGATTGGCATGATTGATTAAATAAAAACACACGTAGTTTTAATCCACTTAGTCATTCTTGTTGTTTACATTGTTTTTTTTTCAATTGAAATAAAATGTATTCTGTTACAGAAACGATTGCTAACATAATACTTTATTCCCAAAAAGTTTAAATAATCTAATTCCAAGAAGGACAATATCATAAAAGCATTTTAGATTCAAATACAAACAGGACTACAAACAAAATAATACGAAAAAACAGTGAAGAATAGAACAAGCACTAATAATTTCCATTTGATTGAAGCTTTTCCGAAAATTGGCTACCCCTGCTAAAGTCGGTTCACAAATGATACTTTTCTTTAGGCAGCGATATATTATTGTAAAGGAACTTCCTAAACGGGGTCTGTCTAATGTCTAGTGTAAAAGTGAGACAGCCATCAGTACAATTATGTTGAGAAATTCTAGAGTGTACGAAAAGCTGCAGCATTTTCTATTTAAATGATAGTTGTCTTACGGCAATGATATATTGTGATGAACTACCTAAGCCGGGCCTGTCTAATGCCTAGTGTAAGAAGTGAAGCAGCCATTAACATCACCATGCAAAAAAAAAGTTAAAAAGGGGAAACGGAAAACGTTACAGTTTTTCAAAATTTTGGTGACCCCTGATATAGTCGGTTCATAAATCATTGTTGTCTTACGGCAGCGATATATTGTGAGGAACTTCCTAAGCGGGGCTTGTCTAATGCCTACTGTCATAAGAAGTAGAGCAGCCCTGCCGGGAACACATTATCCAAAAGTGGACTTCCTTACGGCCAAATTATTCAGATTGAGTTCCAAAACGATAAACCAGCAACTTACATGCGATATCTGTTAGGTTGTGTGTCGTATATTCCTGTGAACATTTAAGGCTGATTCACACCAACGTCCGGTTCCGCTCAGTGCCGATATTGTTCCGCTAGAAAACTTATTGATATGGTATGAATATCAATCAAGGAGTATGTGCCAAGACAAATTTGTGTGGCAGTATATCCTTTTGCCCACCCTTGTGATATTTAACTACTTATTTAGTTAAATAATTATTTTGAAGTGTAACTTACAACGCAGATTTTTTTTTAAACCATTTTTTTATCACTAAATAATATTTTTAATAATTAATAAAAATATTATTTAGTGATAAAAAAATTGTTTAAAAAAATTAATCTGCGTTGTAAGTATTTTTACACTTCAAAATAATTATTTAACTAAATAAGTAGTTAAATATCACAAGGGTGGGCAGAGGAATATACTGCCACACAAACTCCTTGATTGATATTCATACCATATCAATAAGTTTTCTTGCGGAACAATATCGGCACTGAGCGGAACCGGACGTTGTGTTTTTATTCAGAATGTAAGATTTTTAAGACACCTGTGAAAATTTTATCTGACGTACGTTCCCAAGGTACTCACTTGAAAACACAACTAAAAATAGGAGGAAGTTATTTTTAGAATACCACATTTTAGTAAATTTGCAGAAGATCGAAAAAATATTGAAAACGTTGCTCTATAACGTAAAAATTCGTTAAATTATTCATATGAATACATCAAAAATGGACTTTTTGAGGTATTACTTGTAAGTTTGGTTAATTTGGAGAAACTCGTGATTTTGTTATTATTTGTAATATGTAAAACAGTAATTAATGTTAAAAAAATCTTGAAAGAACAAATTCAAACAATAAGTACCTAAGTGAATTATATACACAGACATATAACAATTGATCGAGGAAAAGACATTAAAGGAAGATTCGACATGTTTGTTGCTGGAATGAGTGTGATTCCACGGAGATGTTTTGAGCGACAGTCTGTAATAATAATAATAATAATATTTGGACGATTTGTATAGCGCCGTTTTTGTGAAAAATCACCTCAAGGGCGCTGTACAGATCTTACTTTCTATCATTACATTTTAATTCCTAGTTTAGATAAGAAAATATACAGGAACATACTTACCTGGCAGGTCCCATCAGATAGACACAATTTTTAAATTAAAATTATGATTATTATTTATTAATTAATTTTTTTTTTTTTTTTTTTTTTTTTTTTTTTATTTTTTTTTTTTTTATATATATATATATATATTTTTTTATTTTTTTATTTTTTTTTTTATTATTATTATTATATATTTTTTTTTAAAGTGATTTGTGAAATATCCTACTTATTTGGCGAAAAATAACAAGACTAAAACACGTCAGGCAGCTGCAAAAGCGCCACGCGTATCTAACAGGTTATATGCGCAGGCAAAAAGAAGAACTGATTATTGTATTGAATTGACGAAAAAAGGTCGCCTGCCGGTTACCGGGCCGGCGGTCGAAGGGACGAAACATGTGGCAAATGGTCATCGTGTGACGACCATTCTCGGGTTGTGGCACTGCATTTAGAAAAACTGATATTTGAAGATTCAAATATTTTCTTAAAAATCGAAATTACGTCGAAACTAGTCACTTTAAAATTATTTAGAGTTTATTCACTTAACCTATACACAACAACGGTAATTGTAGTGTAATTTTAAAGAAATAATTTGTGAAATATTTTACTTATTTGGCGAAAAATAACGAGAAAGACTAAAAACACGCCAGGCTGCTCCGAGAGCGCCACGGCATTAATAAGGTAACTAAGTGATAGCCAATCTCTGAAAGGAAAGACTCTAAAATAGAAGTTAATATTTTATTGCATTTAAGTTTTTTATTTTTTTTCGTATCTAAACATTTTGTGGCAGTTTATTTCATAAAAATCAATTTGACCAGATCCAGGGGGTAAAGTTTGTTTGGTCTCAAGCCTGCAAGCCTCTTTCCAAGCAAGGTTTTTTTGTAAATCATTGAATATATTAACTATTCTATTTGCGTAACTCAAAAGCGTTTATTTAACATTTAAAACCGGTAGGTTTTTTTAAACAATCCACAAATTTAAAAAAAAAAATCTGAAATACTAGAAATGCACTATTTCAGTTTTCACATAAACCACCATAACCTTTTTTAATAATTCTATTATTTAAGCTATTGTTTCATAGTGGAATTTTATAAACGAGCATTTTAATGATTTTATGACTTAATGAAACATATACTAAAATATCAGAAGTGTCCTTCATTGTCCAACACCCTTGTTACGATTTTTTTTGTTAATCATGTGAAATAATGGAACACGTCAAATGGCTTGTAGTCATGTTTTCAAAAACTCAATCGGTATTTTAAAGCTCCGAAGAAATAATTAGTTGAGTTGAAAAAAGTTGGGAATAACTAGGGATTCCCGGTTCCAGACATGGTGCCAGAATTAAGTTTTTTTTTTCAATAGTAAAGACTAGTGAAGCAAATTTACATAGTTGAAGTTAAAGTTTACTCGTGATATTTTTTTACCAGCGAAAAATATTTATCTTTTTACTACCAGCAAGCGGTGTATTTGATGATTGAAGAACCAAAATACTGAGAAATTGTCAGCAATTACATATTATATTTAAGTATATTTTTCTCCAGTAGGTAATTGGATGTCGGAGACAGGCTTTGCTAATTTCCTCTTGACTTCTTCATTCGCTCAAAATGAACTTAAGTTTTCATTTTAAAATCTAATTTGCCGTCTCTCCGAGCCAAGACTCTGTTTACAATGTGAAGATGACCATTTTTGTTTATTTTTGCAAGAAACTCAGCGAAATTATTGCGTCTTTCAATTTAATATTATATTTAAAATCATTTTAATAGATTAGCCACTATTGACAACGAATGAACGAACGCTTAGTTATGTAAAAAAAACCCATGTTTAAAAACATTCGTTTGGAAATCCTGCAATAATTTAAGTGTGTTATTGAGCGCTCGTACGTAGTCATCGAAATTTTCCGTATGATTTTTTCACAAATAAGAAGATGGAACATGAAATCGATTTTTTTAAACGCATTTCTAAAAATATTAATGTGTCCTTTTTTCTCATAACAAATTAGTCACTTCTCTACCCAATTAGTCAGGTGTGGATTTAGGATGATGTTTTTTTTTTTTTACGTGAATACCGCACAAGAGTCTCAACTGCTCCCAACCGTCTAGAGCCAGTGAGACTATGGCATTCCCAAATAGGATATGTTGTGAGGCTGAAGGTAGTGGGGAGGGGAAGGAGATTGGAAAGGGGAAGGTTGGAAAGTACCCGGCTATTCAGATCTGGTCACCAAACACGGCTAAAGCCATTTCAAGCAACGTTTCGATTCTGAATGGTGGTCTTACACTTAGAGTATCTACCACTCTGGAACGTGCCGCAAATATACTTTTTTATTATTTTTACATGAATTAAATGTGTTATGACACATATTAATTAAATAAAAGTAATTGACGCACGCCGGGTTTGAACCCGCGACCTTTGGGTTCGTAGTCGAGCGTCTTACCACTCGACCATGGAGGCCGTCAACAAGTAATATGGAGCAAAACTCTAAATATCATTCAAGATTAAAAAATCTATGCCCTTTATCTTTCGAAGTGACGTTTTTATAATTGATTCGTTATATGTCGTCAGAATCAACCGTTTCAATTAACATCGCGGCGCAGCACTATGAAAACGAAATTGGCAAACGGTTACGATGATGTCATCGCGACATCATCGTGTTTCTATTCAACCTGAATCAGACCCATCTTGGTCCTTTGTCCTGGGCGGACCGGGTCCCTGTTGAAATACATGTCAGCTCATTCGCAATGCATTTGCACTCATCGTGAGCACGTTGAATCATATTATGACCATTATGCAGTACGATCATTGAACGTTGAACGATCGCAGTTTGAACTGATTGCTGACATCATTGCCGTATTATCAGTTCAATGTTTGACAACTCTATTCGCGTGGACAAAAGGACCAGCATATGTTTTAGGCCGTTTTTAGTTTATCGAAGTTTGTGCATGTTATGCGTTTTACACCCCTAAAGATCAACAATAGTCCATTTTGTTTAGGCATTTTCTGTATGTTTTATTTGAATACCGCACAAGAGTCCCAACTGCTCCCAACCGTCTAATCAGTGAGACTATGGCATCCCTAATTGCGGTATGTTGTGAGGCTGAAGTTAGTGGGGAGGGGAAGTAAGTGGGTAAGAGGAAGGTTGGGAAGTACCTGGCTATTCATATCTGGTCATCAAACACGGCTTAACCCATTTCAAGCAACGTTTCGATTTTGAATAGTGGTCTTTCACCAGGGCGATACGTAGAGTATTATATACCATTCTGGAACGTGCCGCAAATAAACTTTATATTATTTCATATAAATTGTTGTGTTATGACACATATTAATTAAACAAAAGTTATTGGGGCACGCCGGGTTTGAACCCGCGACCTTTGGATTCGTAGTCGAGCGTCTTACCACTCGACCATGGAGGCCGTCTTTGCACAGGTGAGTTACATTTCAAAATCATCCAATGTAAATTTAAAACTTATCTTAATTTAAAGCTTTGTTAATAATTTTCAATAAACAGGAAAAATATTGTTCTAAACATAGATTGTAGTGACGAACAATCAGGGTAACGATGATTTATTGATCTTACAAATGCTTTCCAATTCTCAACAACGTCCTTTATTTACCGTGCCGGCACTATCAAACAATACAAACTACTATTGGGCTCAATAACACCACTGACAATGCAAAAATAGGCTACTTAGCATTTTACTTCCATTCTCTCATTTTTTTTTCTATTTTGGCATTCAGTATTCCTCAAATGGGGATGCCGTAGCTTTAAAAACATCGATCTACAGAATTTATCGTGTGTCACCATAAAAAGTATAGTACATAGTAACTAGAGTCCATATCTAAAGTTATTGTTTGACCAATTACTCTTATTTTTTTTATAAGATGTAGATTTTCATTTATAATTCAACCCTTTGAAACCCAGTGTTAATTCAAATTAACACGAAATTTGTGATTTATTTTTTTCGCAACCATGGCGACTTTTAAAAGTCGGTAATTTTGTTTTCTAATAGCTGGCAATCTTTTCCCTAACGTATTTTTTCCGCTAGGTTGCAATCCTTATTCTCGCTACAAAACCGGCTAATATTTTGATAGCTCTCGCTTCGGTGGTCTTACTCGGTCTGGGATCCATTAGTATTTTTTTTATTTTGTTTTACCTTATCTTTATATTTATTTACTCTACAATACAAATAATGTTTTTGTGTAATTAATATTGTACAATATTAAAAATATTTTATATTGTGGAAACGATAATTTTGGTCCAATAAGGGATAAGTACCCATCAATAATTTATTTAAATGTTTTGAATGTTAAAATAATAGGTTATTTATCTCGTAAACCTGCCAAATTTAACGAGGAATTCAAACTGTATTAATTGTATCAGTTCTCATCTTCAATCATAAAACTCGTTATCCGCTTCATCCTCGTTAGATCATTATTACATTTCTCCTCTTTCTGTAGATCGTTCATCCCCTGAAAACTACAATTATTATTACATTTCAAGATCAGATCAACTGTCAAAGGAATTATGACAAGAGTTCTCTCAAATGATACGGTGACTACAATCAAAGTTCTCCGAGCTTTAGTTATGAACTTCCACGATGGATTCTTAGAAAATTAAGCATCATTAATGTGTTTACCGGCATACTTGCAAATTACTGAACAGAGTATGGGTACAGCGTTCCTAAATTACCAACAAAGCTCTCTTGAGTTACAGACTTTCTTCGAGATAGATTGGTTTTCCGATAAAGGTACATCATATTACATGGACTGCCATCGCGAATAATTGTTTAATTTTGTTTTTTAACGAGCACTTGGTGCTCACATTCTTCATAATACTGGGCATGGCAACATATTAAATTATTTGGAAACACTATAAATAAAGAAATCTATTAAAATTTATTATTTATATTGTTGAGTTTGTCCACCAGTCCAACATTCGGTATATTTCCCATAAACTCATAAAACTTCTCATTATTCTTTAATCATTTCTGATACCACATTGTATTGATATAAGAATTTCGTGTCTGACTGCTGGCCTCACTTTCTTAGATTTTTTTCAACTTGCTATTAATATATTCGTTCGATTAGGTGACTAGTCTTCCATGAAAATATTTGCCTGAATTCACTTTCCGTCAAAAAAACTATTTAATCAGCGCTTCTGTTCCTTGCAAATATATTTTTCGTTTATAAATCAATCACTGGCTCCGATAATTTTCCCTTTGTCACTATGTTACACGGTGTTTCCATTTATGATTGCAAATATTCAATAATATTAGAAAAAATCAGTCCGTACAACGAAAAACACATTTTCGGGTTATTCATTTCTGCACCTAGACTTATTTACCTTTTAATTCTCTCGGAAAATTTATGACAATAAATTTTGGAAAACAACAGTGGCATTACAAAGTCTTATTAAAATAAAAATCTGTGGTCTAATACAAAGTTTTTTTTTCTTCATTTTCATTGCTTTTTTAAATATGAACACGAAATGAAAGTGTATTTTACCCGCATTATAAATATATTAATGCAATGTTGAGGTCCCCAGTCACGTGCCAACGCAAGTGGGTGCATGCCTTCATTCAGTTGCACAAGAGCCATTTTTTGAGAGACAGAAACTTTTTGACAGCCATAAAGTTTTATTATTAATGTAACAATCATTGTTTGCATACTGATAGAAATCACACAAATGAAGATTCGAAAATTAAACGATCTCCCGGTTATAGAAAAGCTAACTTTGCGGCAGAAAATTTTACCTTTGCTACTTAACTCTTTCTTGGCAAAAACTTGTCTTTCTTTTTTCCATATTTAATTGCACCAGTCATAAAAAAGTCACGGCACGTTATAGCTACGATCGTGTGACGAAGCAGAGTGATGTAATTTCCTTTTCATAAATTCATTAGTAAGACATTTTTAAATCAGTTTCCATGGTTCCAACATCAGAGTTCCGAAAACAATTTATTTGAAGATTTTTCAAAGTTGATTCTGATTTTAATAGATTAGAATTTACATTTTCCATAAATTTTCTTAAAACACGATATTTGACTTCGAGTTTAGAGTTTAGTTCTGACCGAGTCTTTTATTATTCTCAAATTATGTAGTAGTCTATTCTAGGCTCTAGGATCTGATACTCCTGCAGCACGCTCTCCGAACATAGCGTATGCTTTGGTTCCTTCAACCTTTTGATAGCCGATGACATTGCCGATCTAAGGGTTGACTGTCGCGAATTGGAATCTTTGGGAAAACAGTTTCGATAAGTAAGCCGGAGCCATCCCAAGAATTGGATTAATTACCATCCAGCAAAATTTGAACTGGATTTTTTCGGTACATTTAAGCCAGTGAAGATTTTTGAGGTGCTCTGAAATATGGTTATATTTTGATACGTCGGTGATAAGTTTTAATGCGGCGTTGAAAACTAGTTTTATATTTAAGAAGACTTGCATATATTCCATTGCAGTAATCTAAACACGAAACGACATACGAGTTTACTAGTAATTTGGTTGCTTCTGTTGGCAGGTTTCTTCGCTTTGATTTTATTTTTCTTAATTGGAAAAACCCTGTTCTCTATAATTGCCAAACAGCCACCCTACCGCAACTGCAGTATTATATTGTTTACACAGACCCTACTATTTGTGCGGAGAGCCACCTTGCCTCTCCCTCCGCCTTCTCCACCCGCCGGGTTGACTTAACCCCACCCCCCGTAAAATCCAATCAGACAGATTCCAAAGGCCCGTTCCAATTTCCAACTTAATCTGTTCTCCTAAATCTTGTTCGATCTTCTTTCACTCTGACACTTCTAAGATAGGATTTGCCAGTGTATGTTGGAGAGGGTAATTCGACAATTTTTTTTTAAAACTTTTACTTCACATTAAAAGAATTGTACATTACTTCTTAGTAAAAAAAATATATTATCAGCATGATTGAGGTAAAACAACGAGTCTTTGTTATTAAGCGACTATAATATGCCTGGAACCAGTAGAACTACGACACTTTTATTCTGAGAAAGGGCGGAAGATAAAGATATTTAATAGGTACCTGAAATTTAACAGTTCACTGCCGGCAACCTGGTTGTTTTGTTTCTTTTCCATATAAGTTACACGCCTCACTAGACAATGTCTGTTCTGGCTATCAACACTTGGTCACTAAACCTAAATAGGGCCATTTCAAGAAAATATTGATTGTGAGTGGTGGCTTCTCACTAGGTTGATACTGAAATTGTTGTTCCTTAATGCGACCCTCAATCCGGATGGCTTCAAAGATAGTAAAATCCGATGTTTTACATCTGAGAACTATAACAATCGGTAAAATATCTTTGCTGGAAAGGCAAAAGGGCTTAAGCAACAATTTGATCAAATATGAGTTTAATGTACAGTTTTGATCAGTTTTTTTCCTACGTCGAATGCTCTGACTCTCGTTTGATTCTGAAAACTTTTGTGAGCCTTAAGCCATCTAAAATATATTTACCATTTAGAAGAAGGCTCGATTCAAACATTGCGACTTTCTCAACTTTTTGTTGGCTTAGGTAACTTAGTGAGTGCATTGAGTTACCTCTAATTATTGAGTTGATATTTTTTTTTAAATCCAACCAGGTACTGAGGACTCATGCATTTTATTTTAAAACAAAAAAGTGATTAAATTTATTGTTATAGTGAACAAAAAAAAAAAATATTCAAACCTTCTTATGCGTCTAAACAGGACATACTTTGGTTTGGAAAATAGTAAATGCCACTAAACGCTCATTTTTTGGTCAATGTAAAGAAAGAGGCATAGAGAAATGTCATGTCAACGCATCAACAGAATAACAGCCTCGCACCACAAGACGGAGGTTTTTTCCGTAACTTGAAGATTTAAGACACGTGCGACCTGAAAGTTTTCATTCAAACAGACTATATTACGTGTCTAAGACACGTGGAATTTGAAAATAATATGAAAATAGTTGCCTTATAAGTTTTTTTTTTAAATACGGCTTAAGACAATACCGAATAAAATTATGACAGACCTTCGGAATAGCTGTACAAATTATATAATAATAACCGATAATGTTTCAAGATAATTTTCAGTGCGTTAGAGATATAAACATTTTATTATAAACTTTATTTTCTCAATGATAACCCGATGATATAAAGTGATTATCCAAGATATTCGAAAAAAAAATTATAGTGAAATTTTTTAAACAGTAAAATTACATATTTATGTAGAAAGCAATCATTTTTTGGTTAGTACAGTTTTTTTGTAAAGTAGAGTTTATTTATTAATTGAAACTATTTAGCTCTAGATGCACTCGCTATTAAATACTATTTTTTTCTCTTGTACAACATTCTTGCACTTTTTATGGGTATATTATTTTTTTTAATTGTTATTATTTAATAGTTAAAATATTTAATGCCTTTGTTCGTGAAGCATTTACTTAATACGTTCCTATTATTGAGTGTTGAAAGTTTATGGTTTATTTTGCACAGAATAAACAAACTTTTCCAAACGACAGATGTTCCATCTGTAGCGATCGATTTCCTATAATTCCATTAAAATATTAATGAATTTCTGTTACAAAAACTTTTACCGGATTCTTTGAAAGCCATTCAGATCCGTCTGAATTTTTTCGACACGTAAAACATTATAACTAGTACCTCATACTTTTCAACCAGCGTTATTTTTTATCACAACTGTAATACGTTACTTTTTTTAATTTCATCTCATTTCGTGTACAAAAAAAGTATTAGTATTATTTTTAATTTAAATGAATGCTGAAAATACTTGATACAAATAAAATTTTAGTAAGGATGCTTTCGAAGCCATGAATTATGCTGTTTACCTTTGCATACTTATCTTTTTATATGGTCATTATCATTTTATATTATTTTTCATATGTATTATTATGTATATGGCTGACTGAATATTGCACCCACCGTTGTATTCTGCTGTAATCAAATATTATTTTAGTAATAAAAGATGCAAAGACAAAATTATTTCGAGAAGGATGTAATAACGAGGATAACTTTTGTAAATTCTCCATTTACATCCGATTAATTAAACTGTACTACAAAACACCAAACTATTTTATCATTGAAAAAGTATCAACAATTTTCCACGAAATATGAAAAGACACAAAAATTTAATTATTTGGTTGCCACTGAGATTCTTACTCAGAACTTCTTCTCTATCCGGGAGTGATTCCGAGCTCGAGTATCAGTCGCAACTTAATCTTTTATTTTCTGTGCCTTCTTCTATTTTATATTTCGTGAAAATTCTGTGATATTTTTTTCAATTATTTAATCCCACATACAATAAAGAATAAGGCTTTTTCAGTTAATTCCAGTGTAAACTTATTTGTTTGTTTTAGCAAAAACTCTAGAACCGTGAGGTCTTGCGTCATTTCCACCATGACTTATGGAGCTTTGACATATTCATATTAAGAACCAACATTTATGTACGACGCCATTTTGTCTTTATTTCTCAATTTTTCTATTAAGAAAAAAAAAATGTTACTAATTAACAATCACGCCGTTTCCCCACAAGGGTGGGTAGAGAGGACAGACTGTCATACATCTCTGTCTTGGCACACATTCGTTGCTTAATTCACATTCATACATTGTATCATACATACTCTTTTATTATTCTGACTCTTGACATGGCCTGACTAAAGTCTTTGATTCACTTGATCGTGCCTTGTCTTCCTCGGAAGTCTCCGACTTCTTCTTTCATTAACTTTCGCATCATAAATTTTTTCACACTCCTTTCTTTTTGTTCATTTAATCTACAATGCCCAAATCATGTAAGCGTCTCTATCTTGGTCCTAATCATTACGCTTACATCAGCCTTGCATTTTTTTTAATAAGCTCGATTTTAAAATGGCCATACATGGTCTTACCGCATATACGAGTACGTCTCGGAATCTTATTTCCACAGCATTCAGTCTACTTATGTTGTTAATTTGATTATGTGAAGTATTTAATGTAGGTACTCGAATTTGAATTAATTTTTTTCTACATTGCAAAAAATGTAAAAGAATGATGTATGAAATTACACATCGCAGGCGAAGCTTTGCAGTGGTATCAGTAATATATGAAGTATTAAAACCTATTAGGTACGTTAATATGAACATGATACGGAATCAAATTTTCTTGAAAAATGGGGGAAATTTATGTTTTTCCGATACGAAAAATAAGTTTTATTTCCGGTCTGTTTCTTGTGATTGACGTTTTTGAGAACAAAAAATGGCTTCAAAGCTAAGAATTCACATTACATGTTTTGTTTGATGTATCTGAGATTCATTCGCTCGTGAACCGGGTTTAACCAATTCAATTTCGGAAAGGAGATTATTTTCAGTATACAGTTATTTTTTTCTCTTCTTTACATATTTTCCTATTCATAATAAATACTTTGAAGAGCGACAAATCATGTATATAAATCAATCACATTATGGTGAAACCATAAATTTATTCAATATGTTTATTTAATTATGGTAATTTATCCCTAATATAATAATGTTGTAGTTCTGCCAGGCACAGGTGTTTTCGTATGACAGAATGAAAAAAAAAGGCTTAAATTTCTTGTTTAAGTGTTTCACGGTATATTCGTTACAAGATTTTTAATACAAAATCAGAAGTGGGTCAAAAAAAAATCTGCTGAATGACCTGGGATCAGGGATGAGAATGACTTTCGGTTTTTCCGCTGATTGTTTCCGCTCTCAATAACGTGGTGTTTACGTACCGGGGCACATGTTTTGTAAATTGCCTTAGGGGTCAGCACCCAAAAATACACACTTTTTGGCTTTCTAGTACAAGCAAAACTGCAAATTATTTATCTGCTAATTCTATACGGGTAGTTAGAAAAATATCTTAGGCTTCGAGTGAATACAATTCATATATAGTAATCTTTTAAATTCTTTATGAAATTCATACTAAAATCTTAAAGAAAACTTTATAAAATGGTAATGCTGGTTTTTAAACAGCACCTCTTTCTGATATTTTATTAAGTATTTCAGTTTAAAAAATGCATTTACTGGAAACCTCAGACATTTTTTTAATGTTCTCAAAATTTTTTTTAGATAAATTATTTGTAATAGGTATTGCTTGTATTAGAATGCTACCAAGTGACGTTTAGCATCATTCTTGATTGCTATCATCTTGAAATATTATGTAATCCATGATTCGATTTTCAGACGGCATCCAAGTATTGCTTTCATCACAACAGGTTCATCAAAACATTCTTACCTTCATATGAATTTATTATTTAAAAAACTTTTTAATATTATTTCTACCTACTTTTCACTTTGGAACAGGCATCTTTAGACTGCAGTCTGTTAGAAAGGTTTTTCACTATCAATTCAAATTTTAATAAAATGACACTACGAATTAGCTATTTCAAAATTAGAAATTACGTTCATACCTGGTTGAAAAATTCATGTATTTTTTTTTTTTGCCATGCTGGAATTGAAGATCCCAGAATGTATTGACTCAACGTTAAATGGGTTCGTTGTGTGTCTACGTACCTAATAGTATGAAGTGAAAATAAATGTTCACTATTAAAATTTGCGTTCATATTAATAATAACGGAATATCACATATCAACTTTATAATTTTCAAATTATAACAGTTTAAATATGAAGAGGTAAATTTTTTAAAAATGTACAAAATGCTAAAATTTCCGACGATTTGAAAACAGCAGAGTTTTGAGAGAGGGAACAAAGGAGGGGTGGAACATTAACCAAATTCCAAACACGGATTTTAAAACGCCTCATTGAAATGCATACTGAAAATTTTTCAGCAAAAAATTACTCTCCGAACGTTTTCAGCAGACAGCAATGTTTTCAGTGCGTTTCATAAACCAAGTTAGATATTACATATTTAATTAAATGAGTAGAACTTTTGGATAAAAAAACACGCCACTTTCTGTGAGAAGTGAGCTGAAACCGAATAAACCGATGGTTAACATTTTCCAACGATACTTTAAAATATCAGTGTGATATTCAGATTAATGGAAAAGAATATGATAGCATTGATAACGATGATTGATTGAAAATAGAGAGTTATTTTTTAAGATCGAGAGAATTTCAATATTGGAAAATCTTTGAAACTTTGAGAAATACGAGTATTTAGATACGTAGACGTAAGGAACAGTTTTGATGGGTTTTTTTGTTCTAAAACATTTTACAGAATACTAATTTTTTTTAATTTTTCCAGATTTTATTTTTCTATCTAACTATGAAGATTTTTCGGTTTAAGGACAATCGAATTTAATTAATGTTAAAAAATACATTATAATAGTAGTCTATGTTAATGTATACTCGTATACATGTATATAAATAAGTCGTGGAAAGTAAATCTTCCAGCCTGCCTAAATCGAATACGGAATTAATGCGTAAATTTTCAATGCGAATTATTTCTATAAAAGAGAGGAAAACTAAATTCACACTCTGGTATCATTCCGCATGATGAGTGGATAAAATTAATATAAGTTTGGCATAGCCTTAGCTATTTCTACCCATTTTATAAGCATTCATAAAAAAATTCTATGTATCCACACGGTATATGAAGGGTGTTTTTTAAATCTATCTCTGAACAGGTTACATATTTAAAGCAAAGTACATAGAAACATAAATTCAACATATTATCTAAAAGAACCTCTTTTGAAACGTAAAAACTTTTACATATTAGATTGTATGAATTTATCATAAAAATCTTCAAAGAATTTCCGATATATCGGCATAGATAAAAGTTTTTTAACTTGTTGTATTTACCTGTTTTCTGCAAAAGCCCCTTCGGGTTTTTATATTTTTAAATCACTATGTCTCATATTTCAACAAAAATTGAATATTTTCATATTACATCATTTCAATAGCACTATTTTGCATATTCTGCTTTATTTAATGTACACATGGTACCATTTTTTTAGTAATTCTTTATTTATTCAACCGTAGGTAAAAAATAAACATCAGTGAGTATATAATGCAGGATTCCTCACACATTACCTAGAATCAGGTGATATGTTAATGATTTCTAAGCATGGAATATTCCAGTTAACTGAAAGCAGATAGATAAGCAAATTGCTTTTTTATTCCGCAAAATTTGAATTCTTCGGCCTTTAAAAATACACACTCGTATACTCGTACATACAGATAAAAGATAATTTCGCTCCATTGTTGCTGTTTTGCCTGAAATTATACAAACGTATAGGATACCATATTCATATTTAATTATGACAATATTTATCATCTACTTCTACAATCAACCTCAAAACGAGTGTAATTTCATTAAAGATGAAAAATGTTTCGTTTAAAAAAGCTTTAAATGTTAATTGATGAAATAAAACGACTTATCGCGAAGATTTAAAAAGTTATCCTTTAAATATTTAAGATTAAACAATAAGATTTTAGTTTTATCTTAATTTTGAAAATATTTTAAAATTTTATTTTAGTTAAATAATGTGTCATTTGATTTAATAAAACCATTTTTTTAATTTTAGTCCACTATTTTTTAACATAATATATCGTTAAAATAAAAAAAACTCATTTTTTTAATAATGGTATGTCTACTATTTTTTTTGTCCATTTAGGATAATTCTTTCAGGGAACAGTAAAAAGGTTGATTATGGTCTATTTTACAAAACTAGTTGGAATATGTATTTTTTCCTTTAACACCATCCTCAAAAAAATATTGCACCCTTGTATTCCCCAGTTTAATATATTCTTCGTTTAAATATATACCAAAATGATTTGTTTTCAACGTTTTGAGTCACGTAAGGTTCATATATTAAAATGTAATTTTAATGAAAAAAGTAAATTACGAAGTTTCTAAACCTTATTTTTATCGTTCAAGCTACAATTTATAGGTAGGCTGTTTTTAGAACAACAAGGAGGTTTTTAATGAATATTTGATATCGTTTTTAGTTCACCGATGTTTCATGTTTAATGTTGTACATTCATTAACTGTGACATTTAATTGAATATTGATAAATATATTTATTCTCTTTTATTATTTGTGGCTATTCAATATAATTTATAATTAAGGATGATACACGAACTACTCCGTTAACTTTAACAAAATAAGTAATATAAATATCTATTGTATTTTACTATCATCAATCAACCATTAATCTAACCATTCTGTTTAAATAGTTATGTCTTATCTTTGCCTTTCTCGTGACGTTCGGGGTCATTGATCTTGCATATTATATCGTAAAATGAACGGTAAAGCCTGCGCGGTAGTTGAGACAACATAAAAGCAACCAATACCACATTGACACTTTCATTTTAAGCAGTATTTGATGATATATTTATGTTTTGTTGGTTTTCAGTCCATTTAAAATCTTATTTCTATAATTAATACCATAATTTAATATATATGCAGCAATTCTAAATTAAAAATCCTAGATTATTTAAGAACCCATTAACAAACTGCTATCTATAAGAATTATAACATATTATACATATATATGTATGATTGTGTCAAATAAATTGTATATTTTGAACTATATTATACCACCATTCAGAATTGAAACGTTGCTTCAAATGGCTTTAGCCATGTTTGGTGACCAGATCTGAATAGCCAGGTACTTTCCAACCTTCCCCTTCCTAATCTCCTTCCCCTCCTCACTACCTTCAGCTTCACAACATACCCTTATTGGGGATGCCATAGTTTCACGGTTGGGAACAGTTGAGACTCTTGTGCGGTATTCACGTGAAAAAATAGAAAAATAAAATATTTTTAGCAATAATTTACATCATTATGTTTGTTCACTATTTAACGACAGAAAGTTATCGTCAAACCATATTTGTATAGTACATTTCTTTCTTCTGTGGCATTCAAATATTTTTCGCATGGCTTTTCTCTTACTTAAAGGACTGCATCGTCGGCATGTGAAATAATTTGAACATGTAGTGGTCAAACTTATATTTAATTTACATACAAAATGAATAATATCTGGCCTAAATCAGTGCCCTGTGGAATACCAAAAGTTGATGTTTCTTGATCGATATGTTTTTTTATTGATTTATCTATATTTTGGGCAATTTTTATAATTTGTTTTTATCTATTGGACGGTTTTTTCGTTCAAATTAATAGTTTTGAGTTTTTTAACCAGATTCAAATGAGAAATTCTGTCAAATGTATTTCAAAAGGTTCATCAATATCCCTAAACATTTATTACCTTCATCAAGTGCTGAATATATAAGTGAGATTACGTTTGTTATTGCGTTTTGGGTGTGTTTTTTTTTTCGAATTGATTGCATTACAATATTTTATTACTTTGTAGGAAAACTGCAACTCGTTTTTCCAAAAACTTTTCAATTTTTTTTTGCTATATTTAAAATCAGGAATATCGGTTGATGGTTTGATTTCTTTTACTTTGCTGTTTCAAAGACACGTTTTTTATGATAAACAGGATATGTGCTTTTAGTCAAAGATTAATCAGGTGGGCCAGAGGTGCAAATAAATATACTTTCATTATGTACAACTTTGCTTCCGCCGTTTTTTTCCGAAATTCGAGGCTTTGTTGTAAAAAACTGGTTATACATTTATGATTGAAAGTATTGTCCATTGCTGGCCACTGTTTTCTACCAACTTTGACAGTGTAGTAATACCAATTTGCAAAAACTGGTCATATTTCAAAGCAATCCTATTTTCTCCTTCTTCATAAGACAGTGATGGTTGGTCAGGTCAGCTTGGTCGTGTGCCATCGATCGAAACAAGTAATAGTCAAAAGAGAACGATGTCTGGAAAATACGGCGGTTGGGGTGAAATTTCCTATGCTAACGTTTCCGAGTATCTTTACCACTTTCGCAACATGGGGTCGAGCATTGTCATGCTGCAAAATCACTTTATCGTGTCTCTCGTTGTATTGCGGCCGTTTGTCTTTCAATGCTCGGCTCAAATCTCGCGAATTAATTGCGTTTGATAACGATTGTTTGTGATTGTTTCAGTCGGTTTTAACAGCTCATAATGCACTACGCCGAGTTGGTCCCACCAAATACAGAGCATTACTTTGGATCCGTGAATATTCGGTTTGGCCGTTGACGTGGAAGCATGGCCGGGAAATCCCCATGATCTGCACTTGGGATTATAGTAATAAACCATTTTTTTGTCTACAGTCACAATGTTATGCCGAAATCTTTTCCGTCTTTGCTTTTTAAGCAACTGTTTACAAGAAAACAAACGCCATTCAACATCTATCGGTTTCAACTCGTACGGCACCCAATTTCCTTGCTTCCGAATCATTCTCATGGCTTTAAGGTGTTTTTTAATTGCTTTTTAGTCACTTTTTTCCGACTTCGACACGAGTCGTGATCAAATAATGCCTCCATTTATGTATATTGAAAAACGGCGGAAGCAAAGTTGTACACCTAAAATTTTCACTGACGTGTGGACAAATAAATTTGAATGTCCTTTTCAAGTTTTCCCGACATCATCTATCATTCACATTCTTCTGGTAGGTATGTTATATTTATTATTATACTATAATTTTACCCTTTGACGTTATGTGGGTACTTTTTTATCACACTGTGCCGGATTCAGTCTCGTTCATTAATATCAACACGTCCCCATCATTACGATACGGAGGCGTGTGGTCCTTTTCGTTCTTATTGACCCATTAAGACTTCCGTCCCTTTCGGTCTTTAAGGACTCAAAGCATCCCTGTTATTTTTTCACCGGTTCTTATTTCACTGGTTCTTTTTTGAAAATATGGGTTCGGACTCGTGGAACACGTCCAAGTACACGTAAATGTGTGGCACCGGAAGACCTCAGCGGAACGTGATTTTATTTTTCGGCTACAAGTCCTTTATCTTTTAGCGGATCGTGAGCTGCATACGGTTTGCTTGGAGCGCTTGGTTGGCTTTTTCTTGTCACACTGCGCACGATTATTATTCAAGGACATTCGTACACAAAGTGGCTCACCATAAGTAATTCTAAATATTTTAACTAGTTTTGACTTTTTAGCATTTGGCATGCAAACTGTAAACCTCAAATTTCGTTTATTGTAGCAACAAAAAGTCTCAAATGATGAACTCTGGCGTCATGTTATTACCTAAACGTGCTTTTCGTTGTGATTTATAGAGCTGTGAAATACTCATTTAACAGTAAAAAAAACATATTGAAGGTTAACTATCGCTAGAACAATTTTAATACTGCAGAACGTAATTCGGAACAACTCAGCTGAACTGGATTAGTATCAGTCACTTAAATGTCTTCCTGTTGCAGAATTTTGACTTTGAGCTTAGTTCAGAGCATACAATATCAGTACTTTTTTTAAATGAAGAAAAAACTGTGTATCACTTACTTCCGTGAACAGAAAACTTTCTACTTGTGAAATGTGAAATGAAATACAAAATATTTGGTTTATATAAAACCTTTTTTTTTTCAGAAACCCATAAAAATTGTATGGAACTCCTTTTATAAAAATCTTCTTTGTTTAAAGTTTCAATTTTTATTTTAATCTGCGCAGTAGAAGAAAACATTATTTGTGTCTATGTTAAGTTTTCTTTGAATCCTTTTTCACATTAGCCCCGAGGTTAGGGTATTGTTACTACCTATTGTGTTTTTCTAGGTGAGGTTTTTTTGCAAACATCTTCTCTTGCCACAATAACAGCATTTTCAAAATATGTAAAAGATTTTACGTTGGAAAAGAAGGTACATATACGAGTACATGTATTCTTTTTTCAGTTAAATTATTAAATTCAGAACGTTTTTCATTTAATCTATATTTTGCAAGGTGGTTTGGCCGCGGAATCTGAAAAGCGTAGATTCTTGGTCGTACATGTTAACAAATATTTTTAGCTTTTTTTATTTAATTTGTATAATTTGATTTATTTTGTGTAGAAAAACAGTTTGTTTATTAACTAATGAAAAATGTTTTTAAAGTAGAAAAGAAACCTACCTACTTCAAAAAACGTGAATAGCAATATTCGACCATTAACTTCCACATTATATTTGCAAATTGAAAAATATATTATCAACGGAAATCTACGATTGCATCATTATTAAGCCCGTTTGTAATATATAAATCTCACGAATTGCTAAAGTTAGTCTCATCTAAACAACAAAACAAAATTATGAACAAAGGCTTTCCCTTACTCCTACTTTCAACATCACATATTGACTAAAATTCTAGGGTGACTTTTTAAATTTGTTTTTATAACAGTGGACAAATTATATTCGTTTAATTGCAGCATTTTTACAAAGCTTTGAACTGCTTTCACAAATTAACCTTCATTTGAGAGAAATATGGGAGAGTTTGACTCTTGTTTTTGCCAGGGTGTCAAAAACTAATAGAACATTGTCGTGTAGCTGCTATTCTGCCATATATTTGACATCACCCGTGTAAAGTTTAATTTATAAATAATTTTAATTATTTCTTCTAGACTGTGTTGTTTCATATAAAAGAACATTGACTCTAAATTTTCTAAAAGCTAACTATTATAATATTTCTCTATAATAATATTTGGATAATATGTATAGAGCCGTTTTTGTGAAAAATCACCTCAAGGGCGTTGTAGTGGGGTTAGACAGAGATACACTTGCTTCATCCACATTTCTTTGATTTTTTATAGATGCACTTCTGATATTCGGATTAATTTATAGTGCCATGAATAGAATATTCTATTTTTTTATCGGTCTGAATAAAACTTTTGATATTTTCCCGGTTGGCTATTTTTTATTTGCCATATTTACACTGTTTTAGATTTCAGAATTTTTACCTTTTAATACTTCAATATTGATATTTTTAAGTAACAACACGTTAACTGTTTTCAATATAAATACCTTTCCTTTGCTTTCACATTTTTTCATATTTATAAATACTTTTCATCTGGATTTTTTATATCGTTAGCTTATAGTAAATTGGTTTGTAATTTGTTGATGTGTTCATGAACTGTTAAACCCATATCTTTCGTGATTTGTATCAATGATCATGATTTTAGATCAAAACTTTTAATTTGCATACATATCTGTTTTAAATTATTTTCTCGTTGTTATTTTAGGTTTGATAATTCAGTGTGAAATCACAAAGCTTTGCTATATAAATATACTGTTAATATTATTAAATCTACGATTGACCTTATTTCTTAGCTGTTCTTGAGAACTGATTATTTTTATATGTTAATTTTAAATAATATTGTTTATTTAAGTACATTACTATAACACATTTTTTCATCGGAACTACATTTATTTTTAGTAACTTATTTTAAGATTTCGTCAAAATGTAGTTAATTTTGCTTTGAGTCAAAGATACAACTTTCACACAGCGAACCTCAACTAAAACTCGTTTGGCAAAAGACCGTTCAAAAAGAAAGAAGTTCGTTTAGAAGAATGTCCGTTATTGAAATATTTTAACGAGGTTTGAGAATATTTAAAATAAGAAGCCGAAAAATTTTTCAAAATAGAAAACCTGATTTATCTTCCAATTGGAAGCTTTAATGTTTTAAATAAGACGGCATTTACGCGATGAAAGACTTACTTTTTGATAAATAATTTGAATTCATTTAATAATGTTAATTCAATATGAGATTAGTTCAAATTACGAAAAATGTTTCTGACCTATAATTTAGTAGCAAGGGTGTTGTCACTATGACACTACCCTCATCATCTCCTCTCCCCCTCTCCGCCCCCTCTTCTCCCACCACTCTGTTTAGGGTGGACTTGTTGGCTGGGGCAGAAGTCAAGGGTCACATTTGAACCTTACCTCTATAAAACCTCTTTCAAATACCAGAAACTCACTTTTTAACTTAACAAGTTATATTAGAAACTCAAAGATTTATTTAAGATTTTTTGGTATCAAAGTAGGATTTTTATGTTAAATAATAAGATTTCATTAAATAGATTTTCAAATTAAACGTGTTTTCAGAATATTTGATGCATAAGAGTAGTGTTTTTCGAATCGTGAACGTTTTGCATAGTATAAAATAGTAACACCGTAAAGAGATGAAACACGCTTTAATAGTAGCATTAGAATGACAACGTCTTAAAATCGGGCAAACATAATTGAACTGCTTTAAGTTATCAATTGTCTTTTTGTTACCTTTTGATTCTGAAAACGTCTTAAGATGGCTGTACATAATATTGGCGTAGAATATCAATTGTCTCTGATATACGAATCAATTCGACATGAGACCATCTGGTTTTGACAACACATTAGAAACGATTGACTGATGTTTCGATTAAGTTAAAGTTACGTCTAAATACACAGTGAGAAGCCAACACAAAGTTAATACAATACGTAATAACGTTATTTCGGTTAATAAATTGCGAATTTCTCGCTAATTGCAATGCGGGATTACCTAAACAACTGTTTTCTAAAACATTGTGAAGACAAGCTTAAATCTCTTGATTTTCAATGAATAATACAAACATTCCTGTTGATAGGTAAACAAAGCAAAAGTATTCGTGTTGAAACACACCGAACAAGTAGTGCTCCTCTATTCGTGTGTATGGCAGAATGTTTTCCTTTGGATATATTCAAGTATTCCCGTAGAAAACGTAGGAGAGTTAACGATAATATATAAATGGAGCCATGTTTCAAAGCAGCCAAGAAAATGTAAATCTCTCTACATCATCCATTTCCCTTCTCTTACTCCTTTAAGGAAACAGATTGAGATAGTTATCTAGTATAGCAACCAGGGTTCTTCAACCTATTACTTTTTATATTCCTTTTTTATTTCCTATTTTACATACTATTTTAAGAAAGTCCCGTTAAACTGCTAGATACCAATTCGTCAACAGACCCTGACATTTAACTGTCTTTATTATTATATTATTATCTTATTGTAATCACAGACTTCATAACTTCAGACATTTAAAGAAAAACAAACAAAAAAAATATATAAATCAGTCAAAGAGAAATTAGTACAATTTTTTAATCATTTTTTCAGCATGCAGGTTTTTTTTCAATTTTTCAACCTAATCCTTTGAAGATTGATCCACTTTCTTGCTACTCCTCAACGATTGTTTTGTTTTCTTGTGTGGTAACAGAAAACAAAATAAATTATATATTCTCCAAAACGTCAAAAGAGCTAAATTGGCTACTAGTAAAATATATGCAGGAATTGAATACAAATAAAATAAAAAACAAACACGATACCAAAATATTTTTCTGAGAAAACTAAATAAAACTAGGATATTCATGGTCCTAACACAAGGACATACAAAAAATCAAATAATTAAAAAATGTGCTGCTTAAATGACGTAGTTAAGCTTAAAGAAGAAAAAATTCAAAGGCTGTGTAAATTTTGAATTAGTTAATGATAAACTTCAATGTATTAAAGTCAAATAAAATAAATTATTTTTTCTATTTTATTGAATTCAAGTAGTATATATTATACGTAAACAACTGGGATAGAGTATTATGAGGTCATTGGGCAGTATTCTTTAATCTTTATGTGACTGAAAGGGTACTTGGGTACCCTTTTCGGTTTTCAACATAGATTTTTATAATGTTCCAGTAAGTGTAACCGGTTGAAACTTCCTGACATCTCCACAATAGTGAAAATGAACAATTGAACAGTACCGTTTAACATGTGAAGGGTGGTTTGCTAGCAGAAAACGAATAAGTATAATTTACAAATTCTGATGACTGAAAGAGTACTCGGGTACCCTCATGTGTTTTATATGATTTTTTTTAAGGTTGTCCGTATTTAGTAATCATTTCATCTAATTTAAAATGATGCATTTGATTTACTGTTGTGTTCAAAGTAAATCACCTGTATCCTTAATACTATTTAAATCACCTATTTAATTAAAAACTCAAGAAAATATGGTACTGGTCACATAAGGGTTAAGCAGTTAGACTTGTGTTATCACCATGTACCACTTTGCGTTATATTTATATTTAGATTTTAATTTTAAAAAAATAAAACAAACTTCGCGAAATAAATAAAAAACCTCCCTTGTATATTTGTCTTTGTAGTCTGTCCTACCTACCAAAAACTTGACATCATACACAATTTGAATAACTCGGCATTTCTTTAAAATACTTGACATGGACGATAGTGTTTGTACGCATGGAGCATGGAAATGTTTCAGATTTCAACGTTTATTCAATAAAACACGAATATGGAAAAAAAATATAGTCCACTGAATATAAAAAAGTTTTAATTTCGACTATTTAAATTGCAAAAAATACCTTTTGTTAAAATATGTATTAGACGTGTAGTCCAGCACCCATAGCCAATATACTTCATTTTTGAATATATTTTTCTAATAAACATTTGAAAAATATAGACCAAACGTTAAGATATTTCAAAAACACAATGCTTATATAAAAAATATAACCTTTGAACTACAAACAAAAAACTTCAAAAACTCCCTTTTGAGATCTAATAATTAATGTAATTTTAATTAACCTGGTTTGTTGTATTCGTTCGATTGAACATTTAAACAAGCAATTATAGAAAAACGATTACTTCGTAGTTTTATTCAAAATAGAAGATTTCTGTTGACCATATTGAATTCTTGACCAAGTGTTTATAAACAATGAATCATAAAAATATTCCGCCACTGACACTCGGATAGAGCAGAATACGAATAGATTTCTTAAAGATCCTTTCAAAGGCGCCTTTCACAGAGCAGCTTTTGACTCGCGTACAACAACTTGCCCTCCCCTGCTCGCACAGTGTGCCGCGGCCATCAGTATTTTCCTTTGAGCATCACGCGGGGGTAATCAACTGTTGGGACGAGTAAATTTAACGTCTGCCTCATGAGAGCTGGTCCTGTAATGGGTTAGGGAATAAAGGCGAATTCGGAATGATAAATTTGAAAGAAGCTTTTTTGTTGGTAATTTAATTTTCATGTTATCGTCAGCAAGGCACGTCCCGTGATGATACTATTCAAATAAGATAATGTGACATAAATGACTGTCGTTTGGGGTGTACATAATGTATTCCTAAATCTGTGTTGAGACATTCTATATGACAAACAATTTTTTTTTTTTGCTTTCTTTTTAAATTACTATATTACTGTCATTTCCTGAATCTCCTCACATAATTTCGTGAAAATATCTCAATTCATTGTCTATCATTTTTCAATATATTTTAATTATTTTCAAAATTTATGGAAAGAGTCATTCAAATTTTATAAATAACTGAAATATCGATATTATTTTTAAGAATGCACATTCTGAAATAAATATAATTCACTACTTTAAACATGAAATACGCTCTTCTTCGAACATAGATACTGTACAAGAATTTGATTGATCTGAAATAGCCAATAAATTAAATAATGAGATTTTTTTTATTTTCATCGTCACTTAATTAATAACGGCGATTAAGGCTCAGCACTCAAAATGGCGCTAAACTTCCCTTTGTCGTATTCTAATTCAAGTAATACTGCACACGATTTATCTATAAATTCTATATGGGCAGTTAGGGAAAATGTCTAAGGTATCCAGTGAATAAAGAAAATAAACTGAAATCTTTAAAATCCAACAAAATACATACTTAAATGACATTAAAAAGTGCAGTTTGAAAATCAACTCAGCTATTTTCGAACATTATACCTAAAAGTTCCAAAATGAATTTAATATAGAATTTAAAAGATAACAGTAAAATAAATGTATTCACTAAAAACCTTAGATATTTTCCCTAACTACCTGTGTAAAATTAACAAATAAATCATTTGTAGTATTTATTGTGTTCGAAAGCCAAAAAATGTAGATTTTTGAGCTCTGACCCTTAAGTATAACGTTAAATTAAAGATTCAATCACTTACTAAAAAATTTCAAACATAAAAATAAAAACCGTGTTTTAATTATATCATGGAAACGTCTCGAAAACAGCGCTTATTTGTATAAAAAACAGGTGAAATCGTAACATAAAATAGAATAATAACCGTACCTTAATTTATCATTTATGAAAAATAAAAAATAAGTGAACAGGATGTCAAATGGAAGCGTTCCTGAAAATAAATGTACGATGCCAAAAGAAAACAAGAAAAACAAAAAGCCTAAATAGTAAATGATATTGCGCCCTCCGGAAAGTGAAGTGTTTTGAAAAAGGTAATTACAGTAATGCGTTCCTATAAAAAAAAATCCCTGAGATTTAATAATATGAAAAAATATCACAAATAAATTACTTATATAAAATGTGTGAAAGCAATGGAAAGCTTGAAAGATCTGTTTATTTCGACCCTTTTTGCTTCCTCTCTCTGCGACTGTAACCGTGTAAGATCTGTGTGGGTTTATAAGCACACAGAATCACATGTATGGACCGAGATGGTAACTTTCAATGTGGGTGACGTTACATTAGGGCCAATTATTGTACATCCCTTTCGGCGTGGAAGGGCGGGCATAATATGGTCGATCGTTACAAGAATGGCCGTCAGCCCCGACGTTTTGTTTCAATGACACTTAAACTTTATGTTTTACAGTATAAAACCTTACATTCAAAATTATCATTTTTACTAGTATGACCACCTATTTATTATACATTTCTCAGTTGACGTTTTGCTTCTTTCATATCATATTATCTGTCTCTTTCTCTCTGTTCCTTTGTTATGAATTTGAACGTTGTTATTTCGTTTTCTCATTGTTCGCTTATTTTTATTTTTTTTCCCCCTCTGCATGTATATATAGCCGCATAATTTGTATGTTTTTGTTTAGTTTAATTGTGTAGCCTGCTAATGCTTAGGCTAAGCAAAAAAAATTAAAATAAAACCTGCGGTCTTATACAAAGTTATTATTTCATTTTCATTAAAATATATTTATTTTATTTTATACGTTCGAGAGGACTTTAACATTAAAAGGTTTGCAATTGACAGTGGAAAAATGAGAATTATATGCACAAACAAAATAAAGAATAGTTGTAGAGTAGAAAAAAATAGTGTTTATTGTAGAAATATTACGGAACCTTACTTTAATTGCGAAAAGATTTTAGTGGTATCTTAGTCTCAAAACCTCTCGAATGGTGGGTTTTAGTGGCCACAAATCAGTATATATTTGTTATTCAAATTCTAGATGAACGAAAAGATTATCTTATTAAGGTTGCGACGATATTAGTAATTAAATTGAAATCGTAAAGAAAAACTTATTGGTTGATAGAATCAAGTAATTTATTACGTTTTTAAATTGTCAGATATCAAACGCATACTGAATTTAATCATATTATTTTAAGCTTGTATTTAGGCATTGAATATAAAGATATCATAAAATATTTGCCTAAAAGAATATTTTTGTTTCATATTCGGGTAAAAAGGGTAATACATTTTCAAATCCTGAAATTCTTTCTTACACATCATCCATTGCATTAGCCTATCAGGGGCCTAGGAGTCAGTAGATCGTGTAAATTGGCGTATTTTAAAATAGATACTATAGCTCACACATCTAGATTTTTTTGTTCAATAGTTATTACAGATAATTATGTTTGGACCAAATGAACAATATTTTTTTTCACGTTTTTTAATGTGATAGTTGCATACATGTATTTTATTGGAATCCATATATGCTCTATATAAAAAAAATATAAAGATATATGTGTTCAATTCCAATGTTTCCATGTGTAATGTGTGTAAAGGATATGAAATGGCTGGTTACCACAGCGCCAACTACGTCAAGAGGCGACTCCCCACGTGAAGGGTCAGGGGCGCGCAGGGACCCTTTTTTCACGTAGATTTATCGCCCTTACTTTATGTTTGGCGAAAAAAGTATAAATACCCAACCTCGTAAACGCCGCTGCCAACATTGGCTATCAACAAAATGGCCGGAATTTTATTCCTGCCAAAGATGGTTTTATTTTGTGAAAGTAAATAGTTCCGACGGCCGTTCTCAGGTACGAGCTACCTCGCCACGGAGGGTTAGAGGAATTCTAAAGATGTTAGGGAAAAAGTTATATTACGGGAGCAAGTATGCGAAGGCTGTTGGTACATGCAATCATGTGGAGAAAACATAAAGGTTATCCGAAAGTACCTACATACCTCATTACTTGGGTCTCTATTCTTTATACAAGACTTGTCTCTGAAACATCACGTCCTGTTGTTTACATCGACATCGTAGAGCACGGTTTTAAAAACGTTTGTGTCTAAATGTTCCAAAAATGTTAAAGTGTTGATAAAACTACAGCGGTTAAGTGAAGTAACAACTCGTTTTGTATTTCGAATGTAAAGTACATATGAGAAGATTACATTACAGAACGGCGATATATAAGTATTTAATTATAATGCTGTATTTCAATTTTAAGTTTTAAGGATCTCGTGTAATTTTGTTTGTGGCATCTGAGCGTATTTTAAATTACTTCATTGATTGACTTAGCGAAATATTTTAAGGTTAATTTATTTTAATTACGGTTTCATTTTTCAAATACGACTTCAAAGTTCCGCTTCTTTCTCCGCTAGATAACATTTTGGAAGTAATCTTATAAAGTTGATGATTCAAAAAAATCTCATTAAATTCGTTCAAAAATAATATTTTTCTGAAATTTTTAGAACTTTGAAGCCAATTTAAAATATAAAATAAATATACGAAGAGATTTTATGATGTGGGAGTTAAATACTGGACTATGCCCGCGAGCACTCCATACACTTTATTAAAAGCTCACTGTTAGTTTGAAGATGGCATTTTGTTTTTTTTTTAAACCTTTTAAAATTTTTGTTTTCACGTACCCCGTGTAAACCTAACTTAACTTTTGAGTTTAAAGTAGCTAGGAAGGCAAAAACCTTTCTTCGAAATAGCCGAACCGCAACTCCGGTATACGTTGCACACTCCCAGCGGATTTCATATAAAATCAGGATGGCGAAAAGTGAATTGTACAAAAAAATACATGTATTCTTTTTTTCTCACATGCATATTATTTAAGCTTTTATTTATTTAAACGATGCACAAGAGTTCCAACTGCTCTTGACTCTCCAGATGCAGTGTGACTATGGCATCCAAAAAATCAGTATTTACTGAGGCTGAATGTAGTAGGAAGCAAATGACACAAGAAAGTAAAGTTAGGAAGTACGTGGTTATTCAAATCTGGTACCTAAATACTGTTCTTGCTATTTCAAGCAAATTTTCGATTCTGACCGGTGTTGGTGGTAGAAACAATTCAGTTTTTTTGGTCCTTTGTTAATTTTCTACTTATTACAAAAATTGAATCTTTTCCATACCACAGAACTGATTTCAAAACTTTCACTAACCAAGTGTCAACTATTTTCCCTCAAATTATCGTTTGTATCCAACAATCTGAAAAAGTAACTATTTCCCTTTTTAAAGAGCACCACCAAGAGAGACAAATTCAAATACTGAGGAAAATCTACAAAGTATTTAACCACACCACTTTCAATTTAAATCTCCAAGTCACACTTTATTAGAGTCTGGTATATTTTTGAGACGCATTTCTCGTCACAGAATAAAATGCGAAATACTACTTGAAAGTCGACCATTATTCTCCGGCCGTGTATTTAGCGTATAAAAGTGTAAATGAGGGATGATGACGGATGGGGCAGACGGAAACGGAAGCGTGTGTCCACATATTTTAACTAACCGGATGTAGGTACCGGGAGGATTATAACGAGAGGTTCGTTAGCGAACAGATCGATCTTAATTACGACTCCCCGACGAGGCTACGGTGATATATTTTTTACTTAGTATTATTTTACTCACTTTTAGTTTAGTAAAATCTTATTTATTAAAAAATGCAGTATTTTGGCGGTATGTACCTTTTGCTATTCTGATATCATGTGGAATCTGAGTTTATTCTAAAAACTAAAACTAAAGTTTATGGAGAGTAATTTTTATTGTTATTTTATTCACGTAGAAAATTTTCGATTATATTTCGGCACAGACGTTGTCTCAAAAGAGACATTGTCAAGAAAAGCGGCCTCCATGGCCGAACGGTCAAGATCCTCAGCTACGAATACGGAGGTTGCGGGTTCTAGGCCTGGCACGCGCAAATAAAGTAAAATGTATACATAATAATATATGTATTTGAAGCCAGTTCTCGAATGGTAAATATTTAAAGTATCTCTTTGTTGAAAGACCACCATTCAAAATCAAAACGTTGCTGAAATGTCTTTAGCCGTGTTTGGTGACCAGATCTGAATAGCCAGGTATTCCCAACCTTCCACTCCCTCATCTCCTTCCCCTCTTCACTATTTTCAGCCAAACAACATACCCTGATTGGGGATGCCATATTCCCACTGGCTCCAGACGGCAGTTGGAACTCTTGTCTTGTATTTCACTAAAAAAAAAAAAAGAATTTCGGGAAAATTAATAAATACATTTTTTGCTTAAATGGTGGCTTATCGTCTTAAAAATAAAGTACATTAAGTTTTAGGGGAAGGAAATGATAAAAATACTTATTCTCTGAACTGCTTAATTTACGCGAAGGCAGACAGCGGCGCTTCCAGCTTTTGGACCAATCTCTAAATGACGTGACGCCGCAAAAGAGGTTAAGATCTTCTTAAAATCAGCAACAAAGAAATAAATCGAAGAAAACGTCAGTTTGAAAGATCAAATTATTTATATGGTGCGGGCATTGCAGAACTGGCCTAAATACAAGTTTATATCTAAAAATGCTTTTCTAAACCAAAAACGCATTTTTCTCAGAACTGTATTTTTCAAACTGACCGGAAACATAATTTCAACAGATGTTTATCAATTCCCGTGATTTTTTATTGTAGCTTTGAAATTACATTATCTGGAAAATCACATGTGGATTACAAATATGTTTCCACCTAAAATTGAACGTGCGGAATTTCTATAAAAAAATATTATCTTAAAATTTCCTACAACTTATTTTAGAGAAAACTGTTTTTTTTTAGTGTTTGTTCTAATTAAAAAATTACAGCAGAAATATTTCTGACCCGAAACGCTTTCCTGTTAAAAAATGTTTATTTTGCTGAACTGAGGCGCCAGCCGCAATTTTGGAAAAATATAAATTATTGAGGCTTTTAATCAGATTTTGTTTTCGCTTTGTTTCCAAAAAAATTGTCGAAATTAGGCTGTTTTTAGGGGAGCTAGCTTGGCAATAAGAGTTTAAAAAAGAGTTAAGAGTATATATACTATAACCCTTAAGAGTTTAAAGGTTAGGAACATTAAATATTTGAACGGACCCAAATTAATAATTTTCACATTAAATCTTATAAAATATTATGATAAATACTAACAACCCTCAGATAGTATGAAATTGCATTGGAGAAAACATTATCCAAGGTTTCATATCAAAATTATATATTTAAGACAGAAAACATAGGGTTCTTATGCAAAAGTTCTTGAACGCTCGATTTGAGTTTAGAGAGTATGAGGTTATCGTAAAGATTTTTGTTTTTTCGTAGTTTGTCAAAGCTTCAAATTATGCATTCTGATAAAAAAAAATGTTATGAAAATGAAATAATAATTTTGTATGGGACCACAGATTTAATAACATCTTAAGTGTTTAAATAACCAAGGTTTTTAGAATTTGCCAATTATCTTATCGAAAAAGATTTAATAAAAGCACCGGGGATCATTTTCAACATAGAAAAGGTTATGGCAACAGATTAAATAATTTAGGAACATTAGAAATAAAGAATGCCATTTAAATTTAACAGTCATATTCTTAAAATCAGTTTAATTTATCCAGCAGTCCAATATTAGGTATATTTCCCGTAAACTCATAAAATTTCTCATTATTCTTTAATCGCGTTCTCAGTTGACGTTTTGCCTTTTTAATTAATATTACCTGTCTCTTTATTTCTGTTCCCTTGTTATAATTTAAATATTTAGATTGATTTTGTACCCTGACTATGCTAAGGCTTAGGCTAAGCGAAAACGGTCGGTCATAAAAAAAAAATCTGTGGTCTATTACAAAGAAATTATTTCATTTTCATCAAATATGTCAAACCACAAAGTGATTGCTTCCTGCGAATATAGAAAAAATATATACTTACATGATTTTATAATATGTGCTGGACATAGATACATGTACCAAATAACAAACAAATTAAATTTTATTTACAGTTTTAAACGATTCATAATACGATGTTTTTAGTTTCTGTATTGAATGGCAGATGCCACAAATCACGAAGATAGCGGGTAAAGATCAATAGTATATTAAGGTTAGTGAAGATAATTTCAATAACTTTAGTCAATTGCAAAGCACCAAGTCTAATACAAAAAGTTTCCAAATAGTTCGACACACCCTCGCAACATCGTCAAAACCTGCATTGGTTTAAGCGACCTGGAGGAATCCTGTATCAAGCGATGTTGAATGTTTTTTAGGGCAAGGCATTTCATGCCCCGTCTTACTTATCGAAGTCTGCCGTGAACTGCGCTAGAGAGAACACGTAATTTGTTGCCGGTGTTATCGAGCACATGTATTAGTACTATCTTGTAGTGGAGGCTGTGTGTATCTTGGAGGTTGTTGACTACACGTAAAGTAATAATCGTTATACTTGGCTAATTTAGCGTCATTTTTTTGAAATATCACCTAAGAGGCGTTTTATTAAATGTAACTCTTATCGTTAAATTAGCCATAAGACTATCGAAATACCTAAAACTATAGCTAGAATTATCTTATTGATATTTACTATGTCGCGGTTTGTAAAAAGATTCCAACTTTTGTATAGCAGCGGATCGAAAATTTGCCGATCATTGCATAAAAAGATGTTATTATACTAACTAACTAACCATCACGCCGTTTCCCCGCAGAGGTAGGCAGAGAGGACGGACCGCCATACAACTCTGTCTTGGCACACACTTCTTGCTTCATTTACATTCATACATCGTCTCATACATACTCTTCTGTTATTCTGACTCTTCACATGACCCGATTTAAGTATTTGATTTACTTGATCGTGCCATGTCTTTCTCGGGCGTCCTCGACTTCTTCTTCCACATTCACTTTCGCATCATATTTTCTTTTCACACTCCTTTCTTTGTTCATTCGCTCTACATGCCCAAACCATCTAAGCGTCCCTTTCTTGATCCTATCCATTACGCTCATATCAGTCTTGCATTCTTTCCGAATATCCACATTTGTAATACGGTCATACATAGTTTTACCGCACATCCGTCTCAAAGATCTCATTTCCACAGCATTCAGTCTACTTTCATCCTTCCTCTGCCAGTTCCATGCCTCACTGCCATACATCAGGGTAGGTATAAGCACTCCATTGTGGACTGCTAGCTTCGCTTCTTTGGACAATTTCTTATTTGCCCCAACAGCGTTCAGTCCTTCATTAATGGAGTTTCCTGCATTCACCCTTCTTTCAATATCCTTATCACCCTTTCCGTCTCTTGTAAACATACTTCCTAAATACACAAACTCATCCACTTGCTCCAAGTATTCATCATTCACAACTGGTGAGTTAATATGCTAACGAACTAGCCTGGCTTTGACAATTTTGTTTTTTTTATGGATATGTTTTCTAAAAAGTAGAGTTATGAGTTTGTCTCTGAACTTAGTCGAGTTTTTTATTATACTCAGATCATAGGGTAGTCGATTCCAAGCTTCGGGACTTGGCACTCCGAAGACACGCTCTCCAAACTTAGCGTCTGGTGTGTGTTTTGGTTCCTTCAACCTTCCGATAGCCGATGACATTGTCGATCTAAGAGTTGACTGTTGGGAATTGGAATTAAGAAAAATTACGCCATTCTGATAAGCAAGCCGGAGCCATTCCGTTAATTGATTTAAATACCATCTAGCAAAGCTCCAACTGTATATTATTGGTCATTATAGCCAGTGAAGATTTTTGAGAGGCCCTGAAATATGGAAAGATTTAAATACGCCGGTTTTTTTTTGTTATGAAGTGTTGCCGCGGCAGTTAAAACTAGTTGTAATTTGTTCATTTGTACTTTGAAGGCAACAAATATACCTGTTTAATCGAATGAAATCGTCATTGAATTCGATCGGAGATATTGTGCGAAAAATCATGAACGTATTTTATTATGACGGATTTAAGTCCTGAAGCTTGGTTGAAATTGGACATGAAAAATTTTGTACAATTTAAAAAAATTACTACACTACAAAAAATATATTGATTTTGTCTATGTTTATTGTGAGATAGTTGATGTTCCCAATACCCCCTTATTTGTTGGAAGTATCAGTAAGAACGTGATTTTATAAACGAGAAATATGTGAGCTTTTCACTACCTTTAACGGTAAAAAAAAATTGTTTCCACCTAAGGGAAAAACGAAATATCTCCCGGTCACGGAAAGACTCGGCTTTTAAGTGTTACAGTGAAGCTCTTTTTATGTAAACCGTGCAGTGCAAGTCTTCTATCGTCTGATGGCTTCATACGACAGAAAATTATAACATGAAACAAGCAACTATTTAACCCGAATATTCCTCAGCCATATGTAGACTCCCAGTGCCCATAAGCAATTCCGAAACAAACTTCTAAGTTCGAGCTTTTGCCGTAGCAAGGCCAAGAGCTTGGAACAACCCTCATCACAATCACGAAAAATCGATGACCCTACTTTAGAGCGAAACTAAAGACTCGTCTTTTTAAATTATCGCATCCACAATAATGTCCTCTAATCAATTGTTTTACGCGTTTGTTTCGCCCGTTGACTCAGAAACTTTCTTATTATTTCCCAAAGTCTACGTGAATTACAATTTACATCGAGATTGAATCATTTCGGACGGCCTGCATGGTCGAGTAGTAAGACGCTTGACTACGAATCAAGAGGTCGCGGCTTCGAACCCGGCGTGCGCATATACATTTTATTAAATTAATGTGTCACAACACATTTAATCGATATAAAATAAAAGTATAAGTATATTTGCAGCACGTTCCGGAGTGGTAGATACTCTAAGTATCGCCCTGGTGAAAGACCACCATTCAGAATTGAACGTTGTTTGAAATGACTTTAGCCGTATTTGGTGACCAGATCTGAATAGCCAGGTACTTCCCAACCTTCCCCCTTTCTCATTTCCTTTCCCTTCCCACTACCTTCAGCCTCACAACATACCCCCAACGGGGATGCCAGTCTCACTGACTCTAGACGGTTGGGAGCAGTTGAGACTCTTGTGCGGTATTCACGCAAAAAAAAAAAACAAATCCTTGGCGGATAATATGTTTATGTTCGTTAAGCAGATAAACTTTGTACTAAAGCATTAAAAGCTCTTTTTAAATTAAATTAATATTAAGTTACTGTAAATTGTTTTGCCATTCATGCTAAGGATATCCCTGTATTATAGTGAATGAATATATAATAAATGTTATGTCTTTTATGTCTGAAATTATTAAATCGACCCAATTAATTTCGGTTTATAAAAAACTTTTATCCTGAGATATGCAGTTTTGAAACATGTGCTATTAAAATATGACAAGACATCTTAATATTTCGTTTTTTTCCATTTTTTCAGTAGGAATAAAGAGATGAGAGTAGCATTTAGAGACAAATGAAAAATAAATGGAATACTAATTGGTTATTATTGTATTGAATTCGTTCGACTTGACTACAGTTATGTATTTTGAGTCCTTGTTTCTAGTTTTTTTTTTACTTTTTAGTTTCATATAATTTATTATATATATATATATATATATATATAAATAATTTGTTACCTTAAGTTTTACTTCATTCGTTGTTAGTTTATAAATTATACGTAATAATTACTTTTTTGGAAGTAATTAGCCCTAAAGATTAATATAATAATTTTTTTTTTTTTTGAGAAACAAGTCGTCTTTATTACATTTAAATGAGAAATAAAATAGTTGCCTTGAATGAAACAATAAGTCATGGATATACGAGTATGTTTGGCCGCCCGCTCCTTGTCGCCTCTGTTTCCTCCGGGCAGTATATTACCAACATGATTTTGAAGTGGCTTTTTCGGTTTATATTTTCTTTATAAAAGCAAAGAGTGGAGCCTTTATGTACGGTTTTTCTCGACTAAATTATTTAGTGTTTCCTGTGGCCGCTGCTTTTGGTACTTTCCCCACATTTTGTGTCAGTTTTGTTTTGGTTAACGACTCCTGCTGGATATCTCCAGTCATATCAGTAGGTACCATGGATTTTACATACTCTGAATCGTTTTTTATTCTTGCTCTATTAAAACCTACGATTAAACTTATAAAAGGCTTTTTTATGTCAAACTGCATTTATTTTTTATGGCGTATCCTTCAAGCATCTAATTGACATTTAGTTTCTGATATTCTAATTTATGGATTTTATCTAGAAAGAGTTCTAGGTAATCAACGGGGACACTTGTTTAATGAGCAAACATATTTTTTACACAAAAATAAGCCTTATCTAGAAAGAGTTCTAGGTAATCAACGGGGACACTTTTTCAATGAGCAAACATGTTTTTTACACAAAATAAGCCTTTTCTAGAAGAATTTTCCGGAAAAAATTGAGGTTGAGCTTAGGCTGGGTAATTTTAGTATTTTTTTCACGAATAAATCTGTGTGAGAAAGGAAGAGAAAGATGAGTCAATAAACTTGAGTTTTGAAATTAAGTATGCAGAGATTATTCCTTAGATATATATCTAGCAAGGAAATATTATATGAGTCAGATAATAAAATAATGTGGTATTATTTTTTGAAAAAGGGCATGTAACAAATGACATAATTACATACAAAAAACCAAATTCCATAATTTTCTTTAAGCTCTCCTGAACATCTGCGTTTATTGACTCATTCCTCTTTTCCTTTCGCACACAGAAATACCCAACAGAAAAAAAGCTTTTTTCGAAAAACTTTTTGAAATTCAAATTGCTCACTTGCATGTTAAGTTTCAGACAGTAAAAAAGCATTTTTGAGCCGGATATCTCCTTCGCAAAAATAAAACAACGTTTTTCAAGCGCAACAATAAGTACAGCTTTACTACCCGCACAAAAAAACTCTAAATGGCAGAAACAAAACAAACAAAAAATTTGGTTCCAAAAAATTGGCAACACGCTCAATCCACTGTATGATAACATCCTAGTGGTGGCCATATCATCTAGGACCTTCCCATTTACTGGAACGTTTAAAAAAATAAACACATAATAGCTGGCCATTCATCTCCCGGTGCCGCTGGTGGCGCCACATAAGAGACGTCGTAAATCCTCCCCCAGCCTCCCCCGGGGACTACACACCCTCTTAAGGTGGATTCGATTACATTAAATTATTGCACACGTAAATATACGGGCAACTACCTACGCTTTGTGGGACGTGAATTGTTGGATTAGTTTTGTTCGACAATTCTTTTGTACGATCTTTTTTAACGTTTCAAATTGAGATGTTGAAGGTTTTCTTTTTTTAAATAATACTTCTTTTGTTGGGTTTTTTTTTTTAAAAAAAGAGACTTTCTGAGTTAAAACAATACTTAGCTTACTGCGCTATTTGTGAGAAATACCTATTTCAAAAGCGCTTAAAGGTCCAACACTTAAAATGGCGCTAAATACTTCTTTATAAATTTCCAGTGAATTGATTTTTAGAACTGTAATCTTTAAAATTGTACATTTAATACATACCACCATAGTAATAATATATTCCTACACATTTTAACTATGGCGGATTATAAATTTAAGAAATCAGAGAGTTTTGGCGAATTACCGTAAGAATCTAGATACGCTGAAGCGTTTATCGTAAATGCATTTGGTTTTTAACCTTATTCGATCTGAGATTATGAAATGATTTTTTTGTAGAAATTTCTTTAATATGTGTAGTTTAAAAACCAGCGAAGCCATTTTTGTATGTTTTCCCTAAAACTTTGGTGTGTATTTTCTTTTGAATTTTAAATAAATGTAGCTTAAGTGTTTTTTTACTGGAATCTTTAAACATTTACCAAGCTACTCGTAAAAAATTGACAAATAAATCATCTGTAGTGTTGCTTGTATTAGAAATTTACCAAGTGTTCATTTTAAAGTGATGACTTTTTACAAAACTAAAAATGTCTTAAAACTATAATTGAAAACAAAAACCAATTCTGCTTAAGTTAAACGAGGCTTTATGAAATAAAATACAGTTGACATTCTAATAGATTGAATTGAGGGATAAACTTGAAGATGTTTATATGTTAACTTTATATAAGTATTACAGGCTAGGTTTTTTAAATTCTTTTACTCGGTGTGACATCATTGAAACATCACGTGAATACCAAATAGTTTACGTGTGAGTTTGTTTTTAGGTTAAATCTTGTATTTGACTTAAATACTACAGTTTAAATATTAACTTATCACGCGTTTACGTCACTTAGTAGATCTAGGTAGATAAACACTCAGTTCACAGAGATATTAATTACATACACATAATTTTACGTATCTAAAAATTTTAATTAATAAAACATAATTCTGCTTTCAAGTTAACTGACAGACAGCAGTGAGTTAAAGAAAATCTTCGAAATGTTTTTTGAATATTCTTTTTCTTTGCGAAATCTTATTTACTCGGCATTTTTGTCGAATGCTTCTGGTTATTTCATTTTCTAGGAAATATTTTGAATGGTTTTTGAACGGTTAAAAACATATTATTTATTACAACGAATAATTTTAAAAACATTTATTATTTTTTACATTTTGCTTTTCAAAAACATGTTTTGTTCGAAATAAAAAAAAATCATTTTTCTTTAAAAACAAAAAAGCACAAAGAATTTGAAGAAAAAAAAAATACAAAATTGCTTTTCAGAATAGCGGAATAATTATTTCGTTTGAATTTCCGTAAACAAACGTTTGGGAGGAAATCTCCTTTGCGATGTTCGTTCGCCGTATTTCCAGGTGAGATTTATGTCCTTTTGAATCCAGATATATGAATTACGGGGATGATGTTAATGCTATTTATTACCCAGCTAAGGTGGGACGTATTATATACGGGACGTGACTTCTATGTAACGCGTGTAATTATTTGGAGCGTGGAACTAAACGATGCGTGAAGCAACATTAAATCGTGTAATATTCTGTATTGTGCAATGGCATAATCAGACGTTCGTTATAGTTATCTTCGAAGATACAAGTTGTTTGCAAACACAAATGTTAATTTTCGATTATATTATTTTTGTCTGAGCAACTCGAAGCCAGTGAAACTATGGCATTCCCAATTCGAAGGTTGTACAGAGAACTTGGGGAAAAGTAAGGAGAAAGATAATAATTGGAAAGTATCCGACAAATCAGATTTGTTCACTTAACATAGTTTGAACCGTTTTTTTTTTTTTAAATTTCGATTTCGAATGCATACATTTTACCAGGGAGATATAGAATAAAGACGTAATTTGTTTTTTATTATTTCTAATTTTAAAACTGTTGATTAGTTTTGGAACTCTATTTCAATGATTTAATAACACGCTTTTTTTTACTTTATTCCACCTAAGGGTATTTTTAATAACTTCAATTTATCAGGTATAATTTTTGAAAAAAAAATTTACATTAAACATGATATAATATTCTGAATGGACGCTTATTGAGTCAATATCATAGTAAAAATTTATGATTTAGGTTTTTGTTTTATTACTGACAGAAACGACTTAAAATACCTTCTGTAGTTTGTATTTTTTAAAGATTCACTTAAAATTGTACCAGTCTAGAGATGCCCGTCATAAGGTAAAACTGGTCAAATCATTGTGAAATCAATTTTGAAAAATGGTTTTTTTAAATTATACAATTTTTTGACCTAAAACCCTTGAAAAAAAACATTTTTGAAGCTATTTGCCCGGACACAATTCTAATAAATTTCTTTAATATGTAATTTATTATTATGATTCTCTTATGTAAGCACAGTTACATCAGAAACTACTGGGCTTTAATCTAAAATAAAGTGGTATATCCAAAGATATATGTTAGTGTTTTAATCGTTTTTCAGCACTTTTCTTTAAATATGAATATCGCACAATACTCTCAAATGTCAGGAGCCAGTGGAATTATCGCATCCCTAATTAGGTTATTTTATGAAGCTGTAGGGTGTGGGAAACTGAACAATATTGGGAATATATAGGTTAAGAAGCACCTGGCTAATCAGATCTTGTGAATAAACACGGCTATCACCATTTCAAGCAACGTTTTAATTCTAAATGATAGTATTTCACTAGGGCGATTCTGCGTGTATCTACCACTTTGAATACTAAAACCTTACTAAAACAAACAATGTTTTTGTTTCTGTTTTTTTGTTTGTTTATAACTAATAAATAAAAAGTGTTTGAGATACATTGAGTTCTAATTATTAAATGGATTTTATAAAACTATAGAATTCAGTTAGAATATATGTGATACAATTTCAAACTAATAATTATAAAGAATGTTAAATCAAGTACGATATTAGATTGATATTTTTACAGCTAACACATGCATTTACCTCGAAATTCAACATGCGGAAACGTAAAAAAACAGAAATCGACTTCTCATAAAAAGGTGAAAGTTCCATCAAGTATTCCCATAAGCTAGCAAGTTAAACGCCCCAAAACGCTTTATTTTAAGACATTCTCCCAAAGAAGGTACTTATTTCTCATTTATTTACATGAAATTAAATTTTCCGCCGGCATTTGAAACATTTAGTTTGATAGTCCGATTCTAACGCAACACAGAAGAATGTAGTCTACGAAAAAATCTTTAAGCTGAAAACGTATAACTGAAGGAAATGGTTAATATTAACGAAATTATAACAGGTTGTTATTATTAATCTTTATATCGCTGCAACGAAAACGTATTCTGAGATCATTGTTTTAATTTTATGGGTTCCGCAAGTATTACACTCACTTTCATTATTAAAACTGAGCACCTCTTATGTTAAGAATGTTCTTAAAATATTATTTTAATATCTCTGATAAAGGTTGGATGGGGTAGATTAACCTCCGCTTAGTGATGAACTGCCAAAATAACATCCGAGGAGTATTTTTTAAACATGACTTTGCAAGCGTGCAATACATGTGAATGATGAATACTTGGAGCAAGTGTATTGAGTTTTTGTATTTAGAAAGTATTTTTACGAGAGTCGGAAAGGCTGATAGGAATTTTGAAAGAAGGGTAAATGCAGGAAATTCCATTAATGGAGGACTGACCGTTGTTGGCACACTTAAAAAAAAATGCCAAAGAAGTGAAGCTAGCAGTTCACAATGGAGTGCTTATACCAATCTTAATGTTTGACAGTGAAGCATGGAACTGTCAGAGGAAGGATGAAAGTAGACAGAATGCTGTGAAAATGTGATCCCTGAGGCAAATGTGCGGTAAAACCGCGTATGACTGTGTTAAAAATATGGATATCTGGAAAGAATGCTAGGCTGATGTAGGCGTAATGAATAGGATCAAGAAAGGGACAATAAGATGGTTTGGGCACCTAGAGCAAATGAACGAAGAAAGGAGTGTGAAAAAATATATGTTGCGAAATTAAATGAAAGAAGAAGTCGGGGACGCCCAAGAAAGACATGGCACGATTAAGTGAATCAAATACTTGAATCAGGATATGTGAAGAGTCAAAATAACATAAAAGTATGTATGAATGTGAATGAAGGAAGGAGAGTGTGCCAAAACAGAGTTGTATGGCGGTCCATCCTCTCTGCCTACCCCTGCGGCGTAATGATTAGTTAATTAGATAGTTAGACTTAGTTATAACTTATGTCAAAAATCATGGCAAACGAAATTAGTTAATGCATTCTTGTATGTATCCAGATGCAGTTCAGTACCTACATTGGAATCAATTTACCTTAATTAACTGATAAACTGTTGTACCGTGACTAAAACTTCTTTGTTGATAATCCACGTCATACAAATTACGAGATAACTTGAGTAAGCAGTTCTTTTTGCAACGTTTTCACGTTTACTAAGTTTTGATTTGTTAGACACCTGTCCTAAGTAATCACTTAAGTAAGTAAAAGTTCTCATTAATGTCGGCATACTTTAGATGTATTTAATGTGTTCTATATCTCGCAAGTGATAATATTAATAAAATAAATGAAAAAATAACTTTGTATAAAACCACGAATATTATTTTATTTTTTATGACTGACAGGTTTTTCTCAGCCTAATCATCATCATAAAGTGAGCAGTTATAAAAACATACAGAGGAAGAACAAATTATAAAATAAAATAACAAAACAATGAGAAAACAATAGAACTACATTTGTATTATAACAAAGGAACAGAGAGAAAGAGACAGTCAATATTAATTAAAAGAGACAAAACATCAACTTAGAAGGTGATTAAAGAAAAATGATAAATTTTATGAGTGTACAGGAAATATAACTAATATTAAAAATTAAATTGATATCAAAATAATATTCGTGGTTTTTTACAAATTTATTTTTTCATTTCTTTAAATATGTCGAACCACAAAGTGATTGCTTTCTCACGAAAAAAAAGAAAATATTTTTGTTTGATGTATTATCTTTGTGGAGATAATTAAAAATAATTTTTATTAGTTACTAAATAACTTAGATTCATTCGCTTTTTCATTACATTTTAACACCAGTATTATCACATCATAGAGGACTTATAATTAGAATCAGTTTACTTGAAAATTCGATATTATGACACCGAAAAAATTAACCAATAATTCAATGAGAACTGATTATTTTTCTACTATGATATTACCAACATAACTATTGCCTCTTTGATTATCTTACCCTTGCTTCATTATATTCCGTTCAATTTCCTGAATAAACTTAAATTGTTGCGTTTACGTTGAAATAATTTCGAGCTAGCGCTGCAGTGCCTTTTGAAGATTATATTCACTCAACATGTCGCTTAATTAACAAGTTTCTCGAAGAAGATTCAATAAACAAAGTGTTCCAGCACTGAAGATAGGGAACTTGGTGGGTACTCTTTCAGCTGGCGTCTTTCAATGACTCAGAATCTACCAACCAACTACTTCTGAAACTTATGTAGAAGAGATTGGATGCTGCAAAAGACCTACGTAGAAAATAATTGAAAAGAAGTATCATTCTAAGAAGGTGCTTTATTCTTGAATTTAAACAAAAACCTTATATTTATTTTTGAAGAGGTTATATTTCCTCAAAGTAAAACTTGATAGATATTGCCTTTTTGTAAGTTTTTTTTTTCTTCTCCTGACCTGTAATTCTTTCGATCAATTTTAATTGTTTATATAATCAAACTCTTATCTTCATACCGAATAATTGTTATTTTTGATAAAATTGATGATTAAATTGAATTTAAAAAAACGTATTGTAAACAATATTCTTCTATTATTTTTTTACACTTTATTACATATTTAACTCTATAAAACAAGAAACACGTACTGGCGTAGCAATATGCTAATAAAAATACGTGTTTTGATTTCAAAGAAGAGTACGAAATTCTATTGATATTGATTGAAACATAAATAAGTGATTTAAAATTTCCATAAGATAGCAATAACATGTTGCTTATTTATTTTATTTTTTGAAGCAAACCTTTTTCCAACTGCAAGAATGTCCATGTTTATACGATATCTCAATCGAGTGAGTTAGTATCGATTAATAGTATCATTGGAAAAGAAACTGCACTAAAATTTCTTTATACAGTATAAACTGAATGAAAATGATAATAGTTTTGTTGGTAAGTTAACAATATCCTTGAATAAAATGTATATGATATAACATAGTCAATAACTGTTGTACTCTTGGTACATATAAAACAAATTGAAATTATAAATTTAAATGAGTGGGTCGCAAAGAATCAGCGAAAGTGCAGATATTTGAGACCAACGTTCAAAGCTGGACGCCAGAAAGTTATTAAAGTTGAACTCAATGAAAAACGTTCATATCCCTAAAGCATAACATCTACTTTTCTTAAGCCGAAAAGCCTCTAGAATGACGTCATGAAATACGCACAGCTTTTATGGTTTATCTTACTAGTTCAACGAAACTATTTTTAACTCGTAATGTGTTTCTATCTTGAGCTATGAAATGTTGAAAAATCCAATTAACTTCCAAAAAATTAAGTTGACATGCCATTTATTGTTTGTTTCATATTTTTCTGGTGTGGACATTACTCTGTAAAATTCTTGTTCTTACCTTTAACAAATGTAAAGGAACTTCATAATTTAAATAAATTCAAATAAAGTGCAAAATTTTTTTAGTACCAAAGAATCCATAACAGTAACATTGTACCTTTCGTAATGTTATATGTACTCTCTCTTCAAATCTGTTACTTTGAGCAAACTTTCAAGGTTTTTGGCACTTCTTCTGTTCTCAGTCCGTTTGAATAATATTACACGAGACTTTTTTTGCCAAAAATCTCAAAACGTAAACATTTTTTAGCAAAAATAAGATATTTGAAATATAATCTTTGACAAGAGATTTGGGATAAATTCTGAAAAAAATTGCCATAACTTAAATTTTGAAATATTTCCATCCCTTTAGCGGATAAAGGGGAAATAACGCATGGCAGATGCCGATAAGTACAAACCCATCCATATTCTCAATCCGATTTGATTTTGGGGATAAATATTTTGAAGTAAAATTACTTGTATTATAAGGGGAAAAAAACTTGTTTCTCGAGGAAAAGGGTCAAAGAGATGAAACGAAATCATATAAAAATAGCTTCTGTAAACATCAATTTACTATGAATTCATAAGAGACAGAAAGTAAACAAATATTTCTTAGATTTATTTTTTAGGTCTAACCTATAGCTTCTCAGACATGAAGATAACAGTAGGTGACGTGACATATTACAATTATTTAGACAAGTTTAACAATATTTGGGAAAATCTGCCATTACATATGTTATTACTTAAGTTATATGAGTATGTAAAAATCAATAAATTCGAAAACATTGACGCCTGTAAACAGTGACACTTGAAATGGTGTAAAGTTTATTTATTTATAAACTAACGGACTATTGCCCAGTTACAAAAAAAATACATAACACGAATTGGGAAAAAAGATCAACAGAGAAAGAACTGCACATACATAATATGATAATGAAGAAATCACAAAAATAGGACAAAATATACATTAGAAAGAACATTCAAACCAAAGCCATTTTAAGAAAAGTCAATTTTTAGTATGATCGTAAAGAATGACAAAAATCATTTAGACTGGTACCAAAAATTTCAAGACCATGGCTTGAGTTAACAAGTCTCTACATTCTGGACAGTGGAGAATGATACCCATAATTAATAGAGTGATGATTGACGAACAGCAACTCATTGTTTATTAATGTATTTTCCTTATCGATTTTATTCTGCATGAAAAATCTTCATAGTTCTACTGAATTCTGGCATTTGATGGTACAATTTATTGTTTTTTAAGCTTTTTTTTTGTAAAAAAAAAACAGATAAAACTTGTATAAAACCATTTTGTTATAAATATTTTATCGACCGGTTTCGGAAACACCCTTCCATCTTTAGGACAATATAGTAATTGATAATATAATAATAAAAATATATACCGAAACACGTCGACGAAATATTAATAACAAATTGGTATTAAACTAATTTTATCTGTTTTCTTTTCAAAAAATAAAAGCTTGAAAAATTAAAAATATTATGAGAACACTAGATCGTACCATCAAATGGTAGAATCCAGTGCAACTATGACGCCTTTTCATGTCAAAGAATTATAATAAGAATAATAAATGGATAACTTTAATAGCGCCGTTTACGTGGAAAAATCACCTCAAGGGTGCTTAAATGATGTTAGGTGAAAGAAAAAAATGATAAGGAAAATAGATTAATAAACTTTACATAATTTTGCATAGCTATCTAATAAATGCCAACACCGTTTGTAGAACTTGGCCAAATATAGTTGTAGGTACCTTCTACCTACTACCTAAAGCTTAATTTAAGAAGAGAAATAATTTATATCAATTTAGATAAGCAGGGTTCCATCAATAGGTATTGCCTGCCGTTAATACCTCCAGCCTTCTGGCTGTTCTTAATTTAAAATATTCCGGCTCGCGACGGACCACATAAAATCTAAATAATGGAGCCCTGATGAATTGAAAGCGTCGGTAGCGGCCTAATATCTAGAGCCTTCTCACTTTTATCGCTAAACTTCGGACTGTTCCAAGTTCCGCCCGCCCTCTGAAGAATCACAATAAATCCAGCGGCCGGATTAACATTCAACTTCTGTGTGGATGCGGTTAACTGCGCAACTTGGATCCGCCATTTTAAATTATCCGAAATCATGGCGTGGAAATGACAGGTGGGCGGGGGCGGGCTGCGGTGTTGCCAGGTGTTGGGCGGGACGGGGAGGGAGGCGCCCGTAGGTACCCGCCCAACCTAACCCGACATACGTACGTACATCCTTAGACTTCCCCTTTATACAGCATGTAGCACTGCAAAGAACGGTTACTACATCTATCATTTTTGTGGGTAATATGCTTAAACGCATCTTCGAGTTCCGATAATCGAACGTTATTCAGTAAAATAGAATGAATGAATGCTGTAGAAATGAGATCCCTGAAGTGTATGTGCGGTAAAACCATGTATGACCGTGTTAAAAATGTGGACATCCAAAAATAATGCAAGACTGATGTTAGCGTTATGAATAGGATCAAAAAAGAGACGCTTAGATGGTTTGAGCATGTAGAACGAATAAACGAAGAAAGGAGAGTTAAAATAATATATGATGCGAAAGTGAAGTGAAGAAACAGTCTAGGACGCCCGAGGAAGGCATGGCACGATCAAGTCAATCAAATACTTAAATCGGGTCATGCGAAGAGTCAGAATAACAGAAGAGTATATATGAGACAGTGTATGAATGTGAATGAAGCAAGAAGTGTGTGCCAAGACAGAGTTGTATGGCGATCCGTCCTATCTGCCTACTCCTGGGGGGAAACGGCATGATGGTTAGTTAATAAGTAGTTAGTTCAGTCAAATATTTTAATTCGTTTTTAATTATGTTAAGAGAATGTGCTGCTAGTGAATATTCTTAACATGCACTCTAAATATGTATGTATTTTTTCAATTATTTGTTAGTTTCTCCCAACCCTACTCTTCCCCTTCTAACTTCTTTCAGCTTTATAACATATCTAATTTGGGGATGCCATAGTCCCATTGGCTATGGACAGTTGAAAGCAGTTGTGACACTTGTACCCCATACATATAAAAATTAAAGAAATAAAAATATGAACATCACGGGATTTTGAATTTTTTTAAAGTGATTATTTTACATAAATGCATCGTTCTAGAGTCTCTCAAAACCCGAAAACCATAAAATTTGCCACTATTTTTTGTGAAATTTCACCCTTCGTGGAACCCTTCAAGGTTTATGTTTGCTTTTAATACGAAATACGGGGAAAGGGTTATAGACTAATTTTAATGATCCTATAGCAATTTTTTTTATATTTTGGAAACGTGAAGTGGAGAGTGATACCAAAGTGAGCTCAAATTTTGATAACGATTTAGGTCATGAGCCACCACAGGCTATGAACATTTTATTCAAAGTTGATACGCTCCAAAAATCTATATTTTATGTCGAAAATTGAAGATGACGCCGATCAACGATCTTTTTTTTATAAACATTTTTTAAGAGTGAAGATCGCAATAGAGTCCCGACTGCTCCAAACAGTTTGGAGCCAGTGGGATATGGCATCTCCAATTGGGGTATGTTGTGAAGTTTGGGGTGAATTTAGTAGGGAGGGTAAGGATATAGGGAAGATACAGGTCAGGAAGTACCTGGCTATTTAGATATGGTCACCAAACACGGCTAAAGCCATTTTAAGAAATTTTTCGATTCTGAATGGTGGTCTTTCACTAGGGCGATACTTGGAGTATCTAACACTCTGAAACAACCTCCATGGTCAAGTGGTAAGACGCTCGACTACGAATCCAAAGGTCGCGTGTTCAAACCCGGCGTGCGCCAATAACTTTTATTTAATTAATATGTGTCATAACACATTTAATTCATATAAAAATAATAACAAGTATATTTGCGGCACGTTCCAGAGTGGTAGATACTCTAAGTATCGCCCTGGTGAAAGACCACCATTTAGAATCGAAACGTTGCTTGAAATGGCTTAAGCCGTGTTTGGTGACCAGATCTGAATAGCCAGGTACTTCCCAACTCTTCCCGATCTCCCCTCCCCACTACCTTCAGCCTCACAACATACCCCTATTGGGGATGCCATAGTCTCACTGGCTCTAGACGGTTGGGAGCAGTTGAGACTCTTGTGCGGTATTCATGTAAAAAAAAAAAAAAAACGTGCTATTTACTATTAATCAAATGTGTTATGACACATTTTAATTAAATAAAAGTTATTTGCGCACTCCGGGTTTGAACCCGCGACCTCTAGATTCGTAGTGGGGCGTTTCACTACTCTATCACGGAAGTCGTTGAATCTGATAGACGTTGGAAGGTTTGAAATAACTTTACCTAAGAAAACATGTTTTTGTTTTACGGACAACGTAGATAACTATTTATTTTTTTCTTACAATAACTCCACTCAGGGCCTATGTCATCTTTGGAGATGCTGTGTGGAGGATCTTTTTGAAAAGGAAGTAACGATCTTGGGTGTTGAAGAAGCCCATGTTGAAGGAGGGAGGAAAAATAGAAGCCTGCAAATCGTTCCACAGCCGAGTCTATGATTACAATATTGCTTTCACAGTTAGTTCCAACATCCTGTAGGCTACAGAGCTTTGAAGAGCTAGATGCGTGCCATGAAATATGCCTCCCAGGGGTGCAGTAGGGGTGGTAGGTAGCAGCCTCCTAGCCCATTGTCAGGCGCAACTTCTTAGAAATCGCTCACCTTACTTCTGCGGACCGATCCTTCGTCTTATTTACAATTCGGGGATTAATGTTTAAAAGGATCCTCGGCGATCCATCCCTTCTCTGCTTTTATGCACCCTTTAGTCCCGGAACTAGCATTCCAGGTGTGGGAATATGAACATAAAAAGGGGTTAAAAGACTGACCACTGTACCGTATAACCTTGGTCAGGTTGTTAAGGTTGAATTTAATGTAACGTGCTATTTGATATTTTCTATTAAAAAGTTGGATAGCCATTGCCATTAATATTGGTATATTATTTTTCAATTATGTAAATGTCATTATAAAAATACGTTCAAAATAATAGTTTCTTTATATATAATTAATACAAGTACACACAATGATGTAATCTAAATTAAGGGTCAGAATCCAAGGCATTCCAATACGAGCAATACTACAAATAATTTATCTTCAAATTGTCTATGGGTAGTTAGAAAAATGTCTGAGATTTTCAGTGAATACAATTTTTTTTACATGTAATTCCTTAAATTCTACGAAAAACGTCCTGAAATATCAGTTAAAGGTGCAGTTTTAAAACCAGCAAAAGGATTTTTTGTTAATTTTACGTAAAACTCTAGTACGCATTTCATAAAGAATTTAAAATATTACTATTAAAGAATTTAATTCACTGGTTTATTTCCAATTATCCGTTTAGAATTCACAAAAAAATAATTTGTAATTTTGCTTGTACTATAAAACCAAAAAGTGTATAATTTTAGGTGCAGACCCAAGATAAATATAAAAAATACATTTTTTCAAAGATGTAAGCAATTTTTTTTATTTTTTTTAAGAAAGACAAACATTCCCGCGTTACGAATAACCTGACAATATTTGAAAAACTGCTACTGTCATCATAAGAAGCGGAAGATGTTGCTTGTGCAATGTTTGAGGAATGTTGGAGGAATGTTGGAGGAGATTAATAGGACGCCCGGGTGGGAATCCGACGCGTTTGTCCACTCAGCTACCGGTCATACTTTTTGTAAATCAATAATTTTTCATGTTTTTTATTTAACACTGTATGCCAACCGGTTTCGTCTAAATCATGCCTTCGTCAAAGTGTTTATGAACTCTGGAAAAGGACATTTACATCAGCCCCAGACTCAGTTGTATTTAAGGCACTTATCGCGTTCTTACAAATAAAGTGATGTTTTTTTATGTAAATAATGCACAAGAGTCCCAACTCTCCGGAAAGAATGAAACTATAGCATGTTGTTAGATTAAAGGGAGTGGGGAGGAGAAGTAGATGAGACGTGGAAGGAAGTACTTGGCTATTCAGATTAGCTCAGTAAGCACGGCTATTGCCATTTCAAGCGACGCGCAACGTTTTGATTCTAAATAATGGTATTTCACCAGAGTTATACTTAGGGTATCTACCATACTGAGATACTATTTTCATAATCATATCGGAAAAGTTTAGACATAATTTTTGTAAAATATAATTTCTGAGCCACTTTATAAAGCTAGAAATAGTTTTTTGACACTGTTGTTAACTCACCTTAGGATAATACGAGTAGCTAGAGGCAAAATATCTCGCCAAAGATTCGAAAAACAATGTTCAATACTTATCACAGCGTTTTGTAGCTGTTGGTAAGGTCGTGGGAGCAATACATAGAGAGTTTTCTTACAAAACGCGTGCAGCCGGTTCAATAAGTCTCAGCAGGTGTTTTTTCTAGAAAGGAAGTTATAACCGCATAATGAACGACCGCCTCTTTACCGTTGTTAAGCATTAAAACATTCTGTATTGTGCGCACTACGGTAGGGGGCGGGCCAAATCTTCTATTATTGTTAAAGCTCGCTACGCAAGAGGTCGAGAATTGCCTTCCAACTGCATATATGCAACTTTCGTGACACCACAGTACTGGTTTCTAGTTTTTGATGATTTTTTAGACGCCACAAAAAAGTTCGAGACAGATTCACAAACTTGTGGCCAAAAGAAGTACATATGAACCGAACGTTTTTTTTTTTGCACTGGTAACCAAAATACATACGTGAACGATAAATTCGATGGCACACATGAGTTTATTTCTTCTTCATATCGGAGAAGGCACCAGAAACAGTGGCATTCACAGTATTTTTGACCAGGGTAGGCAGTAGGAAGAACAGCGGATTAATTTACAATAGAGATAGATACCAACAAATACCACTGATTGCTATTGGATTTGTTCTGCAAAAGCACTGCCTTAGACACTTACAAAGATACTAACACTAACGAACCACTTCAACGCGCTGCAATTCACAGCATACTTATTTTTGTGTAGTCTAGAGAACATAGAATAATCTACTATAACGTTGGTGGCGTTTAAGAATATGTAGTTTCTGCTTTTGACACGTTATAGTAGGAAAGTCGGTGGAGCCCTCGCGGGGGTGCGATTAGCTGAATTTCGGGCATATTTTTGAAAGTGTTGATTTTTTTTTGCAATAATTTCATACTATTCAATTCAGTATGACACATATTTGCATGCGACTACGACAGGGTAGGTAGTTTTTTATGTTCCCTTATGGAGTGCATGCCTCTGACCAGAAGATATTCTATATCTTGAGACATCCTAAAATATCCAGAGTTATATTTTTTTTAAAGAAACACAAACATTTCCTGGTGACGAATAACCTGACAATATTTTACTCAACTGCCATCGTTATAAGTGGAGAGTGTTCCTTCAGCAATTATGAAGAACGTAGCTAGCAGAGGAATTGAACCCACGACACTCAGGTGGGAATCTGACGCGCTTGTACACTCAGCTACTAAAAAGTCAATATCCTGGTTATAATCAGAGCAATATTTACCGTGCAGGATGCAGTTACAGTCTGAAACGTAGATTCATGCAACAATGTAATTGCTTATTAAATCAAAACTACGAACAACGACGGCTTCCTCTACTTTTTCTTCAAACAATTTTCCCTTGAATTATCAATTGGATCAATTTGGATTAGTTTATTTTTTCAGTTAAAACGTTTAAAATATGACCATCTGGAGCCATAGGTGTTGTTAAATTAAGGTTAGTAAGAATCAACTATCTAACTGTCACTCCGTTTCTCCGCAAGGGTAGGCAGAGAGTACGGACCGCCATACAACTCAGTCTTGGCACACACTCCTTACTTCATTCAAATTCACACGTCGTCTCAAATATATCTCTTCTGTTATTCTGACCCTTCACATGGCCCGATTCAAGTATTTGATTCACTCGATCGTGCCATGTCTCCCTCGGACGTCCCCACTTTTTTTTCATTCACTTTCGCATCATATATTATTTTCACACTACTTTAGTAAGAATCCAAAGTTTTTTTTTTTTATTAAACCAACCGCATCAAAAAATCTACTTTTATCGGTTTCTATAATTTATTTTTGGTACCCCACTAAAAAGATGCACTGATAAAAATATTTGTGGGCGTGTCCGTGTGCCAGAATTGAGCTGTAGTTGTTGATCAAATATTTTTAAAAGTTCTTTCTTGAGCAGATAAACAATTCCATTGGCCTGTCGAAGGCCTTGGATTCAAAAGATATTTTTAATCGGTAAAAATTATACTTCTAGGGGTAAGCGGTTCAGTGGTTGAACCCAACAACAAACGGAAATAGGAATAAATTTTCCCAGACGCCGTCTGGCAGATTTTATGTGATGTTGAAATATTTCACAATGAGTATATTATACTACAGAACAGTTTTTAAATTGAATCATTGTTATATTTGAGGCTTCGAATTCGGGAACTGATTTATCACTTAAATTTAATAAATTAATTCAAAGATCAGAATATACCAATTTCCATTGGAAGAAATGGAAATCGGGATTATATTTAAAATTCTCCCGTAATAATGTGGATCACTACTGGAATATTCTTCACCCCCCTTCACAGAGGCAGAAATATTACAAAGTTTCTCAACATTAATCCGTACAAGGGCAATATATCATTGTTGAAATCTTTCGTACAAAATTATGGCTTTTGGACGGGAGGTGAGAAACGTGGGGGGTTTTGCTGCGGCTGCGTTTTTCAAACTTTCTGATCTAAAACGCCCTCTGGGATATATTTTTTCATTCATATCCCAGAGATTTAAGTGGAATATAATTACAGCTTACCAAAAAAAAATAGTTGCGACTTTTTGTTATCTTGTCTGACATCCCTAAAGCTGCAAGTTTACTTAGGGGTCAGCACCCAAAAATGCACACTTTTTGGTTTTCTAATGCAAACAAAACTACAAACAATTTTCTGTTAATTCTGTACGGATAATTTGAAAAATGTCTAAGGTTTCTAGTGAATACAATTCTTAAACAGTAATCTTTTGAATTCTGTATGAAATGCATATTGAAATTTTAGGTAAAACCTTTTACTGAGTTTTTTATATGTTTTTCATAGAATTTAAAGGATGACAGTTAAAAAATTGTATTCACTGCAAACTTTTGTCATTTTTCTAACTATCCGTGAAGAATTTATAGATAATACATTTTTGTGGTACTGCTTGTATTAGAATGCTACAAAGTGACGTTTAGAGCCGTTTTGGGTGTTGAGGCTTATGCTGAGTCTGGGTAAAAAAACATATATGTTTTCGGCTTTACTAAAAACTCGGTGGAATGCAACACCTAAGCAATCTTAATTTTATGAAAGGTTTTTTGTTAATTTCTAGGCTGACGCCAATATGTTCTGGGCCCACATTTGCTTCCATTTTGAGCTATGATCTATATCTACATATATATATATATATGTATATATATAATATATATAAAAATCATTAACTTATTATACCGTGTTTAAATAAGCTCATAATGAAATAACACCCATAATCGAAAGCGAAACACGTACGAAGCTTTTTGTGATATTATAAATCTCTGTGATCTTGTACACCGTGTTTTAAGTTCGTACTGCAAAATTACTGAGGATGAATTCATGGAAATCTAACGAAAACCAATTACGGTAAGATAATGTGAAAGCAGGGGTTGATGAAATAGATTCAATTATTATTGTCTACCAATTTGAATTTCGGACACGTGTTTCTACCTCCTTTGATAATATTGTGTTTTAGTGACTTTGTCAATTCGATTTAAGCCCATACCTTGATCAAAGCCTCGAATGAACCAATTTATATTTATGTGAGATTACGTTAGAAAACGGTTAATATCAAATTAGAAGGAAAATGAAATCTTACAAAATTTCCTTCGCTTCAGAAAGTTCACAAAGAAAGCAGTGATGTGTATCGTTTTGAATGTGTCAACAAGAAAATAGTGAAACAGAATCTTACCATTCTATTTTTTTATCTGAGATTACGTAAGAAGACGGTTTATATAACGTATATTTGTATAAACATATATTTTTTTAATGCAAAACGCTGAAGTTGTACAAATCAATAAAATTTACATTGACACCATTTGATAACGTTTAGATTTGAAATTCTAAGCAAAGGAAAAGCAATTGTTTCGAGAGACTTTTCATTAAACATGTAACCGAGTTTATTTATTTATTTTTATATTGATGGAGCATTGTCCCACTGCAAAAAATACACAACACAAAATGAGAAAAAGAGGAATAGAGAAAGAACACCATATACATACCATTTAATTGAACCAATGACAAAAACAGGACAAAAATATACATTTGATAGAACATTTATGTAAAAGTTTGAAGAAAGTTCAGGTAGAGTCAATGTTGGACTTAATAAATCGTATTCTGCGAAAATTATCATCGTAAAGAATGACAAAAATCATTTAGACCATACCATTTTTTTTTTAATCATGTCTTGAGTTAACAAGTCTCGACATTCTGGACAGTGAAGTTAGTAAAGACAAGTATTCAAATAAGTCACGTTAGATAAATATAAATATTGTCGATGTAGACTTTTATAGGATGAATAGTTTGAGGATTGGAAAACAAACATAAACGAAGAATTTTTAAAAATATAAAACATGAACATATATACGAGTATATATTAATATTACTTAATTTCAAATATTAGGTATCCCACCGTTTGAGAAACGCAAGCACAAGCGTAAGGACATAGCGACTCTCCAAAGCTTTTACTGGAGTAATTTATACCAACCCAATTGACCTGGATTTTAAAAAACTCAAAATTGTCGAATTACTGAACTCGAGTAATTTTTACGAGAATTTCGTAAGATTAATTTGGCGGCTGTCAGTTATCATCGAGGACGAAGTTGTATTACGATATATTTATTAAGTTAATCAACCTAGTCATTAAAAGCGGAAAACACGGTTTTATAAAATACTCAAAGATAAACTTCAAACGATCTGCACAACGTTAGAATATATTTTTTTAAATAAATGTAAACAATTAAAATGTTTTACAAAGCGTTTACCTAACCTGGTAGTGTGAGTAAATAGAGAAATGGTACAAACAATACTTAACATGATATCTTAACTTATTTTTTAAGGGTTACCTGTATTTAAAATAATTTATTTTTCAAAACTCTATAAAGCATTATGCAAATGACGTTGCTAGATAAAATTAGGTCATGACGTCAGAGCCCAACATTCCGGTGATTTAACTGCTTTATCCAAACAGCATTTCTGCACAATAATAAATATTCAAGTGTTTTTTTATGGTACTGATTTTCAAATATTTTTGTAAAAAGAAATTGTTTTAATTTCAAAACACTTATATCACCAACTATTGTCGTTTTTATAGAATATCTCAAGAAATATATGACAATTATTTTAAGCCAATAATATTTTCAATCGAATGAGAAATTGTCTCAATATGTTGATTCTCGCAGCTAGTAAAAGGGTTTGTCTTCGAAGAATGTGTGTAAAATAATTTTATGTAATATTTTCCGATTATTTATGCTGTATTTTTTCTGATATGGGGAAATTCTTAAAATGTACTTTTTAACTCTGTGAAATAAACTTTTCTCTCAATATAATTAGAAGATTTATTGTTGAGATTATTCGTTCATCGTTTTCTTACTTGAAAATAAAAGGAGAGGTAAAATCCGTTTCAGAAAATAAACTAAGGTTTGTCATTATCAAAATACATAGTTGTCTCTTGGTCAAAAATGTTTTTTTTTTATTAATTTGAAAAAAATATTTATATGCAGAGGTAATTTCACTACTTAATGCAATGCTATAAAAAAAAAACAAGATGATTTTGTTCTGCAACTGTATGTACATTTTGCCGATTTAAAAAAAAAAATACATAAAAAAATGCCGTTCGATAAACGCTCAATTGACCGATGGGCGGATCAGTTCGAATTTCTAATATTGCAAATCAAATGAACTTCAGCGAAAGCACTACTAACCTCCCCCGCACTGGTTTACGCCCCAGACTATCTACGAATTCAAATAATGCACCCCCAAATAATTGAATCATGAATGAACCTCAGTTTCCAGCCTTCGTTATAATATTTTCACAAACAATAGTTCAGAATAGTTTACATGTTCATGTTTCCATACATCATTTCTGAATCTTCTTACTCCTAAGCCAGTTTATGTATTTAGCAAAGACGCTGTTGGGGGTATGAAATTTAACCCAAATTATTCGGGATTAGTAGGAATTAGTTGCAAATTATTTGACGCCCATTCCATTGTGCTGCCTGCTCGGTGGCGGAGAGACGGAGAGACCGAGAGACAGAGGCAGTGTAGTTAGTAGTTACAGGCGATGTTTTATGGTAATTTAGCTTAAGTGACAACTTCTTGCGGATCATGTTGCCGCGCAGTCTCATCGTACTCACAACGAACATTATTTATCTGACGGGATTCATTTTTCATCCTTATAATTTTATTTTTATAAATATATAAACCGCCGAATGGGATTGCCATGAAAGAAATATAACTCCTTGCAGAATAAGATACTTATTTAATATATAATACTCATATAATAAATTACATACAGAAACATTATTTTTCTGTTTGTTTTAATATTTGTTTTTTTTTTCTTTAAAAAGGCAAACATTCTCGGGTTACAAACAACCTGACAATATTTGAATTCCTCCTACTTCCTTCTCTATTTATTTATTTTATTTTATACACCCGAGCGGGCTTTTGAGGCTTACATTAAACAGTTCAAAAATGAAAATTATTTGCTCAAACAAAATAAAGTATATTTTCGTAGAAAGCAATCACTTTGCGGTTAGACATATTTAATGAAAATAAAATAATAACTTTGTATAAAACCACGAATTTTATTTTATTTTGATGACCGACTGGTTTAACTTAACCTTAGCATCATGAGGGTTTTAAATTAAACTTAACAAAAAATAGATAATGTGTAGTTGTATTTACTCATACAAACAGAGGGAGAACACAATATTAAAGAAAATAAGAGAACAGTAAGAAAACAAAAGAACAACATTTAAATTATAACAGAATTACAAAGAAAGTGACAGATAATATGAAATTTTATTGATATCTCTCGGTTACTTTGTAATAATTTAAATGTTATTCTTTTGTATTCTTACTGTTCTTTTTCTAAATATTATATTGTGTTCTCCCTCTTTATGTACATATATATTACCACACACTATGTATTTTTTTAAGTTTAATTTTGTACCCTGATGATGCTTAGGCTAAGCAAAACCGGTCGGTCATACAAAATAAAATGAAATATGTGGTCTTATATAAAATTATTATTTCATTTACAGTAAAATAAAGAATACTTGTAAAATAGTAAAGAATAGTGTTTGATTACATTGTATTAAAATGGACTAAAAATAAACGATATTATAGCCTTTTTTATCTACATTCCGTGCAGTTAAATACATGAGCTACCTCCACGTATGTATCTGAAAAATTCAGTCTCGATATTATTGATACAACTAAATAGAACTTGGTATCGAGTAGTTCTCGTTGGTTTGTGAAAGGAAATAAGGTTCAGCAAATCCGGGCATAATAAACAGAAAACGTTGCTTGTGCTATAATGGAGGACTTAGCTAGAAGGAGATTGAACCCGTATAGCTTGGTAACCCAGCGCATTTATTTGTCTATTCGGCTACTAGCCGGTCATGTATTATTTCAGCTTATTTTATAGATACAAATACATATACTTGAGTGGTTAAGATTGATTGGATTTTGTTTTAAAGAATGGGTCTATTGTAGAGGTGCCGCTAGACGCAGTAAAATCAATATATCGTTGTTGAAAAGGCAAAAGGGTTAAAGCGACACTTTGGTCAAAAATGAGTTAAATATGCAGTTTTGATCAGTTTTTTTTCTACATCGAAAACTCTGACTCTCGTTTGGTTCTGAAGACTTTTGTGGCCCTTCAGCCATCTAAAATATATTTACCGTTTGGTAAAAGGCTTAACTCGAGCGGCACAAGTTCGGGACTTTTTTTATCTTTTGACCCTTCGGATAACTCAGCGAAAGCATTGAGTTACCTGAGTTAACATTTTTTTTTTAATCCAACCAGGTACTGAAGACTTATGAATATTATTGTAAAACAACAACAAAGAACTTTAAATTGCCCTGGTGTAAACTTACCAAAATGGCGTTTCGGCCTTTTTTTGCCTTTCTGATGATGATACGGTATTTCGCTACTCAAAATTTAAAAAATATATGACAAATTAAATCAACAGTAATTGAATTTGAGGAAATAAATTATTGAAACCAAATTAGGTCATCTTATTTTTCAAAAATTTTAACCTCATATTCTTGGCACTATCACGCGTAAATTCAATCTAGACTCCGTAAATAAGTGCAAAAATCAACGTCACATATATAATTGTAGATAGGTTTATTAATAAAGTATAATTTAAAATGATTTAATACTTACAAACCAAAAATAAAAGCCATTATAGCAGTCAATAATTTATACTCATAATAAGTCAGCAAATACCTGCACCAAAATAATATTGAAAAAACTCTTAGCTAAATGAACTCAAACACTTCTTAATATTATTCCATTCAGGTAATTTCTATAGATGGTGAGCGCCCCAAGTTGTTATTTCACAAAAGCTGCGCCACAGCCAATCATTATTATTCCTGAACACTTTACTTTAGAAGTTGTTAACTCATATATATGTATCCCTTGGAAATCGAATGAAGGATCAAATTAAATTCCCTATTTGTATGATTCGCAGAGATGTAGACATTGATAAATTAATGGGATGCGTACTTCTCCTTATCTGTCCTATTCAATCTTATTAATAAAGCGAAAAGGCCCTTTCAGCTTAATTTAACGTAACAGGCTATATGGCTTACAAAAGTAGTACCTCTGTTTAATAAACCTGGATAAGCGCTACGTGACCAAGATAGCTAACTTAGTTTATCACTTACCCGGTAAACCGTATTGTTATAGCTGAGTTCACGCGATAAATAGTCATATTGGTAACCTCTGTTACTAATAACTAAGCACTGTGTTTAACGTTAAGTTATTTAGTAGTAGGGTTTAGTAGTATTAGTTTAATTTATTTTAGATTAATAAGATAACATCTAAAAAAGAAACTGTCTTATTGTGTTTATGTGGTTATGGTCAAATTAAGGTATTTTTATATTAACGAAACCTTAGACAAGAGAAAAAAACTCTCGAACGGTAAGTTGGAGTAATAAAACTTGCACGTTTTTTTCCGTCTGAAATTTATAGGTCAACTTAATTATTTAGAGGTTGCTTCTCTATTTCTTTTGTTTCAATACAAAAAAAATATTTATAAAAAAAAGTGATTAAATTATGGCAGAGCCGTGAAATTACTTTTAGCTATATATGGCGTAATTAAAGTTAACCTGAATAACAGAAACTTAGGATTGTATGTATTCGTGCATATATATTCAATTCCGATGGTGATGTCTTGCCAAACGTCACTGAAAAACAGTATTTTGTCTTGTTTTTGGCAGTTTATTGTTCTCAGCGAGAAAAGAACAAGTGTGTACGTTCGAAAATATAACATTAAAATACATCTAATATTCGAAAAGTTTTCTCGCCTGTTTTTTTTTTGCTGTAATTTTAGTATTGAAACACGAGTTTTTCAATATCTTTTTACATTTTCGTTATGAAAGTGAGAAAAACTAGTCAGATAGAATATTTTCAACCAAAAAGAAAAATAACTGTGGCTTTTTTACTTCATTGTGATAATGGTCATTATTCAGTATGGTATTCTTATATGACAGGCATAATATATATCACACACACAGTGGAAAAAAAATGAATAATCCTTTTTTTTTTTATCGAAAATTTATTATTCATGTACAGCTTCTGTATATTTTAAACAAAATGTTATTTCTAAAATTCATTCGAGTTTAGTAAAGATGTAAATAGCAACCTTTTGAGGTATGTTTATACCACATAAAAGCTTTGAAACTGATTACAAATGTTATATATTTATTGATGCATAGTTAATAGTTTCAAGCATCAAAATTCTTCTGAGCTAGACTTCCTTACAAGATTACAAAGCATTTCAGTCTTTTGAAAAATCCTGAATGCGTTATCTCCTTTAAAATTCCTTGCGGATTCCTTCTTGTTACGAGGTAATAGAACGCGCAGAAGTACTGAGCGTGTATGTGCCAGGATTCACTACACCCACGGCGCTATATCCTCCACGTGTACGTTGTGTGTGTATGCAATCATTTTTAATCTTGAACAGGCAGACAAGATAACACCGTGTATAGGACAAAGGTTCTCTCTCAGCTAAACCAGTTCTAAGGAATCTGGTTTGTCAAATGTATTTTATCATCTTGCCGAACATTGTTACATTTTTAATTAATTTGATTTAATTTATAATCAATAGATACACCTTATTACAGAGCACAAATACATTAACCACGTGTTTACATTATTTATTTTATTTTAATTATTAATAAATATATTGTCAAATGTTAACTATCTAATTAATTCTAGAAGTAAAAGCAAACACAGTACTCGCATATTAATAAAAAAGAGAGCAACAAAATATTTTTGAGTTCTTTCATCTCTAGGTATTATTAAATTCAGAGAAAATATCACATTTAAACGCAGTTTAAAAATTCAGAAAAATAAAACTATTTTGCACAATCTTCCTAAAGCGTTGAGGATTTCTTCGAATCGACTGCAACCATTTTGAAGCTAGTTTTTTTATTGAATTTCTATCAGTTTTGCATTATTTCCGGATCTTTACATTTTGAATACGATCATTTGTGGTTTTAAAACACATATGCCTTACGGATCTCATTTTTACGTCATTCAGTCTACTTTCCGTGCTTAACTGCCATATATCAGGGTTGGTATCAGCACTCCACTGTGAACTGCTAGCCTCACTTCTGTGTAGCTTTTCGTGGCTTCACATGTAGTTGCATTATTTATTTATATTTTTATAAACGAAAGACAACCATTTCCGGGTTAAAAATAACCTGACAATTTTTGAAAAACTCCTACTGCCATCATAATAAGCGGAAAATGTTGCTTGTGCAATGATAGCAGAGGAATTGAACGCACGACGCTAGGCTGGGAATCTGACGCGTTTGTCCATTTAGCTACCGACCGGTCAAAATTATGCATTTCTTATTTAAATTTGTACAAAAATAACCAATGTAAAGTTGCGTTTGTGGAAAATATTAATCATGCTACACTATGTTTAAATTAATTATAACCTTAAATAATATTTTGTTTTACAAACACTATTTGAAAAACTAGCTAGCGGAAAGAATAGAACATCAGCTAGTGGAAATGGAACAACATTACTAGGGAGAGAGAGTAGAAGGTGTTAGTTCTACCTGCCGACTCCTTTTCTATAAGACAGTAATTAGAGCTACACATTTGAAACTACATATCTTGTGATTCTTAATGGCTAATGTAGTTGGTTGTTGAAATTAGTTAAATACATGGTACATGTAATGTTAGCGTAATCACATCTATATAGACTATAGTATTTAGATGGGCTTTTTACATTTTTCATTCGTACTATTTCATTAGTAGTTGTTTTTTAATGTAAACCATGAAATGGTAGAGTGGCTTGAATTAGGAGTAAAAATATAAACGCTGGAACCATTCTGCTTTTTCAGTTATAGTCATTGAACTTTAGTTAGGGGGTCTCAAGCATTTGTGTTCTGAGTGGTGATCTTTCAGAAGGCCGATAATAAATGTATATTTAACTTTTAGAACAAAGCACGTATGCTTAGTAGGTACGCAGTGTTTTCATTTATATCTGTTAAAAAAATCTCAAGTTAATCGCCGGCTTAAATTTAATTTATCCTCTAACGTAAATCAAACCAAAATAACATGCCTTTCTACTACGGAGTCGTAGATACTTTCTGTATCGCCGTGGTAAAAGACCACCATTCAGAATCTAAAAGTCTTCAGCTTGAAATGGGAACAGTCATGTTTAATGACCAAATCTGAATAGCCAGGCTCTTTCCAATCTAGCTCTTCCTCGACGTTTTCCCCTCTTCACTGTCTTTAGTCTCACAACATACCCCATTCAGGGATTCTGTATTGTGGTTTTCTAACTAACTAACCATCACGCCGTTTCCCCGCAGAGATACATAGGCAAAGAGGACAGACCACCATACAACTCTGTATTGGCATACATTCTCATTCACTCACATTAATACATCGTCTCATACATACTCTTCTGTCATTCTGACTTTTAACATGGCCTGATTCAAGTATTTGATTCACTTGATTGTGCCATGTCTTCCTCGGGCGTCCTCGACTTCTTCTTCTATTCAATTTCGCATTATTTGTTATTTTCTAATTTTTTTCTACGTTCATTCTCTCTACATACCTAAACCATCCAAGCGTCCCTTTCTTGATCCTATTCATTACGTTTATATCAGCCTTAAATTTTTTTCCGGGTATAGATAGGGCCAATATCTTAACTCCAATGAGCTTCTATGCTAGAATTCGAGATCTGACGGCATTCCATGCTGCTGTCATTTCCAATTATTTTTCTCTGTTTCTTGTAGTAGTATTACGTCGTTTGTATTACAATGATTGAAAATGATATTTTCTACTCATTTTTAACGGTTTTTCGTGGTTTTATCGCACATACGTCTCAGGGATCTCATTTCCACAGCATTCAGTCTATTTTCATTTTTCCTCTGCCAGTTCCATGCCTTACTACCATACATCAGGGTTGATAAAAGCACTCTATTATGGACTGCTAGCTTTGCTTCTTTGGACATGTTTTATTACGTTTTTCACATTTAAAAAAAAAAACAAATCAAACAAGACAAAGATCGTCAGACAATAAATCAAATAATTTTTAAGAGTCTTAATTTTAAATAAAGTCAAATACCTAGAATGATTTATTTTTAGCTGTAAAATTACACCTTCATGACAAAGTACTAATCAATTCGTATGTAGTCTCACGGCTCGACTACTGTAACGGTATTTACGCCAGCCTTCCTAAATACCAAACTAATAAACTCCAATCAGTTTTTAATGCTGCAGCAAGGCTTATCACCGGGGTATCTAAATATTCGCATATTTCAGAGCACCTTCGGAACCTTTACTGGCTCAAGTGCACTGAAAGAATCCAGTACAAGTTATGCTGGATGGTGTTTAAATCCCTTAACGAAATGGCTCCACTGAACATCACCGAACTATGCGTTCCAAAAAATATTCTTCTAAAGCAGTCGACTCTTAGATCAGCAACGTCATCGGCTATCGGAAGGCTTATAGAACCTAAACGCAATCCAAATACTAAGTTTGGAGATCGCGCTTTCGGAGTTTCGGGGCCGAAGGCTTGGAATGAACTCCCTCCGGAACTAAGATGTATAACGAGCCCAACAGAATTTCGGTCCAAACTGAAAACTTACCTTTTCAGACTCTCATATCCTTAAATTCATTAAAAGAATCTCAACATAATCTGTCTCTCGACGAATCACCTTTAGATATGCAAATTTTAACCAAATCCTGTACTATATGACAAATTCAGAAAGTCCATTCTTTTAATTTCGCTCCCATGCCCTAAATCGGAAAAAAAATAAAATTTAATAATAATAATTAAATAATAATCATAATTTTAAGTTCATAATTGTGTCTATCTGATGGGACCTGCCAGGTAAGTATGTTCCTATATATTTTCTTATTTAAACTAGGAATTAATATGTAACGATAGAAAGTAAGATCTGTACAGCGCCCTTGAGGTGATTTTTCACAAAAATGGCGCTATACAAATCGTCCAAATATTATTATTATTATTAAAGTGGTACGATCCTTGGCTTCCTTCCACTTTAGATCGAAAATTATCGCCCTGGCAGGAGACCATTCTTCATAATCAAAACGTACTTGAAATGGTTATAGCTAGTTTGAGTGACTAGATCTGAAAAGATAGGTATTTTCCAAACTTTCTATTTATTTTTTACTTCCCCAGATTACGAGATGCCGTGTTGACACTGGTACAGGCAGATGGGATATGAGAAACACAAATAGCTACTTTCCCGTGTAAAAATTCTGCGTAGCGTTTTACAAAAGAATATTTTATTTTGAGTAGTCCAAAACATTACTGGAAAGATAAAAGGGTTTCATAATTACGTAAATTGTTGAATATTAAGCCTTTTTTTACATTTACAGCCTGCGCGACATTAATCGGCCCATGTTCCCCTATGCAAAGTCAACTGAACGATAAACAATATTTATTATCTAATACACATAAATCACAGGCTCTAAAGGTCGCAGGGTGCCTGAGTATGTGGCGCAGTGGGGTAGTTACTTGTTGTACGTACATATATAAGGGATGAGAGTTTGTTACTACATATGTACTGATTCAGCGATAACCAATTCGTTCATAGCGACAATACATAAAACATTATTTTTTTGTAGAAAGCAATTACTTTGTGGTTTGACATATTTAATGAAATTTAAAAATAACTGTAAAAGACTGCGGATTTTCAGATTTTATCCCAATTTTTCTGACCGACCGGTTTTGTTTAGCCTAAGCATCATCAGGGTACAAAATTGAACTAAACTAAAAATACAAATTTTGCGGTTCTATATAAATACAGAGGGAGAACAAAATATAAAATAAAATAAAAAACAATTAGAAAACAATCAATTAACATTTAAATTATAACAAAGGAACAGAGAGAAAGAGACAGATATTATGAATTGAAAGTCGCTTTTGCCTCTTTTATCGTCAACTGAGAAGGTGATAATGAGAAATTTTATAAGTTTACAGGAAATACTCGTATACCCTTAATTTGGACTTTTAGATAAATTAAACTGATTTTTAGGAATATAACTTTAAATTCGTTTCATTAAAAATATCTTTTATTTCTACAACCTGATTCGAAATATTAGAAATTACGTATTTTTGAACATGGTGGCTGGTCTTAAGTTTGTTGTGTTAACTTAGTTGGCTAGTTAATGAATGATCCGATTCAATTTCCGTTTGCAGAGAAAAAACTTGTTCTCGTTTGGACATCCCAGCTAGATGAATGATTGCGGAAAAAGCAAGAAAGGTGTGTACCCCTGCGTAAAAATGATGTCAAAAATAATTATGTTTTAAATTATATTGTCATACAAAAATGATATTGTCATATTTAATAGCAATTATTAATAATTAAGTTTTTATTCCAGAAGGTATGCAAGAGTAGTGCAATGCAATACATTCCATAATTAATAACAATACATAAAAAAGTTGTAATTTTTATTTTTATTTATTTTATTTAGGTACATATAACAGGCATTATGCCCAAAACATATATTTAATTGGAATATTTAACAACAGTAAGAAATCAAGTAAAAGTTTATGAAAAATGCAAAAGTAAACGAAAACAAACAAAATCAAAAGATTTTTTTTTTAAGTAAGACAAACATTCCCGGGTTACGAATAACCTGACAATATTTGAAAAACTCCTACCGCCATCATAAAAAGCGGAAGATGTTGCTTGTGCAATGATGGAGGACTTAGCCAGCAGAGAAATTGAACGCACGACGCCCGGGTGGGAAGAGTCGGTAGCTGAGTGGCATAATATTATACAAGGTAGAACATAAGTTAATGGATTATTGGCACATACATACTCGTGTAGTTACACAATAATAAAGAAAAAACATAAATTCTTAGGAAAAACTAAAAATAATAAATGTAAAAATTGTTAGTGGAGGATATTAGGTATCATGTCTAAAAAACACCATCAAGAAGGGGTCCATCTAGGCACCATTAACATAGATGGGGCCAATATCTAACTCCAATGAGCTTCTATGCTAGAATTCGAGATCTGACGGGATACCATGAATTATTTCTCACTGTTTCTTGTAGTAGTATTACGTCGTTTGTATTACAATGATCAAAAATGATTTTTTCTACTCTTTTTTTATAAGTCATATATTTTTAAGCAGAGTAAAGTAAATTGCACATATTTTTAATAATCTTAAAACCACCAGCCAAGCCTTAGTAATCAAAGCCTTTGCCCGATTTAAAGGTTTGTTTATTATTCTTAGAATTTGAAATAAGTTCATACAGTCAGTTATGCAGTGTTTAGTTTGTTCACTTTGAATACACCTTCACGAACCGAAATATTAACATCTGAAATGTGATACAATTTTTAGTAAATCGTGTTGTTTTAGCGGCGCTCCAGGCTTCTCGCGACAAGGCAGCGGTGTTCCGCCGCCAAGGGAATAAGGGTTGCGCGTCCCTGCAGAGGGGCTGGGTGGATATTTGTTTTGGCCAACCGCTGACTCGAAGCCCTGACGCCAGCTTCCTCAACTTGTAATGAGTTTTGTGACCGCAGCGCGGCGATAGAGCAGTAGCTACCTAGTTCTTGTCGTGTCGCGCAGTGTGAAATATTTAGAGTTGGTAACCAAAGCCAAGGCTCCGCCGCTCGTGTGCGGAGCCTTGTGATAACAGGGGATGATATTATCAGCCTTAAACTTGTATGTAACTTCGTACCTTTAACATTATCAACGAAATTATCACTTTAATCTTTGGAATTTTCTATTGCGTGTACGTGAGAAACACCTAAGACGTTCCAAATGTAAATAATTTCGTATAGTAGATATCTTATTTACGACAACACTTTTTTTTAATTATTAAGAATATATTTCCTACGAGTATTTCTTGAAGTGGATTATAAATTAATATACTCAGCATTTATTTATTGTGATTTATGCTCTTTTAATAGTTAAATGATTTTTCTTAAATCTGCATTGTAGGGTTTTATTGCCTCCAAGCTCTTGTATGAAATAATTAACGCATATTATTCAATAGCCGGTGTGCGTTATATGTTTCTTTAAATATGTTGCCCATATCGAAAGTTGGCCATCAACATACATTTCTAAGCCCTTGACACTACAGCCGGGAATAAAAATGTTGTATTGCTACCGAAATAGCGATTATTCTTCCGTGAACTCTTACTATCTGGTATTGCCCGTGAATTGAAGTAAATATCACTAATTAAAAAAATGTGGCATCTTGACTTATATCTTGTCGATTCAATAGATATTTTATAGCTCATAATAGAAAAGCTTTCCGGAGCTAACTGTAAAGGTCCACCCAGTTGAGCTCGTGTGCAATTTACCCGATGTCAAGAACCATTCATACCAATGTCCTTTTGTATTTCTTAATTGCTTCCTTTAATGCCTTTCTGTCTCCTAAATTGTATTGTAAAGATCGATTAATAATTTTTTTTTGAACATGCATTATTCCATATACCACATGTTGTAGTATGATCTTTAAGTTGACTATTACGATGACATTCTACTTTCGACCTATTTCATCTAGGCATTCCTATTCAGATCGCACTGCCGCGTGGTACTTAAATATCTTCTGTTAAAGGTTTACTCATTATACTTTATAAATTCTTCCAATAAAAATTATTCAAGTAAAGTGATTATTTTTTACTCTACATCCCCGAACAATAAACGCGCCTTAGCCGAGGAGCATCTGTCGAGTTCGTCAGCGAACATTACATAACGATAGATGCGATGGCTTAGAAGCAACAATCATAAGAAACTGTTTAAATTGCATGACTTCTGAACTCACTGCTAAAGAATATTTTTTTCTGTACTTCTCGCGTTAAAGTAATGACTTCTTACTATAAATTTTTTTTTTTGTTTTTTTTTTAATTCACATTGTATATTTAGACGATACTTCGTCAACACAAACGCGCAATAATAAGTATTATTGTTTATGTTAAAAATCATATTATTGATATCATCTAATAGAAATATGCATCCGCATTAAGCCACTTAACATAAATCACTTCTTAACATCCCAATATCTGTGAATTTAAGCCGAAAATAAATCAATCTTTCAATCAAGTTTTGCCTCAGAGAAATCAAATCAACGCCGGGAACGCAATACATAAATTTAATAAAAACGCACAAATACGAAAAAATAACAGGCAATCTGGAAAAAGCACTCCCAAATCAGAGGAAGTCCCGATAGTCACTAGTGCGGAGGACAAATCCAATTTCACTAGGAATTCTATCAACTACTTTTTTGACGTAATCGATTTCGAAGTCACCACAGAAGTAACGGAATGTGAACAGAAACCGTTCCAGAATTTGTAGGTTTCAAACCGCCGAGTACATATATCAAGTGTGAATAAATTTTATTTATTTAATGAGTATGCGAAAAAATGATTTATTTTTAGTTTTCAAGGCTACTTTCAAACGTATTTGGAAATATTTTTTAACGTATTTCAATGTTATTTTGATACGGTACAATATTGGTTTATTAAATATGTTATGTTATTTATTTGAATGTAAACCGTTTTTGTTTAATGTTGGTTTCAGAAAATCTAATATCAAGTACAAAAAAATTACATTTTAGGCATTCTGCTTAAGTTTAAATGAGTAGCAAAGTCTTTGGAAAAAGTTATAACCATTTATAATATTTACGGGAGAATACAAAAAAAAGGATATTCAAGAGCTTAAGTGAGTACAGATCAATGAATTATTTGAGTTCTAGCTAACTATCGAACTTTTGATTTTCTGCTCTCTATCCAATAAGCTCTTAGAAATATTGCCGTGAATCAGCTTGACGATTTTCAGACATAGATATGAAAAAATGTCAGAACGTTGGGAGTTAATTATTGATATCGCAAGAGAATATAAAAGACTTGACAAAGTTCAGAGCTAAACTCAAAACTCAAATCAACTCAGCGACAAATGTAAATAACTAATATATTAATATCAAAAATGTAGTTTTAGCTATATCGTAACGTACTTAGATAGTTTTATGGCAAATTTAGCCATAGATTTTCAGTTTTGTAAAGCGCCCTTGAGGTGAAAAATGGCGCTATATAAATAAGTTAAGTATTATTATTATTATTATGAAATTTGTTAATTTATATAAATTTATTTGAACCATTTCCTTAGGGATTAACCAAATATAATTAAAATTAATAAATTTCGCATTAACAAATTACGTTTATAATGCATTTTTATTTAGCTCGTTGTTTGACGGCCTCCATGGTCGAGCGGTAAAACCCTTGACTACGAATCCAAAGGTCGCGGGTTCAAACCCGGTGTGGAAAAAATATCTTTCACTTAATTATTATGTGTCATAACTCTTTGTAAAAAATTATATAAAGTTTATTTGCGGTACGTTCCAGAGTGGTAGATACTCTAAGTATCACCCTTGTGAAAGACCACCATTCAGAATCGAAACATTACTTGATTGAAATGGTTTCAACCGTTAGTGACCAGATCTGATTAGCCAGGTACTTTACAACCTTCCTCTTCCCCATCTCCTTCCTCTCCCTACTACCTTCAGCTTCACAACATACCCCAATCGGGGATGCCATTGTCGCAATTGGGACTCTTGTCCGGTATTAATATTAAGAAATAAAATAAAAAGTTAAAGTTATCTTTGATTATTCTCAAACGATTGCTATTTTAAGTCCTGTTGCAATTATTTTTTTCCCAAATATTTAAACTAGTTGTTATTTGAACTTTCCCTAACATCAGAGAAAAAACCTTAATCAATCTCCGCCATTCTTCCGAGTAAAAATAATAAACTGAACTTAATTTAAGTTAATTAAAAATCTTTCCAAGCTGGAAGTAGTTTGCTTGATAAACTTTTCAAATATATTAAGGCGTTCATTAGGTGTGCTGTTCTTGGATAACGGACGCCACTCATTTTTCTGGGAACACGACCCGCAACCCTCCCAGCGGCATGTCATATGTTCCCGACAATCTCGACACAGACGTGACATAGAAATAATCTCCTGCGGCGCGGATTTGGTCAAAGTACCGACGCTAACTTTAATGTCCCGTGTTATATTTCTGTTTGTTCTATAGTGAGATTCTCAAAAAACAATTCGGCATATCATGTTGTCATTGTTTATGTTACGTACGATGAATTAAAGGTAAAATGTCGGTATATTTATTCGAACAAGTACTTGTTTCATATACTCGAAACATTATCTATTATTTGTTTATTGATTTATAAACCAATAAACTATGTATTGTCCAACAACAAAAATACACAACACGAAATGGAGAAACAGAGCAACAGAGAAAGAACAGCACATACAAAATATTATAGAAAGAACATTCAAGTCAAAATTTTGATAGAGTCGTTAAGATAGACAAAAATCATTTAGGCTGGTACAAAAAATTACAAGACCATGGCTTGAGTTAACAAGTCTCGACATTCTGGACAGTGGAGAATGATACCCATAATTAGTTGAGTGATGATTGAGGAACAACAATTTATTATTTCTGAGTCTACGGCAAGGAATGTTGAACTGGATGTGTTGCAGCAAAGATGGTGATTACATAATACAATTAATAATTTTGATAATGCAAATTGCATCAAAGTCATTCCTACGTTTTTCTAATAAATGAATTATTACATTGGATAATGTTTGGTGGCTTTATCTTCCTCACTGGCTCTTACCGAGGAATATATTTTACATTAATTGAAATTTAAATTGATAGGTTTTATAAATATCAATGTTTATTTAATTTTTTTTTATATGGTTACCGCATTAGAGTATCAACCATCTAGAGCCAGTGGGACTATGCAATGCATATGCATATGCATATATTGTAAGGCTGAAGGTAGTAGGTAAAGGATAAAGATGGGGGACAGAAAAGTGGGGAAGTACTTGACCATACAGATCTGGTCACCAAACACGTCTTAAGCTATTTCAAGCAAAGTTTCGATTCTGAGGGTGGTATTTCAGTAGGGCCATGCTGATAGGATTTATTATTTTTGTTATGTACCTACCCATACAGGAGATGCCACTTTGGACCCATTTGGCCGACTATCTATTACCCACAGAAATATGTTATCATCCCTAAATTATTTTTGTTATGATGAACTATGTATTATGTAATTATTTGGGTAATAATCTATGTTAAATAATAAATATTATGTTGAACTTTACCCCAACTGATATTGACATACCTTGTAGACATTCTACGACTATATGAGATGGTTCATTATGAAGATTTAGTCAGTCTCACACAGTTAATATCAGTTGGAGTAACACTACGCTTCTGGTGTAGATAATTACCCTGTAAAACCTCATACTATGAAATAAATACAAATAAAGTGCAAGTAAATTGTTTTAGTACAAAAGAATAACATTTCAAATGAATAAATTGTAAAATTAACTAAATATTTGTGTACGCCAGGATTTACAGCCGCGACTTCTGGATTTGCAGTCGAGTATCTTAATCACTTGACCACGACGATAATTCGGTTATGTAGATATAATTAGATCATTCTATGTCTACCTTTCCATTTTTAATGAACCATTTGATTTTGGTAATTTTTTAAAACTTTTGTGCCGTAGTTAATGAATTATTTATTCTATTGTACCCATTGCATTCGTTTTAGTAAGTTTGATGTGTCTTTAATTGTAAGATCTAGTAAATTTATTGTGCGAGTGTGTGTTTTTTCACATCAACTTCACGCTGGAGGCCCTGAGGGGATTAATTTCCCCATGCCATGAGGAGGGATGCCATGCGGATGGAAAGAGTTGGGAAGGTGTCGGTTGGTATTTAATTTGTTTTAACCTTAAAAAGTAAGGCTTTCACGGTTAAATACACGAATACTTGGGTGAGAATCTGAATATACGGCATAGGTATAAGTTTAGTGTTTTAATGTACAATAATTTTATAGGAAGAATATAAGAAAAATCATCAAAAAAATATTATTAAGTGGTGCATCAAAATTATCTTCTAAGCTTTGTGAAGAAAAAAAAGAGAATTTCATGAGAATGAAAGAAGTGAGAGGGGAAAATAGAATTTGAACAACAAGGCACGAATCAAGACAAAGAGAAAAGCTGTGAAATATATGGATTTTCAGATATTTTTGCTAAACTATTCTCACCAAGGTGATACTCAGAAAATACATAACTTTTAAAAATGTTATTATTTTTTTACTTTGTAAATATGATTAGCATAATTTAACATCTGAAAAGAATCTTCATCCATAACTAATTATAAATAAGTTTTCTTTTTTCACTATAAGTTATTTTTATCACAAAGGTGGTAGAAAACTATTTTTCTTCTTGAAAAACTTTTCAAAAGCCAGCGGGTTTAATCCGCTCAGGACATTTAGTTCAAAAACAGACGGTGTCAAAGTTTTCCAGCCGCTGGAGATATTTCCCTGGAAAAAGAAAACACACCCAATCGAGTGTAAAATTCCCACCTTGTCGTTAGATTTCAACGGCTTTCGAGGGGTGGGAAAAGATGGGGGTAGGTTTGAGAAATTCCTTGGATTTTCTGGATTTCAGCGGAAGTAGAAGATGCGTGGGGGCTCTGTGGGGTAAACGGGGTGAATTGGAGGTGATTACGGTGCCAGGACACGTGGCCTCGTGTACTAGTTAGTATTTAGCGTGTGTTGGGGCCATTCCATATTAGTACCACTAGGTATTCGCTAAACCTGCTCTGACCACAAAAGATGCTTCAGAAAAAAAATCGGGAGCTTTGCTGTTGGTGAAATTTTTGAAAAAAGAATCATCTTCGGCTTAGCGGGGATTCTACGAAACATATTCAAAAAGCAGTATTTTAAGAGACTATAAGATATAAAATGCGTCATTTAATTATCTCTCTATATATATATCAAGCTTTTCATGAAATTAAATACATCAATACATTATCTGTTTTGCTTTCTTAAAAATATTATGTTATTATCAGTAAAAAGAAGCTAGAACTTCAGATAAATCAGCGAAATAGTGTTTCGTTCATATTTACTTGGTCGTATATTACATAAGTAAAAGGTAGTTTGAACAAACTTACATTATTCTTCTCTCAACCTTCTTCGTTACCACTATTATAGTCGCCTGGAAATTTTCTTTTATATTATTTGCTGACATAGTTCCACTGACTATGGACAATTCGAAGTTGGGTTTAAAAAAAATAAAAATAAATATTAACTCTACAAAGGAGGCCTATACCAATTTAGGAATGCCGTGTGGAAAGTCTTTTATAGAAAAGGAAGGAGTGGATCTAGGTCTAGAAGAGACCTGTATACTAATTATTACGTATTTAGTAGGAAGGATGAAACATAGAGGTTGGCAAATCATTCTACAGCCGATTTGTTGGACTCAAGAACGAGTCGTAGAAGTAACCCGTTCTCATGCAAAAAAATGACAACCGTGTACAAATGTTAGACACTGGTGTAAAGTTTTTGTTCGGCTGGGCCAGGGATTAATAACGAAAGTTCCTCAGAGCATCTACCATTGAAATACCGGTAGAACAAGGACGGAATTCCCTCCTGACACCTGTGCTCAAAAGATTACAATGTGTGAGTTAAGCGATTTCCTGGAATTTTTAAAATATTGACAAAAACATATATATACTATATTTTAGATGAATTCTGTTTTTTCAATGACTTTACTTCTTATATTTATAAAAGTGAATAAAACTATCCCAAGTATCCTTAATTTGTTAATCGTATACACCTCTTCTTATTCTTATAGTGCCCTCTGCTATCAACGGTTGGGTTAGGTTAGGTTAGGTTAGGCTAGGTTGGGTTAGGTTAGGTTAGGTTAGGTTTGGTTAGGTTATATCTATCATCAGATTAATCCTCAGCCTGCAGCCCGCAACAACTCTGCGGCATTGCACTCGCACCAGTCACATAAAGTGTCCGCTAGTGTAAAATATTAAGAGCCCTTAATACGAATGTATGTTTTATATGTAGGAGAAACCCGTTTAAGACCATATATCGGGTAAAATCGTAAAATGCTTAAAATCCTTCACTATTTTTAATATTTCTAGCACCCGCCGCCCCGTGCTAGATCGTGGTACCAACTTCGAGTCAGCAGAAACTTTAAATATGACTGCCCACCGATGGGTTACGACGTGGCTGAAGTTTTTCGATGTCCTGGAGGTATGGAATTAGTGAATAGTGAAAATTTTACAGGTGAGTGTACAGGTAACATATAGGTAAGTGACATCGTCGCCGTACTTAGAAGATTTTTTTGTCTTCAGTACCTGGTTGGATTTAAAATAAAAAGTTAACTCAATGCTCTCACTGAGTCAAAAAAACTTTCAAACTTGTGTCGCTTGAGTCAAGCCTTCTCCCAAATGGTAAATATATTTTAGATAGCTTAAGGGCCACAAAAAAACTTTCAGAATCAAACAAGAGTCTGAATTTTCGATGCAGAAAAAAAACTGATCAAAAGGGCATATTCAACTCATTTTTATCCAAAGTCTCGCTTAAGCCTTTTTGCCTTTTCAGCGACGATATATTTTCTTTTAATTGTGTATATTTACCCATTATTGCATATACCTTTTTGAATGATTTTTTATTTGAATTAATATCTGTGGAAAAAAGTGCGTAACCTTAGAGTATATAGAGTGGAATCAATCCAAGGCAGTGTAGTCAGTTTTTGATGATTTTCACCTGACTCGGCGGACCTGGGCGTGGCTAAGACCAAGGTAAGGGTATTTATGCATCCACTCATATCACATATCGAGATAATGTTTTTGTTTATTCGTATAACCACTTTTTCACAGTATTGTTATCAACAAAAATATGGCATCCCACCTAAAAAACCGTTTAGTTGTGTCAAGTTTAGTGGCATAATAAAAAATGTGGCGGAGTTCCGCGGTGACTCAGGACCCCAAGATCATTGTGACAGTACGTAGAAGCGGAGTATTATATTTGCCGTCTCTCTCTCCCTCATGGTGTACGACTTAAAAACCCGGAGAAAGTGATGTATCGCAAGTTTGTATCGGTTGGGTAAAAATAATTAGCTCTCTCTCCATACATTTTTTCTCCGAGTGCGTAACTATAATCGATTTTCAAAAATATTATTTTACAAAAAACTAAGTTTTATTCAATTTCAATACGCCGTAGTTTAACGTAATCACAGGTAAAATCTGGTTCATATAAGCAGTATTCCAATACAGGTCTATCGGATCTCAAGTTAACACCTCGGCGTGTTCCAATCGATCAGGCACCTCGTCCCGGGCGCTAAAATGGCGGATGTCCGTGACGTGATTTAGGGAATAAACTTTCATTACCGTCCCCGTTGGAACTTTGCTCCGGACAGCGGCGCGGCGCTTTTTGTTTATTGCCCCGTATTGAATCCCACCCAGGAGATCGCGCCAGTGGAACGCTGCACGAGAACACGTATTTTTTAATGAGATTTTCTGTATATGGGTTTTTGTAGTGATTTAACGTGTTTTAGCTGATTTAATAAAGGTAATTAATTGCTGGTAATGTGTATTTTCTATATTATACTATCTTGTCCTGAAGAAGATTGGGTCCAACTGAAACTAGCATATTTATATAATGTATAAAAAGAAAGTGGTTTAAAAGTAAATTATATCTAATTTACATTATAATGTCAAGCTTCAACGTATTTGCTCTCCTTGAAATTAAATTAAAAAAAAAAAAGATTTTTTTTAAATACAGTACCATCATAAAAGGTTTTGTTAGTTTTAATATATCTGGGTCCCTTGAAAAGAATTTAAAAAAGAACATATGCTGCAAAAGTGAATGGAAGAAGAATTTGGGGATGCCCAAGGAAGACATGGCACAATCAAGTGAAACAAATATTTGAATCGGAACATGTGAAGAGTCAGAATAACCGAAGAGTATCTGAAAGACGATGTATAAATGTGAATGAAGCAAGGAGGGTGTACCAAGAAAGAGTTTAACGGCGGTCCGTCCTCTCTGCCAGCGGGAAATGTCGTGACGGTTAGTAGTTAGTTAGTTAGGGTCCCGTGGTTTTACGATAATTGTATTGACACGTTTTAAAATGTCATTTTCTTCATAAATTCTATTGTATGTATATAACTGTTATTTTTTAAAGCCCTCCTCATTAAGAGGTTAAAAACACGTTTTTTTTAACTGTATGTCGCCAAAATTTTAAACTTCTTTAGCCGAAGCACTTTGAACTTTGGTACATTTTGTGTATGTGTGTACCAAGCTCTAGTTTAATCATTTGTGGTATAATAATTACATTTTTGTTTTATGTGAATTGTTTAATCGAAATATTTCTGGCACGTACTTGAAAAGTGGAAGGGTGTTAAGATTTTTTCGGTTATGTATTTTAAAGGTAGTTTTAAAATGGTACTTTCTGTGAATTGATGATGATTGAACGGATGAATTAAATAATGTAGATACGTTACTGAGACAACGCGCGTGAATGTACTAAACCGAGTTCGAGAGGCATACCTGAGATTTACTGCGTTTAGTATCACACAAACATTCGCTCGACAGACAAGCTGTCACGGAAAAACGGGAGCTCTTCAACCGAAATAATGTGAGATAGCGAATGCAAATATACATAGGTGTGTGAAATACAACCGTTTCCGTACGTCGTACTCTACTTGGCTAGTCGCTCAGTTAGTTGCTCGGGGAAGAGAAATTATTACTTATTTATAGTTTTTGTGTTTAAATTGTAGAACTCCATTTTAATTTTCATATAATTCAATTGAATTAAATTTAATATTATTATTATTGAGTTCTGCTATTTTAAGTTTTTTTATTTTAGTTTTTAGTGACAGCTGTTTCGGCGTTTAAGGCCATTGTCAAACCAAGCGTTTGACAAATATATCGGTTTTTACTGCTTCTAAAATAATCCTCACACTATAAGACATATTTTTCAGTTTTTAATAATTTTATATAATCAAATAAATATTATTATTATTACTAACATTTTTCAGATTTTTATTTATACCCAAATATTGTAATAGTGGCAAAAACTTTAATTTTCCTCTTGCGCTCTTTGTACCTGCAGATATTGGTAGACTTAATTCAACGACTTACGCGGAATTTAAGAAGACATCTTATTCTCTTTAGGATTATCTGACCAGAGTCTGGACGCAATTATGACAATCATTATTTCTTCAGTCTCTTGGGTTCTTTATCTAAGTAGCTTTTCCATCTATCATATAAAATTATTTCATTCTTAGATTCATGATTGCTGTTTCCAAACTACGAGTACACTTTTGTAGTTTAACGGGATGATGATTTTTCGAAGAACAATAAATGATCAAGTGTAGAATAGCTGAACACGAAAATTGGAAAAAAGACTACTTGCTTTTTTTATACTCGGATATATATTGATTAACTTATTGAATATCTTTTTTTTGTTGTTGAAAATTCTACTAAGTGAGTCTTAAAAAGTAAGCATGAATTATGTAAATTGTCTTTGCGAAAATTCATGTTTTTTAGAATTTCACTTTAGACGTCAAACTTTTTCTTTCAATTTTCAACTGCCAGTTAAAGGAAAGTACGTTTTAACGAAACTGAGCTGTTTTTATAACGAATATTTAACGTTAATGGGTCATTTTGCTTAAAAACCAACCGTTATTTACCTTAGAAAGTTTTTAGGCTCCGGTAAATGTAAATGATGTCAGCAAAAGGCGTTCTTTCCGTAGGTGGTGCCGCAAGCCAAACCATTAAAAGGAATTAATGAGGTCTTGCCAGGCACAGGGTACACACTTATTTAAATAACAGATTATGTACATTTTTTTTTTTCTGAATCCAAAAATTATGGGTCAATTGAAGACCTTCATTTTTTTGCAGGTGTAATTTGGCTAACAGTAAATTAAGTAAGTACATAAATTAAAAACATATGGTTCCTGCTAATACATATTTTAGAGCAAGGTTTTTGATATACGGAGTGTAATAAGGACATAGACAAATAGAAACATGCAGGCAAAAAAAAACTTCATTAGTCGCTACTAAAAAGCCGTCTGAACGAAGCTGGGGTAAAAATTCCAATATCATCCCTGACTTAAATGCAGCTAGCAGTCGTAAGATATTGAATTTTCAGTAGAAATACAAAAGTCTTTTGAATGATTTTTTTCCTAGGCTTGTGTTCTAAAATTATACACGACCGATTTACATAACGTAAGGATTTCGGATTGCAATAAAAAGCTAATATTCAGGTTATTAAAATATTATGCACAAGATCTACAATTGGCAAAAGAATATGTGGCGCAGAAAAAGATGGAGAAGAGAAACGAAAAGGTCTGAAGAAAAACATCACGACTGACTGAATTAAATACAGTAGTTTAATTCTGTCAATGGTCAATATGATAGTAAAGGTTCTACGAATGCGGATTAACAGCGAATAACAGACCGGAGTAGGATGGTTAAAATCCTAAAATATCTTATCTCCCCAAATAGATATTATATTATAGAAGACCCAACCCAATCGCAACAACAATTAACCCAAACACTTAATGTGACCCGAGGAGCAATTTGCCAACGTTTAAAAGCCATGGGAAAGATCCAAAAGTATGGAAAATGGGTACCACACTAAATGAACGAGAGACAAATCGAAAATACAACATGACAACACACCGCCTCATACAGCTAAAGTAGTGAAGAACACTCTCAAAGCATTGAGTTGGGGAATATTATTGCACCCGCCGTACTCTCCAGACCTTGCCCCGTCCGACTATCACCTTTTCGCATCGATGGGACACTCACTTGCAGAGCAGCGCTTCGCCAATTTTGAAAAAGTCGAAAAATGACTCGTCGAATGGTTTGCCTCGAAAGAGAATTTTTTTTTTAATGGTATCCATGATTTGCCTCAAAGATGGGCAAAATGTATAGAAGCCGATGGTCAATACTTTGAATAAAAAATATTTGAGATTCCTTTGAGAATTAAGCGTTTTCTTTATTGAAAAAACCGGCAAACTTCAACTAACACCCCTGGTAAGTCGTTTAAAACATTTGAACAAACATTGATTCAAGAACAACATTTCTAAACTTTCACATGAAAAAAATAATGCTTTCAGCCATAAACTCCATATTTTTTTTATTAAAGAACCTGCCGGATAAAAATTGTAATACTTGATCAAAGTTTCTCTTTTAATCGGAGAACTAAAATAATAAAACAAAACATCTGTATTTTCATAGTAACCATAGTTTAAAAAGCTTAGTATTTCAAGTGCTAATTATGCATGATGTACGTTCATTACTTATCTCCGCAATTTCACTTAAAATTGAGCCGGCTTATACATTATAAACGTCAGCGACTACTTAAGCATCCTCATTTGTTTTACATTTGGTTTCATTTTTTATGCAAAGGGTTCTTCCTCAGGCCAAACGGCAGATGTTTTATAAATACACATTCCGGATTTTTTTGAGATGTCTGTTATTTAATTATTGCAATTTATGTGCAGCAATAGAAGTTCATACTCACTTCTTCTAACGATTTTTCAACTAAACTGATGTAACTTATAGATGACTTTCGTAATAGACACTCTTTATGACTAAAAAGCAATAGAAAGAAATAGAAAGATAATATGAAATGAAAGAGGCAAAACGATCGATCATAAAAAATAAAGTAAAATCTGTGGTCTCTTACAAAGTTATTATTTAATTTTCATTAAATATATGAAACCACAAAGTGATTGCTTTTTACGAAAATATAAACTAATATTTCATTTTAAACTTAGTTATTTAATTTATCTTGTTGAAATATAAAACATGGGTTTGGTCCATGTCTGTCTCACTTGGAAATTCCTGTTTCGAGACAGACGTAGTGCACATAAATGATATGATATTAAATGTAAACATTAATAAAAATAAAAAGTTTAAAAAAGGAAGAAGAAAAGATGAAATTAAATGAATATAAGAACAAAGTTATTATATAGAGGTTACATTTTAGAGATATTGTTCAAGAGTAAGAAGTTGTGCACAAAAATAAAAAGTTATAAATAAAGTAAAGAAATAAAAATATGAAAATCAATATAAAAAATTATATGTCAGCGCCCTTGGGGTGATTTTTCACAAAAACGGCGCTATACAAATTATCCAAATATTATTATATTATATGCAGCAATATCTGTATTTACATGCAAAGGTCTACATGAGCACAGTTGTACAACTAGAGAGTTTATCGGATAATCTATTCATGTTCATTTACTCATGCTGACCCTGAGTAACAGGTTTGAGAAAAATACTGAATTTACCTAGAACACAATAATGATATCCTCGAATGTCTAAAAGATCAACTTTATTTTCTTTTGTCAAACATAATATCGTTACAACTAATATACCGACCCTCCAAAGAATTCCTCTGAACGAAGCTGAAAATAGGGGAAATTCATAAAAAATACGTCAAATTCTTGGGTCGGGTCAAACTAAAAGGTAACTCAGAGGAGAATGGGAAAATTGAGGTACTAAACGAAAAGTTGAGAGGAAAGAGGGTTGAATAGGAAAAGGGGTTAAACTTAAACTCCTTCAGTTGTGAAGTTGTTTGCAGTCTGGGTCCGTATTATTTGATCTCGAGAAGATAAGTGCAACGGTACTTGTGATTTCAGGTTTACTGAATAAACGCATTAACCACTTTTGGTTGCATTCTGGGAACAGTCTATCCGCTAAGTGAAGACAGTTGTACTTGGTAAAGGGGACCCTCCAGCTTGAAAGGTTACCTTTTTAAGCAATTGAAATTACTTTATGTGATATTATAATTCTGAAAAATTTTGTGAGATGGATGAAAATGGGAAAAGAATTAAAATAAGAACATCATTATTCCGTTATTATTATCGATGGTGGAAAGGCTATTTTGTAATTGAACGGAATAGTTTCGTTATTACATGGTAATCTTTCTTCACAGCAATTTTGTTGGGTAGATACCATATTATATTTAAAGTTGTAATATGTGACCGGTCGGTAGCTGAGTGAAGAACGCGTCGGATTCCCACCCGGGCGTCGTGCGTTCAATTCCTCTGCTGGCTAATTCCTCCATCATTGTACAAGCAACATCTTCCGCTTTTTATGATGGCAGTAGGAGTTTTTTAAATATTGTCAGGTTATTCGTAACCCGGGAATGTTTGTCTTACTTTAAAAAATATATATATTTTTTTTTTTTTTTTTAAATACAGTTACATAGTCTTATTGAAGTAACTTATTTTATTTTTTTATAGGTTCCATATAATACATAATAAAATAAAGATAATGATTATGGTAATATAGTGTTAAATAATATTAAAAAACAAATATAAAATTTTACAAATAATAAATTAAGATCGAAATTAAGCTTCATTTCAAGACGTCATGAATCGACTCCACTGTTTATAAACGGGGCCTTGCGAGTGTTTTCGCTCGTGCCTATTCTTATTTTGTAGTTGGCGATACGTCTTCTTATTAAGGCTCTGAACCCGGGAACTCGGCCTTCTGCGAACATTTCTGAGGCACTGTAGTACCAGGACAGCCCAAAAAGGGTCTGCTAAGAGTTATTGTACTGTACCTCTATTATTTTTAAAGTTGCTTGTTTGAAATTTGTCCGCAGCTCCAATTGGTACAGTACATAATAATGTACTTTAATCGGACGTTCTTCAAGATAGTCTCCGCATCATCTGCATCCATCGTTCGTTAAGAAGAGAGCTGAGCCATTCAGTTGCAGTAGCGACAATGACGTTGGTTGAATTTCGTGTCCTGCCCCAGAAGCTGGATAGTCGGATGATAAAAATGCAAATGAAATAATAACTTTGTATGAAAATTCAGATATAATTTTTAAAAATTATGAACGACCGGTTTTGCTTAGCTTAGGCATCATCAGTTTAATTTTGTACCCTGATGATGGTTAGAGTAAATGAAACCAGTCGGTCATAAAAAATAAAATAAAATCTGTGGTCTTGTACAAAGTTATTATTTCATTTGCATTAAATATGTCAAACCACAAAGTGATTGCTTTCTACGAAAATGAAACTCATAGTTTTGAATACATTTCTTTATTTGGTTTAAATAACTTTGAGAGATCAACAGAAATACTTGAAATAAAAAAAATGACAAAAATATTGATACGAGTATCATAAAAAATAATATTATTCAATATAAACATTTTTTAATTGTTTATTATACTCCCTGAAAAATCGATAAAAACTAATTAACTGACCATCACGCCGTTTCTTCGCAGGGTAAGGCAGATAGAACGGACCACCATACAACTCTGTCTTGACTCAAAATCCTTGCTTTATTCACATTCATACATCGTCTCATACATACTCTTCTATTCTGACTGAAGTATTTGAATCACTTAATCGTTCTATGTCTTCCTCGGGCATCCCCGACTTCTTCTTTTATTCACTTTCGCATCATATATTCTTTTCACACTCTTTTCTTCGTTCATTTGCTCTTCATGCCCAAATCATTTAAGCATCACTTTCTTGATCCTATTCATTACGCTTACAGCAGCCTTGCATTCTTTCCGGATATTCACATATTTAACACGGTCATACATGGTTTTACCGCACATACGCCTCAGGCATCTCATTTCCACAGCATTCAGTCTAATTTCATCCTTCCTCTGCCAGTTCCATGGCTCACTGCCATAGAATAGGGTTGGTATAAGCACTCCGATGTGGACTGGTAGCTTCGCTTCTTCGATTATTGTGTCCGAAACTAGTTTTATTTTCAAAATCGTATAAAATTTAGTTTTATCTACCACCAAACCAATTTTTTTAATGATTTAATAAAAGAAATTCATAACTTTATTCCACTTTTTTACTTTTTGACTGGACCGGTTTCAGCCTATAACGACCATCTTCAGACTAGTACAGGTTGTTCTTATTCTATGGCTTATATACTATATAAACCATAGAATAAGAACAACCTGTACTAGTCTGAAGATGGCCGTTATTGGCTGAAACCGGTCCAGTCAAAAAATAAAAAAGTGGAATAAAGTTATAAATTTGTTTTATTAAATCATTAAAATAGAATTCCACCATGAATTAACAGTTAAAAAATTAGAAAAAAAATCATTTACAATTTAAATTAATTAGTTGTATACCTATTTTAAATTTGTGAATATTATTTTTTGTCTGACTAATTTATTACTCAAAAAGTGATTTTGGAGACTAATTCTTTATGTTATATTAAGTTTTATCAACAAAATAATAACCTATTTTAATTTATCTTTTATTTTGTTCTTGGCCAGATTGTTAGCTCGTGACCTTTGAGGACTCAGAAAAAAATGTTTTACCGCTGTGTCTCAGATTTTGCCGGAGCTTATTTCGTTACTACACGTGAGTTTTACATTTCAACATTTTTTCTTGTAAAAGGTTCGCCTTGGGTTTATGTCTACAAAATAACTGAATAAATAAAACCCTTTTTCTTTGACGCTATATTTTCACAAGTTGTGGAATTCTAACGTAATCCAAAAATCAATAATACATAAATCTCCGAAGGACCTTCTTCTACAATAAGGATTCGATATTCGATAACCACTCGAGCAACGAAACACAAGTATATTAAGACGGTATTTTTGTTGTCTTACGATTCATCTCTTTTTAATTCCAAGTGGTTTCATAAATCTTTAGAAGAGCTTTCGTAAGTACAATCATTATTCCCCTTTGGGGGACAATTACCGCTAAGATGTACCGAACGTCGCAATAAGGCCTTAAGAACACTTATGTAAGGGAAGTTTGTGTAAAATTAAAGTTTAATTGGTTTCGAAACCTTAATTTTGCTTACATCGTTGCATTTATGATAGTTCAATGTTCAAGATAAAGTATTCTTTTTCAATTATAGAGCGCCAAGTAGGTCTGGTGACAGCAAATGTATTTGTATATTTAACTTTCATAATCATAATCGGTTTTTCCGTTTATGTATAGGTTAAGCTCATATATATGTAAATAAGAAATGGCAACGATTGTAACATGTCTTTGATTACAAAACATTAAATCGATATTGCTGTTATTTAACGTATACTTATATTATTCTATTTGTTAAACAACTTTTTTTTGCATTTCATATTATCTGTATTTTTCTCTGTATTCCTTCGTTATAATTTAGTTGTTTTTATTTTGTTTTCTTACTGTTATTTTAAATTAATAACAATAATATTGTGTTTTTCCTCTGTGCGTCCGAGTATATATAACCACCCACTATGTATTTTGTTGTTTAATTTAATTTTTTACCCTGATGATGCTTAGGCTAAGCGAAACCAGTCGGTCATAAAAAATAAAATTAAATCTATGATCTCGTACAACGTTATTATTTCATTTCCATTATATTATTTACTTTTATTATTTATACACATTTTCACTCTTATTTGCTTGTAGGATTGCACCAACATCTCTTTATTTTGAATATATAAAAAAAAATCAATAAATTATATGCGGGATGGACGGCATTTTAAAAATCGTAGGTCCTTAAGTGAATTAAAAGGTTAATTTTGCAAAAGTCTCACAAGTTTTGGAGGATACAAGGAGGGTGATTCGTTTGATTGACAATATGCTGTTTACAGATTGATTGACGTCTCTAATGCATAGACAAAACGAAAATACACTGGATCTGCTTTGCAGGCATTTTAATGGAGCCTGTTTGTAGGAACTGGTAGCATTGATCGCATATGCTCTGGCGAACCTGAAAGAAAGTCGGCAAATAAGAGCGATCACAACTGTTTATGTCGAGAACATAAAAATGGGTTATTTTTCTCACACGTTATTATGTAAAACAACAGACCTTTAAAACGAGCTTCCAAGATAGGTATCTATTTTTATCCTCATTAACACCGATTTTTTTAACCTTCAACAATAGCCCCTTTTAATCCGCCTCGTGACAATGCCCAACCGAGTAATATGATTTTCTTAGTTATACACAGTGAACTTTTTTTTTAAGTTAACGATAAGTTCTTAAAACTAACGTTCCATGTATAAAATTAATATAGTTATATAACTGATAAATATGGTAAATTGTTTTAGCGCTAACATAATAGTGTAATGTAACGAAAACAATAATTAACAGCATTCTCACTCCAACTCTTCCAACAAAACAAGACTCGTGTTACTCCTGAACAATTGAACAAGTTTCCTTTGTTGGGGAAAGTTTTAATATTGAGTCATGCTTAAGTATTCAGAAAAAAACGTCTGTGAAAAGGAGTGAAAAGATATTATCTGAGAATCACTGAAAAATTCTGAAAGTAAAGAAAATTAGAAAAATAATCAAAAACATGATAGTACCACCATTTGAATACAATCATATGGTAAATAATAATATCAGAATTGTCTCTCGTGTGGTTTACAAAAATTTTAACAAAAATTATGTCACAGATTTTCAAAAACATTTTGTCTTAACCTTATTGCATAGACACGTAACCTAGATACTTTTGGAAAATGGGTTTTTTAACTGGATTAACAAAGAAAAAAGATTTTTCCAAAAACTTTATAATGAAAGTCTTAGCCTACTTAATTATGAAAGCATTAAGGTACATTCACACCAACGTCCAGATCTGCTCAGTGACGATATTTTTCCGCATGAGAGCTTATTGATATGGTATGAATATCAATAAAGGAGTATGTGCCAAGACAAAGTTGTGTGGCAGTATATCGTTCTACCCACCCTTGTAATATTTAACTACTTAGTTAGTTAAATAATTATTTTGAAGTGTAAAAATACTTACATCGCAGATTTTTTTTTTATTAAAAATCATTTTTTTATCACTAAATAATATTTTTATTAATTATTATTTATTAAAAATATTATTTAGTAATAAGAAAATGGTTTGAGAAAAAAATCTGCGATGTAAGTATTTTTACACTTCAAAATAATTATTTTACTAACTAAGTAGTTAAATATTACAAGGGTGGGCAGAAGGATATACTGCCACACAAATTTGTCTTGGTACATACTCCTTGATTGATATTCATACCATAACAATAAGCTCTCTTGCGGAACAATATCGTCATTGAGCGGATCCGGACGTTGGTGTGAATCGACACTTATTAAGAAGTTCATTATTAGGTACTTAGCGAAAATAATTTTATTTTTAAGTTTGAGTGGTAGAGCAACATTTCAAATTTTTTTGGCAATATATTAATTAAATCTTTATTGAATAATATATAGCGCAATATTTTTTATGTGAATTCCGTCGGAAGTAAAGAAGGCCGTTGAAAAAGCCTGTGATTCTTCAATCTATTTTATCACCCCTGCATTGTTATCATTATCCTTAGAACAGGCAATTTGCCTAGCTAGGAACTAATATCAAACCAAAAAAAACATAGTAGCACTTGTACACATTTTTAAATATTCACAATTATTTTTATAAATGTACTTACTATTATGTTATTTTCTGTTAAAATGTTTGTAACTATGTTATTAATAAATAAATACACTTAGTAAAAATAAATGAAAAATTGTCCAAAAAAGCGAAGGTAGCAGTTCACAATGGTGTGCTTATACCAACCCCGATGAATGGCAGCGGGGCATGGAACTCGCAGAGAAAGGATGAAAGTAGACTGAATGCTGTGGAAATGAGATCACTGTGGCGTATGTGCATAAAACCATTTGTGACCATCATAAAAATATTGATATCCGGAAAAAAACATGCAAAACTGATGTAAGCGCAATGAATAGGATCAAGAAAGGGACGCTTAAATGATTTGGGCATGAAGAGCAAATGAACGGAGAAAAGAGTGTGAAAAGAATATATGATGCGAAAGTGAATGAAAGAAGAAGCCGGGGACGCCTGAGGAAGACAAAGCACGATTAAGTGAATCAAATACTTAAATCGGACCATGTAAAGAGTTAGAATAACATAAGAGTACATATTAGACGGTGTATGAATGTGAATAAAGTAAGGAGTGTGTGCCAATACAGAGTTGTATGGCGGTCCGTCTTCTTTGCCTACCTTTGCGGGGAAACGGCGTGATGTTTAGTTATTTAATTAGTAAAAGTTAAGAACCTTATATTCTTAGAATCATATTAAAAAATAGGTGTATATTAAAATATGTGTATATTAAAATATGTGTGTACTAAAATGTGTGTACATTAAAAGCTCTAAAAAACATTCTAGAAAGTCAAACCAAGAATTAAACAAAAATACTCGTATATTCAAGCACGTAGGATTTGCGGCATTTTTAAAAGAACAGTTTTCTTTGCAAGCCAGCGGAGCGTAAAGAAACTGAACTGAAACTACCAGGCCGGCATGAAAGTTTGCGGGCTTGGATTTTTGCCGGTGTGATTATCTGTGTGACGCTGCCTTCCTCCTGAAATGTTTCTTTCAAAATATTCTTTCGGCCCATTCCGCCCGCCGCAAAAACCGGCAACTTCTCTGCGGTCGAGTCGCATGTGCAATATAAAGTTTCCGAGATTCGTTTTGTTTCTGCCCGCCGGTTTTCTTACGGTTAGAAGTCTTTCGCTGTTTCTACGATTTCGCAAACAAATTGTGTCCGTTAATGTACTCAACTTTGAATCAAAAGGCGGCTGAATATATATTCCAAAATCGTTTTCTCCGGGTTCTTACGTCGTATACCATGAGAGAGAAAGAGACAAGAAAAGTCATCACATAATATCGCAGTACTTCTAAGTATGTAAGGATTTTCTCTGTTCGCGATAACTTCACATCGTCGAGTTGCATAACTCACGCCTACGTATTTTGAGGTTATTTTCTTTATTTGTGTTGATAAATAAATTAAATATAATGGTGATATGTGCTATGCGTGAATGTTCAACTAAGACTAAACAAAGATTATAAAACATCAATTTTCAGAGGTATTTTAGCCAGATTTAAATATTTTTGACCGAACTTTAGAATGTTCACATTTGTAATGATATAAAGACATAAAATCGACTAAAAACTTCATTATTTAGGCAAAATTTCAGTTAATTTTGTGGGAGAGATATTTTGACTTTATAAATCATTTTAATGGTGTATTGATATTGTTTTGTTTAAATGTGTTCAAATTTGTTTATTCAAAATGTTCAAATTCAATTTTGGCGGAAACGGTTGGATCCGGAAACTGCGACAAATGCCAAATGCGTTTCAGTTTCGGATGAATTTTGAAATTATAGTTGAATGTCAAACGAATACTACTTGATGGAAGATTCGATTGTATATTGTGGATAAAATGAGGATTTAAGCCAATTTACTCACCGATGTGTCCTTCGGAGATGACTTGCGGTGATGAATGATAAAATATGAGAAGAGACGATGTCTCCCGGAGGCGGCTTACTGCGACGAACGATGGAATACGAATGTGACGAGCGCCGAAGCGTGAGGTTCCACGATGTTCCGTTAGCGAGTTTTTATGCCAGTCGAGGGCGGCACCTGACTGTGTGCTCATATGGCTGTTCACAGTGAAATCAAATAGCAAATTGGCAGGATGGGTAGGGACTGGATGATAAGCAAAAGGTAAGAACCTAGCAATTTGTCTATTTGAAATCCAACAGTAACTAATAGGCTATTCAACATCCTTTAATATATCTTCGTCTATTTCTATCGAGTCAGTATAAAATCAAAAATCCTGACTACACTGTTTCGCAAAGGGACCTCTCCATGACCTCCAAGGTGGTAATATTACTGGTTAAGTTTTGGGCCTAAAAATAACGGATTTTAAACCTGGCGGTATACATTTATTTATACTGTTTTTTTGCAGAGAAACATCTATAATTTCAAAGCTTTGATTGAAATGCTTAGAGCTATGTTTAGTAAGTGGAACTGAATTACCTGGATATTCCAATCTCTACTCTTCCCAGCTACCCACTTTTATTGTTCTTGTTTAATTTCTCCTTTTGAGGATGCCATAGTTCCCCAGGCTTCTGAAAGTGAAATAAGAGTTTATATTAATGGACAAAAATCGGTAAAAAATATATTTCAAAACTGTTAATATGTGGTGAAGCCACATTTGAATTATTTGATAAATAAGTTTTCACATCAAGCAAACACCATTATGATTTAAATGAATTGACACAGCTTTACTCTATTCAATATTTAAACAATAGGGTTCGGGCGAGTAACACAACAAAAATGTTCAACAGCTATAATTTCTTGTACATATTACATACGTATATGTGTACGAGTATATTTAGTGTTCACTTTAAAAATCATCACTACTCATAAGAAAACAATGGTCGTTGGCAACTTGGCTGTGTTTTGAAAATATGAGCGCTTTAAAAAGTTTTTAAGCCTTGAAGTCGAGTGGTTAAGACGCTCTACTACGAATCAAAAGGTCATGGGTTTGAATCCCGACGAGCACAAATAAAATTTTTGTCAAACAAGATTTTGTTATTACACATTGAATTTATATAAACCATATTTAAGGCACGTTCCAGAGTGGTATATACGGTCAGAATCGCCCTGGTTAAACATCACCATTCAGAATCTAAATATTGCTAGAATTATTACAAAAAATATTTTCTAAGCATATACTAACTTTCCTTTACAAAAATACAAATACGTTTTTCACCTTACAAAATACTCGCAACACTAGACCAAGACATGCACATCAACTACAAATACCTAAAACATACACATCCTTCGGACAAAAGCATTACAGATACCAGGCTATTAAGCTTTATAATTCTCTTCCTACACAAATCAAAACATCTACACTTGCACAATTCAGTAATCATGTTTGGATTTGGTTACAACCCTCCTTATTTATAATCATATACATTCAGAAAAATAGTGCTACATAGGTAATTTATTAATTTGTATTATTTTATTTTTTTTGTGTTAAAGTGACTTTATTTTATTTTTTATTTTATTTTATATTTTTTAATTTAAATTGTTTTATCAATAATTCTATGATGTCCTCCACATCACTGGTAAACTCCGAGCTTGGAGGACGATGTATGTACAATATTGTAAACAAACATGAAGTTGAGTAAATAAAAATATAAAATTTTAAAAAGGCTTAACATATGGTAATTTTGAATTCAGGAATTTGTATTCCATTTTCAATTTTCGCTGCCTTAAACCTCACAACATACCTTAATTGGAGATGCCTTAGTCTCACTGGCTCCAAACGATTGCGAGCAATTGAGACTCTTGTGCGTTCAAAACTTCAACACTGGTTAGGTTAGGTTAGGTAAGTAAGGTTAAAAAATACTTCATAGATTCTAATACTATATTAGTTTGTTTAAATATTTTTCAATTGATAGCTGCCCCAGTCAGAATAAATTGTAAGCAAAATAATATTAATAAAGAATTTTGGATTGATAAAAATGACAGTACATACTAAAAAAGAAAAGTTTCTGTAGCTCAATTGGCAGAGACGTTGTTTTCGGATAGAGTAAAGGTTTCGAGTTTAAGTCTTAAATGCAAACCAAATATTTTTACTTAGTTGAAAATGAATTATAAGAAAAAATATATATATTTCAATAACTAATGATACAATATTGACATTTACATATTTAATGTCGCGGAGTGTGATTTTTTTAAATATATTGGTTCAACAGTAAAACTGGAAATCACTTAATTGAACAAATTAAAAATATTGTCATACATTTTTTTTCTATTTTACTATTTAAACGCCTTTTGAAAAATCGAGAATATCTATTTCCGATTCTGTTTTTATTAGCTTCTGATATCCAGTTTATCTCAAAAGCCAACTCCGAATATATTCAGATGTAACGAATCTTTGCTTGTCATCAAAATCATGAGAAAAAGCCTGAGAAACATAGTTTTCATATTGATAGGGATTGTATCAAATACATCTTATTTACAAGACTTAATGAAGGAGTTGAGGTAAGGCCACGAAGTGAGAGGGTAGTATAACATCGCATAATAGTACTCTGGAGAGCATTAGACTCAAATATTTATGTAGAATCATTTTACTAAAGGTTGAAGGTATGAAGAGACTGTTAAGACCTATAAAGGTTACTTTTCAAGAGTTATACTTGATTGTCCTTTGAACCCTTATTTAAACTAACTAGTAATCACTACACCATTTCCCTACAGAGGTGGACAGAGAGGATGGAACGCCCCACAACCCAGTATTGGTACATACTTTTCGCTTCATTCACATTCATACATCGTTTCACACAAACTTTTCTGTTATTCCAACTTTTGACATGACTTTAATCAAGTTTTTGACTCAATAGATCGTGCCATGTCGTCCTCGAGCGTCTTTGACTTTTTCCGCCATTTACTTAAAATATTCTCCCTCTATCCCTTTGACTGTTCAACCGCTCTTTATTTTACCTTTATGAAAAGAAAAATATTTGCTCAACACTGAAATAACTAATTAACCATCAGCCGTTTCTCCGCCAGAGTGTGCAGAGAAAATGGACTGCAACACTACTCTAGGCACAAGCTCCTCGCTTCATTAACTTAAAAAGGCAAAAGAGCTTAAGCAAACTTTGGTCAAAAATGAGTTAAGCGTGCAGTTTTGATCAGTTCTTTTTTCTGCGTCAAATGCTCTGACTGTCGTTTGATTTTAAAGACTTTTGTGACCCTTAAGCCATCTAAAATACATTTTCCATTTGGGAGAAGGTTCGACTCAAAGGACACAGGATTGGGACTTGTTGGCTGTTTGTCACTTCAGGTAACTCAGTGAGAGCATTAAGTTAACATTAGTTTTCAAAATCCAACCAGCTACTAAAGAATTTTTAAAAAATATAATACTCTGGTGTAAGCTTCTCAAAATGGCGCTTCAGCCCTTTTGCCTTTCCAGCAACGATATACCAGCCTGTTCAAAAGAAAAGGTTAATTTTGAATTTTCGCGAGCTGTGTACATTCGATAATCGTTTTTTTTTCTTATGTTGGTACACAAATGTTTTTCATATGTTAACATTATCAGCCATTTCGGATTAGTGGTTTATTTTTGACAATTGGAAAGGTTAGTCACGTTTTTGTGCGTTCTTCGATTTTTTACTTTTGAAAAAAATGGATCAAAGAATAAAATCCATGATTTGTTTTTCCACAACTCCAGGACGCTCATCGTCATAAACATCTTCTCGGCCTTCTATAAAGCGCTTGTACCACTTATAAACAATTTTTTGAGACAAAGTAGACTCACCGAATGCCACAGTCAACGTTTTAAGTGCGTTGGAGCACTTTATTCCATTTTTAACGCAAAATTTAATACATAATTCTTTGATCCATTTTTTTCAAAAGTAAAAAATCGAAGAACACACAAAAACGTGACTAACCTTTCCAGTTATCAAAAACAAACCACTAATCCAAAATGGCTGATAATGCTCATATATGATAAACATATGTGTACCAACATAACAAAACAAAAAAATCGATAGTCGAATGCACACAGACCGCAAAAATTCAAAATTCACCTTTTATTTTGAACAGGCCTCGTATATTGCTACATTGCAACCCCGATGAGTTATAAAAACTCACATTCATGCATCGACTCATACATTATAAACTATTATAATATATATCACACAATATTGGAGTATAATATTATATTGAATCTTATGTTTCGATGCTAAAATATTTAAAAATAAAAAACACCTTCTTTCATCGCGCGACAAAAAGATATCGGAAAACTCTGTCTGCATTAAGTTTTTTTGAATAACGGCCTCATTTAAATATACCAATTCACGTTTCGGGTATTCGGTGGCATAAAAAAATAACGGCCCATTTGTATTACGTAACCAATGCGCACGATCCCATCCGTAAAACAATATAATAGATACAGACCCCCCTGTAGCACTGTAAATGTGTTCAATTCTTTGCGTTATCGTTTCCTTACATCGGTATCAATAAAATAAATCTCCCGATAAAGGCCGACACCCCATCATTTATTCTCGCACCACCCTGTACTGGGAGGAGAGAGTCGTGGCGGAAGGAGAACACACGGAAGGCTTAGGTGTGAAGTTTTTTTTTAGTCACCTTGTAGCTGCTAGACCGAAAGCGTGAGTAGGGTTTGTATTTTATTTAATTATATATCACTTAATTACTGTGTATGTACGGAAATCATTCAAATGGGAATATAATTTTAAAACAATTCTTGCGCGATATGAAAAAATATACGAGGCCTGTTCAAAAGAAAAGGTGAATTTTGAATTTTCGCGGGCCTTGTACATTCGATTATCGATTTTTTTTTGTTATGTTGGTACACATATGTTAGAATTATCAGCCATTTTGGATTTGTGGTTTGTTTTTGACAACTGGAAGGGTTTGTCACGTTTTTGTGTGTTCTTTGATTTTCAACTTTTGAAAAAAATGGATCAAAGAATATGTATTAAATTATGCGTTAAAAATTGAATAAAGTGCTCCAACGCACTTAAAATGTTGACTGTGGCATTTGGCGAGTCTACTTTGTCTCAAAAAAGTGTTTATAAGTGGTACAAGCGCTTTACAGAAGGCCGATAAGATGTTAATGACGATGAGCGTTCTGGAGTTGTGGAAAAACAAATCATGGATTTTATTCTTTAATCCATTTTGAACATAACATTGAACATAACAAAAAAACGATAATCGAATGTACACAGCCCGCGAAATTTCAAAATTCACCTTTTCTTTTGAACAGGCCATGTATATAGTGAATACGGCACAAGAGTCCAAACTGCTCCCAACCGTCTAGAGCCAGTGAGACTAATGCATTCTTAATTAGAGTAATGTTGTGAAGGGGGGAGAAAACGAGGAACATGAAGTTTAGGTAGTACCTGGATATTCTGATTTGATAACAAAGCACGGCTAAAGTCATTTCAAGCAAAGTTTCGATTCTGAATGGTGGTCTTTCACCAAGGCGATACTTAGAGTATTTACTTACTCTGGAACGTGCCGCAAATATACTACATATTATTTTATATGAATTAAATGTGTTATGACACATATTAATTAAATTAAGTTTATTTGCGGACGCCGTGTTTTAGCCCGTGACTTCTGGATTCTTAGTCGAGCATCTTACCACTCGACCACGCAGGCAAAATTTACGTTATACTGTGCTAGGGATAAAGTAAAAAATACTTACTCCTCTTCATCTAGATTTGTACTATACTGTCAATTGTCATTTGTATAAATAATTTATTTTGTGAGTACGTACGAGCATAGGACTGAAAACTTTTCGTGTTTAAAACGGATGCGAATTGAAATTATTAAATTCAAAAGATTGTTATTCAAAACCCAAACAAGCAATAAAGTATCTACCTAATAAAATATTTTAGAAGACAAATATTTTAATTGGGTGGAATAAAACATCTGAAATATTTTCTTGGTAAGTCAAGTTACATCAAGTGATTTTTCAGAGATGAGACTACCAATTAAGTACCTCATAAAGTTATGGAATCCGAAAGTTTTTTTTTTTTCTGCTTCTTTTATTTATACGTATGAATTTATATTCAAAATCTTATTTTTTCTGTTAATAGCAAATTTCCGTAACACGGGCGTATTGTGGAAATCGTTAAATATATAATACATAAAAGTTTTTCCAAAGAAAAAAAAAATTGAAAATATATTATACTACACCCCAATTTTTTTTTTTTAAATAATGCTCTACTGAATCATAAAAACGTTCAAACTAAGCAAATAATTACTCTGCTCTCTGGTAGAGAGTCAAATAGATTTTCTTTAAATAGTTTCATGAAGTTATTTATATTATTATTGTGTATTTTTTACAATTACGAAAAGGAAAAAAAAAACACCAAAAACATTTTTCGGAAAATCGTTTATTTTCACCACATTACTAAAATTGTTAAGTCAAGTTCTTAATCATATTTCAAATGAAATAAGGGTTATAAGAAATAAAACTAACGGGAAACACTGTTTCAGTTTAAATGAGATATGCCTGCTATCTCTGTCCTGAGCATGTTCATAAGCTTAATCTTGGAGGTACATTAGCCTAACCCTAAAATAATTGAACACTGCGTGAATATGTGAACAAATAAATAACCGAATATCTTTCTATCTTATTGAATAAATATAAAATGTACGTAAAAAACAGAAATCATCAAATATTTATTCAATAAGTACATTTTACATGACAATACAATAACAATTTACCGACCGTAAAAATACAGAGCTACTAAAAGGCTTTAGCACGATGAGAGTATTAAAATTTTAATTTTCTTTCTGATAAATTTAAAACGGAAAGAGGTTGATTTTTATTTTTATATGGTGGGTAAACTCAAATTATATTAACACCTTTAATCACATTGGAACATATCGCATTTTAAGTTTTTTTTTCTAGCTAGGTTGACGTAAAAAAATACTGATATTTCAAAACTAGTATTTACATATAGAGTATTTTGTTGTAATTTTAAGCATCTTACAGGTTACTTTGAAATTACACTACACTGCACTCAATAACACCGGCAATCATTTATTCTATTTATAGGGGGGTGTTTGGGAAAGGATTATAGATAAATATTTTCTTGGACTTTCATTGTGAAGGCATTAATCGTAATCTAATTTAAAAAGAGATTTTATTGTTTAAATATTAATAAAAATTAGACAAAGTAGCTTATTATCAAGTCACTTTCCTACAGGGGTAGGCAGACAGGAAGTAATGCCACACAACTTTGTCTAAGGCACACACACCAATTCATAACCACACATATTTCAGTTACTCTGATTTTTGGCTTGACCTGACTCAATGAGACGGATTTAGATATATATACGATCCATGTCTTCCTTAGGGAAAACAAACAAACGATTAAAAAACTTTGTGTACAAAAAATACAATTCAAACAATTCTTAGGGTAAAAAATAAAACGAAATTCTTGTCTAAAATAAAAACTTTGTTATCTCTTAAACCATGTTTTTACGTTGGTAAAGAATTTGGTTTAATGTAATGAAGAGAATTTCCTGAAAGTAAGAACTTAAAAATATGATTTCTTTTAACACGAAACAAGGACAAGGAGTTTGCTATTTATTTGATTCCCGGAAAGGATTTAAGGGGTCAAATCGAAATTAAAAACTTATCGTTGAAAATTTTTACTTTTGAAATATTATTTTTTTAAATACGCATTTGGGTAGTACTTAAGTACAAATATAAAATTTAACGTTGTCGTCGTTGCATAAAATTGATAACTTTTTATAGACAAGATTTTATTTTAATTTTTATGACGAGTTTCGCTTGGCCTAAATATGATCATGGTACAAAATCAAAAATGTTATTTTATTGTTTTTTTACTGTTCTCCTATTTTATTTTGTATTTTATTCTCCCTCTGTATGTATATATAATCGCACTCTAGATATTTTTGTTTTAGTTTAATTGTCTTATTCAAAGTTATTTTTTTCATTCCATTAAATATGTCAAACTACAAAGTAATTACTTCATACGAAAATATAAAATAAATTTAATTTCGGGATATACGGTAAAAATATCAACGTATATTTTCTAAGTTGTATGTAATACCTCACCTGAGAAATATAGACATTATTTTCCGCGATCGAACAAAAGAAAAAATGCACAAAAGAGTCAAGATAAGTAATTTTGATGTGCATCTCAGTCAGTCAGTCGTCCTCAGATTTCCGCCAAACTGCAGTAATGTTTGTAAGTATTTTAAGTTATGGTAAGATGCTATTTCATAAGCTGTGTGATAGATTTTCAATAAAATTAAATAAAAAATTTCATTTCCCAACCTTCCTCTTCCCCTTCCCGCTATCTTCAGCCTCACAACATACCTCAATTGGGGATGCCGTGGTCTCACTGGATCTAGACGGTTGGAAGCAGTCAGGACTTTGGTGCGGAATACCGCAGTAAATACACTATTAAAATGTATATTATTAAAAATAAAATAAAACATAATGGGTTAAAATATTTATCAGTTTTTTTTGAATTTACAAATAAGATAATTTTCTGAACTCTTGTCTAAATTGAAGAACGTAACGTAGACTTTAACTTTCTAGGTGGTTTTATTTACAAAATGTTTTCATCACTCGTGTAAGACTGATTTAATTTTCTCTTTAAAAATTGTATAAATATACTCGAAAAATATTATACCATTCTGTGACAAAAAAGTTCTAAGGGAAATATTTTTTTCATCAATATATTAAAATTCAATCACACTATATCAAAAGCTCGCAGACTCGAAATTGAATTTCTTGGAAAAATAGTAATTTAAATTCCGTTTTTAAACTGTCAACATTTCCACGTATCGGTTCTACATGATGGCATCAAAAAAGCTTTCAACATTATCCTGAACACAAATATGGGCGGTGGGTAATTCGATTCATGGCAACATATTTGTTCAACCACAACTCCTGAATCAAATTGACTCGATTTACCTCCAAAAGCTTATTTGAATTCGTAAACCTGGTAAAAAGTTTTGGAAATGGATGTTTGACCAAAAAAATCATTAGGAAAATCCAATTACTTCCGTTGACCTATATGCGCATTTTTAATTTGCGAAATTTGTTATTTTTTCAGTTTTTATGGGACACCCGAATGAGTTCGATTTTCTTCTGAATTACTTTATTACCTCTTCTACAATAGTAAAAAACCGGGCGTACACAAATATTTTCTTTTAACTCGTAGGTTTAAATTTGTATATATTTTATATAAAATATACAGAATTATTTGCGGTATGTTTGTGGTACATCTTCTTAGTATCGCCCTGGTGACAGTAAACTATTCAGAAACAAAAGTTGCGTGAAAATATTTATGCCGTGCCTCGTAACATACTGCATTTATCTGTTGCAACTTATCCAGTTCAACATTCCTTGCCGTATACTCAGAAAAAATGAATTGCTGTTCCTCAATCATCACAATACTAATTATGGGTATAATTCTCCAATGTCCAGAATGTTCAGGCTTGTTAACTCAAGCCATGGTCTTGAAATTTTTGGTAGCAGTCCAAATGATTTTTGTCATTCTTTACGACTCTACCAAAACTTTGACTAGACCATGGATTGAATGTTCTCTCTTATGTTTATTTTGCCTTATTTTTGTCATCGCTTCATTTATTATTATGTATATGCTATTCCTTCACTGTCGTTCTTTTTTCCGTTTCGTGTTTTATGTGTATTTTTGTTAATTTATAAATAAATAAATTTGAGGATGCCATGATCCCACTTACTTCAGGCTGTTAGGACACTAGAGCAGTAATCAAATATTTAAAAAAAAACACATTAAAAATATGAAAAATTCGTGCTACAACTCTGCAATTTTATTTATCTATTCTAACTATTGTAAATGTGATCAGGTGAAAGGCATAACAACACAACCGTTATGCTTGACAGCTGATCACAATTTGATCAAATGATGAATCGAGAATAAACGATATGGCTCTAATCAACGGTTTGATGGAAATCAAATGTTCCAAAAGTTTGAAACAACTTAACCTTAGTACAAGTAAGGAGTTGATGCGAACAGTTCATAATTAGGGTTGTGTGAATTCGTGCATATTCAAAAACATCCAACAAATATGTGTTCGTGAAAAGTCAATGGGAAACAGTATTTTGTCTTGTTTTTGCTGACGTAATTGTTGATAGTCAAAATTTAGTTTACAGAACGATCGATTTTGAATATTCAAAATACTTATGTAATTTTTTTAAGTTTGTTTTTTTGTAAGTTTTATAGTCCTTTTATTTTATTAATTAGTTTAGTTAGTTAACTTTTTTCAAATTTCAATGGGTTGTTTTTGCTGTCGAATGTGAATTTGAAACATGCTGTATGCAAGCAATGCATCTGAGTGTGTAGTGGGTTTGTCTCAACATTTTCTGTGATACGATATACGAAGCTGAGTCAACAGTTTCTCAAATGGGTGGTGACTATCCAGTTTTCGTTCTGTAACGCACACTATGCCGAATGCCCCCCTACTTGGAAAAGGTTCTACATTGTCCGCCTTTCATTTTATCACGAATTAGTATTCATGGCTTCTTTATCGTTAATTCATCAAAGTAAGGTCGTGTTATTCGTGTTTCTAACGTTAGAATCTAATTGCGTTATGTTAAAATTAACCATCAGCCACAAACATAAACGAACAAATAATTGGAGATAAATACGGATGTTCCCTATTTTTACGGTAATTTTGATCATTCTTCATGTATTTTCCATCAAAGTAATGAGAACTTTGTTTGCATGCAAAGATTATGCACAGTATTTGAGTTGTACCGCGAAACTTCAAGAGTGATTATTGCATAATCTAACTACAAGGAAAAAAATCTTTAATCTTATTAACATTCCAAGATAAATACATCTTTTACCAGAAAAATAAACATAAATTTCATGCTGCCGAATCGTATAATGCTCTTTCAAATGATATTAAAAGTACCACGGAAATATAAAAGTTTTAAACCAACGTCCAAATATGGTTTAATAAACATGAAATGAGGAAATCATAAAATTTATAGAAACGACATAAGAATCAGTAACACCAACACAACAACCTACAGTCCGCCTCGGGATATGAATCCCTAGTGAAGAGAACTGTGAATAAAATAAAAATATTACGACATACCTTATATTTCAAAATATGACGTATTTTCAATCAATGTTTCTCTTGAATATTCGTTAACAGAATTTTTTTTTTTTCAAACAGAAATTAGGCTTTCCGAAAACAAATACATATTTGGTTTTAAAGTTGTCGAAAACTTCTACTGTGGTCGTAGCATTGAAATAGATCAATCGTTTATCGCGTCATCGCTCTGGTGGGAGTAGATACCCGCCCAGGAACAAAAACACATTTCTCATTTGGTAAGCCGAAACGGTAGATTACCGTCTGTATTGGACGGTATAAGTTTTACTATTAAGGATCGGTTACAAAAACCCTTCATTTACCGTACTGAAATACAAAATATATTGTTTCATTATTTTTTTTTATTTTGGCCTTAATGAAAAAAACAATATTTAATATTGTAGTTAAGTGGGTTAGTGAACTCATTCAAAAGGAATTTAAAAGAGGCATGTTTTAAATTACGAAAAAAACCATTTAGCTAAATTATATAAGACTTAGCGCGTGCTTTTTGCATCATATAAAAAGTGCTTTTTGTCACAAAAACCGCACTATCGAAATTATTAAAATATTTTTTATTATTTTTTACTATCATTACTGATATATAGATAAATTCACCATCTACAATTTATTATGTTGAAATTATAATATATTTGGTTTATATACACGAGTTACAGTTGTCACCGTTAAAAATCACTGGATATAACTTGACTTACCAAGAAAAAGTGAAAGCTGCTTTAACCCACCCATTTTAAATGTATAATAATTTCTGCTAAAATAGATTACAGGTAGGTACTTTTTTAGATAGATAGGGATTTGATAAGTTCAATTAAAATCAATTCTAAAATTGAATGTTTACACTTGTACGTACGCACTCAATAAACATTTAAAAAATTATCGCTTGTCCTACATGAAAAATGGTTTAATTTAATAAAAACTTTTAACTAACTTGCACGTAACGTAGTGTATTTGAAAATATTCTACAAAATACGAGTAGTTACAGCCAAATAAAAAAGTTTTTGTTTCAATAATCCTTAAGGTACTATTATAATATAATCAGACTTGTAATCCTTGCAATATTACAACAATCGTGGCACATTAAGGAGAGAGTACATAAAATTCAAAACTTTCATAAATGTCAGACAATATCTTTCGGGCCAATTATTAATACAAATATGTTTTACACAATTTTACACAAAATCGTTTCATATTTAACGGTTCTTATCACCCTCGATCTTTGGATGATTATTATTCCTATCTTAAAAACATGCATGAATTTTTCAGTTATTTTTTTTTGCGTCCTCATTTTCCCTCGGTTTGTTTTAAAGCGGGAAATGTAGGCTTTAGAGGAGATATTAAAAACCATTAATCAAACGAGCCTTCCGCGGTGGTACCCTAAAAGCTATTTCTTGGCAGCTCAACTATAAAAAACTTCGCGCAGAAATGGATTGGAAGGGGAAAGAGGGGCGACGAAGAAAAACAATGAAAGACAAAGCCCTTTTTTATTTGTATTAATGACCAAAGTAATTCAGCTTAAGTATTCTGAAAAGAGTGATCGCCATAACGGTATTTTTCTCTGTGATTGATATATGAGACTCTAGCTAAACCCTCGGAAAGTGAGACTTTTTTCGAGAGGGCGAAAATTGAAAAAATATATAAATTGTCATCATCATCATGGCGCTACATCTCAGGGAGGGATTTGCCCTCCTCAACAAATTAATGTCCCCCGCCAGCTCCCGTCCTGCGTTACTCTTTAGACCCCAGACCTTCTCATCCTCCTTTAGTATTCTTCCACCCAGGTAGTCTACCTTTTCTTTTTCCCTAATATGTATAGAAGATACATGACATTTGATACGTCAAGCCAAACGCTACCAAACAAAAGGGGTAAATAGCAGTAAAATGAAAAGTCTTCGTATTATTTTGAATTCTCGCAATGCCAGCATTTTTACTGAAAACTTCTGCTGTGTTTAGGATACTATTTGAAGACTTTTGCGATGAAGACCACTTGTGAATTTTCGAAAAGTATATATCTCGTGGTAGCAACTTTAGAATCGCTGCCCACGGCGTTAGTAGCCACAAGTATTGAGTGCTTAGGTGACGTAGAGTACGGTTCTGGTTTGTAAAAAAAAAACTGTTAGTTTTTTATATTTATTTTTTATTATGACCTAAACAATCCAATATCTTTGAAAATTACTATTTTTTTTAGGTAATATATCTCTAATGATATCTGGAATGTGACACTTATTTAGAGAATGGCAAAATATTATTTTTATAGAGAATACCACACAAGAGTCCCAACTGTCTAGAGCCAGTGAGACTATAGCATCCCCAATTGGGATATGTTGTGAAGTTAAGGTAGTGAGGAGAGGAAGGAGATGAAAAAGAGGAAGGTTGGGAAGTACCTGGATTCCGATCTGGTCACCAAACATGGCTAAATGGCTGAATGGTGGTCTTTCACCAGGTCGATACATAGAGTATCTACCAATCTGGAACGTGCCGCAAATATACTCTGTTTAGTATTTTATATGAATTGAATGTGTTGTAACACACATTTATTAAATAAAAGTTATTGGCGCACGCCGGGTTTGAACCCGCGACCTTTAAATTCGTAGTCGAGCGTCTTACATATAGGAGGCCGTCAAATTATCAAAACATGATCACTGTCGGTAATTACTTCATAAAATGCTATTTAGCGTATCATTTTAGAAAGATCAACATTGATAACAATCGCCACAGTATGACGAATGTATTCCGATTGCGAAAAAAGTCTACATAATGTCTCAGTTTGACCTACGGCTCTACGCAAATATTTGCATGTTTGCTAAATCTGCATAATAAATTGGAAGGATTACTGTGAAGGTACGAACTTTATTTAGCGGATTAAAAGGGGGATTTGGTTTTTTGTTTGTTGAAAGGTAGCAATATAGGCACAGATGAAAGGTCATGACATGTGACGGTTCGTAGTGAAAATTTTTAACCTACCTTAAAAACCTTTGCTTTGTTTTTTTACTCTACTACTTTTACAGATGTACCTTCATCCACGTACACAATAATGTTTTACGGCTTTCATTACAAGTAAATCATTTATTTCATGTGAACGCATTAAAAATATGAAATAGTGCAATGACTTTTTATCAAGAGCATTCATAATTAAGTGAAAAATAGAAACGTTGAATTCGGAATTGAAACGTTGCTTGAAATGGCTTTTAGCCGTGTTTGGTGACCAGATCTGAAATTCCGAGTACTTCAAAACCTTGTTTACCTCATATTCTTTCCCTCCTGACTCAATTCAGCCTCACAACATACCCCAAATGTAGATGGCCACAGTCCAACTGGTTTGGGGAGTGGGACTCCAACTTACTTCATTTTCAGAGCAGATTTCGCATTTTTACAACAAGTGTGCTGTATAAAATATGCACTTATTAAATTATTACCGAATATAATTAGGTTGTGTATTACCGTGGTAAAAATGTGGATATCTGGAAGTATTGCAAGGCTGGCGTAGTGAACAGGATCAAGAAAGGGACGCTTAGGTGGTTTAGGCATGTAGAGCGGATGAACGAAGAAAGAAATGTGAAAAGCATATATGACGCGAAAGTGAATAAAAGAAGTGGTCGGGGACGTCCGAGGAAGCCATGGCACAATTAAGTGAATCAAATTCGGGCCACGTGAAGAGTCAGAATAATAGAAGAGTATGTATAAGACGATGTATGAATGTGAACGAAGCAAAAAGTGTGTGCCAAGACAGAGTTGTATGGTGGTCTGTCTACTCATGCGGGGAAACGGCTGTTTTGTAAATGTTTAGTTAGTTAGGTTGTGTTATGTAAAATGATCAATTTTACAAACTTAGAAGTTAATAGTTTATTTGAAAACACAGCATTTATTTTTGCACATTTACGACAAGGTAAATTATTTAGCTAAATTTTATTTACTAAATGTACTTTTAACCACAAAACAAGAGGAAAAAATCTTATTCTACAGAAAAAAAGACAGAACCGACGAGTAATTAAATTACAGTGCCTACCTATTTCACAAAAAACAAACCGCTTAAAAATAACACGCTGTGATCACAATAATAATGCTAAACTACGTCTACGTAATTTATCCAAGCTAAAACAAAGGCGGTCAACTTCTCTTTCGAGCAATACTTGGCGGCCATCCATCTACGTAGATAAGCACTGAGTTCGCGGCTTGGAACTTAAACATACAAAATCTTCATCCAAAATTATCGGTGCAATTAGCCATTTTCCTTGCCAAAATGTGAACTTTCAACATTACGACTTTTAAATTAGCTCTCTTTGTAATACCAGCCTTTTCAAAAATAACGTTTTTTTGAAGACTTTTTAATGTACAGAGCCTTTTTAAACAAATTTTGCTATTCAGTTCCATTGAAAGCTGAAAAAAATACCTTTATTAAGATAATTCCGAGATATTCTTAGCACAAACCCGGTACATTATTGCATGACCTTGTTTATAGATCAATATTGCTTGGGAAATAAGCAAGGCTTCTTTGCTCACTCGGAAATCTAAGCAGTATAACCATATTCGAAAATAATTGCTTTTGACATGAAATAGGTAGATTCATGTACATTTACATGTAAAAAGAGTATACATCTTTACGTACTAAGATGATCTGATGTTTGATTGATGGTTACAGATTGTTTGCCATATCTAATATACAGACGAAACGTTTGTGTACTGAGTCTTATATACTCTTTATAAAGTAAACTGTTTTTTTTATTGGATTTGTTCTCTCTGGTAGTCTAATTTCTTTGCCTTTCTTTGTATTATGTCTGTGAATATCCACGTTGTAAATAGTTTTGGTAACAAGTTGTTTTTTTATTGTATGTATAAATATTTAATGAAGTAATAATAATGAAATCTAATTTATAAGTTTTACTCAGTAGTAAGTTACTGTTAATATTACTTGTAATTCATTAGTAATAAATCTTAACTATATGTTATTAATTATAAGTTTAAGTGATAAGTTAATTTTCCCATGAAAACGGCGCTATAAAAGTTATCCATTTATTTTAATTATGCAAATATTTTAAAGTAAGCTACTCGGATTGAACCAGCAGAACCAACCCTCGGTGAACCAGTAAGAAAATGTTTGACGTACTTGGAATCTATACAGGGTTATCAGTTGATCACAATTTTTCGACGGATCTGCTAGCATTGTACAGATTTTACAGCTTTTTCAAACCTGAATTTACTCGAGCGTTAATGGAACCCCGATAATTGCGTCGAAGATCTTTATAAACTTTGCAAAGTTGAAAAAAAAATTTTACAGTGATTTCGATTTTATTTTCTGCAAGAGTTTAAGGCTTTACGATTCACTGTTATTTCTACGCAGCATCTCTGAAAAGTGAATATCACCCCATAGATAAGACTTGGGACGTCTCAAAGTTATCCTTGCATATGTAAATTACACCTCACGGTCTGCTAGCTGGTTACAAAAATAATGAAAAAAATTCAGCGTCTGGCGATGATTTGTACGAAACTCCTCCCCACAGCGTTCTTTAAAAATCAAAATTCTTCCCCGCGGCGCGCAGTGCAAATCCTTAAGGTATATTTAGTATGTGAGGTGAATATTAATTCTGGAGGCCTCTTTGTGTTTGAGAAATGCTGATAACAGCCGAAAACACGTCGCGTTTTATTAATACAGAAGATAAAGTGCGGGATAGCGTGAACCAGAAGTCATAAATCACTTTTAAATCAAACATATTTTTGTAAATATTTATTTTCATTTTCATGAAAAACAGACTTTTTTAAATCCTCAGACATAAAAAATTGCACTTGCTTGTAAATAGTCGACCCATCGCATCCGAAATGTTGTAGCTTTTTGTGCTGCGGAAGGAAATAATTAAGTGAAAGAAATAAAAAATTCAAGATAAAATTAAGGAAATTCTATGCTTGACGCGAAATTATTTTCGTGTTTAACCAAAATCAATTTTATCAATACTTTTTCATTGGAAATATTGAACTTTAACGCAAACATACGACTTTGGGAAAAAATGGAATATTCACTGAACGGAAAATCCCTGGAAAGGTGATCTATACCGATTTGGAAGAAAATGTATTCGCTAATTTACATATATTATAAAACCTTTTGACTCCTTGGCTTACGACAGACAAATAAAATTGACTATCTGTTTTGTAAAAAGTTTTGATATTTAAAAATATGTAATCAATTTTTTAAAGAAATAAAAAAGAGCTTTTTTGGGTAGGCCGAAGGCTGCGGTTCATCAACATCACTTATTTCGCTGTTTAAGCAAAAAAGTTCGATTATAATCATTCTTTAATAATAAATATTATTTTCTGTATTTTTAAGTATGCCTTATATTATTTTATTACGAATTTTATTAGCGAGTTAAAGTGGAAAGAATAATTAAATTAGTTTATCGTCTTGTCTAGTGCAAGTTAGAGCATGGAGCACGTCTAGAGGTTGAAACAGGTTTTAAAGGTGGAGATTTATGAGATAGCTCTCTCCTGTCGGGAATATACAGAAAGGAGACCATTCCAGGTTAACGCAATTTATACCTTTCGATACAGAAGATAGGAATAAATAGAACAAAATAAAATTTTACTCTATTGGTTGTATCCAACGAAGTGGGAACAATAAATTGTTTTTTTCTTTTGAATTCGTATCAAATTGTGTGAACCAGTCCAGATCATGAATGTTGGCATGTACTAATATATGTTTTTTTGTAAATAATAGACAACTGCTGATCGAATCTGCATATGTATTTATATTACACAGCCAAAGTAAACGCGAACACATAGCTAAACAGCTGAATAGAAAATAAAATTCTAGTAAAAGTTGAAAAAAGTTTACTTAAAAGTAAAATATAATATGATAAAAAAACACACTGCAGAACTTTTCTAATATTCAAATTCGATGATCGTAAATACTTTTTGTGCTTGTGTTAGGCATAAGGAAGGCATAATACTCTTTCTCAGTGACGTTTTGCAAGGACATCACTGTAGAAAGTGCATTAATTTGCATCAATATACACAATCATAAGTTTGTATTACTTTGGTCTACTTTTATTGCGCAATCTATAAATATGGCTTAATGTTGAGTTTGAAAGCCACCTTCACTCTCGATCCCTAGAAATCTGAATGCGAGACGCCAAAATCTTTTATAAATTCTCTTCAATTCTCAAACGGATGGACTGCGATCTTTGGAACATGAACGTTAGGTTGGAATGTTGTGTTTGTTATAATAGTATTTCATCGAAAGGCACTTTGAAGAACTTGCATCATTAATTCCTTCCTTTCCTACAACCTCACCAGCTAAATAATTTTCAGGTTTCTATGTTTCCTTCTATCTGCAATATGGGTATTTTCAAAACCAAATCTTACTCCTAACTCTCCTTGTAAAATCCCTCCCCATCACAACATTCCTGAAGATTACGAATCCGTAAAATTATCATAATAACAGCACTTTCCAAAAATGACAATTTAAAAATATATTTCAATTTTATAAAAACAAATCAATATAAAAACCAAACCTATTGAATTTAAGTATTTTAATAAATCAACTAATAATTATCTTCAACGAATACATTTTCTAAAAGCAGTCAGGCAGAATTTTGAATTAACTAAATTAATATTTACTTCACTAGCCTGTGATTTAGGAATAGTTAAATCAACAATCATCAAACAACAAACCAGTAAGAAAAAAAATCATGCAAATGCGTAATTAAATTTCTAAGAAAGTATTTTGAAGCTGCCGTCTATTTATATATAACAAAGAAAATACTAAACACTTTGTGAAAAAAATCATCTCCCAACCCAAGGGCTAATTTTAAATATGTTTTTAATGGATATACTTCATGTTGCTAAAAATATTTACTCTGTATATTGCGAAGCGATTTTTCTCAAAAAAAAACAAAGTCTTTTCTCTCCCAATAAAATCGATAATTTAATTTCTAGACACAATTAAACATGATGTGAGGAGGACATCATTCAAATTAACTGACAACCCAGAAGAAGAATGATGATAATAATAATAATAATATTTGGATAATTTGTATAGTGCCGTTTTTGTGTAAAATCACCTCAAGGGCGCTGTACAAATGTTGACTTCTATTTAATATTAATTCGTAGTTTATTTAAATATCCAGCAACATACTCGTACTTACCTGGCAGGTCACTAGACGTGGCAAAGGAACCCTACGTGACTGATACGAGTGCAATTTGGAGGTCCACAGGGTGAATATTACTTTGATGATAGCCAACCTCTGACAGTAAATGGCCCCAAGGGAAGATGATGAATATGACTTTCATAAGAATTTCAGATTTATTGCGTTGCTTGAAATTACTTCAGCTTTTAGTGACAGAGATTTAAAGTATAATAATTCCCAACCTTATTTTTCCTAATCTCCTTCCCCACCCACTCTCCTTACCCTCACAAAATACCAGAATTGGGGATACCACAGACAGACCGGCTACAAAAAATTAGGACACTCGTGTGGTGCTCAAATTATTTTTAAAAGTTTTTTTTTCACTCACTTTTCTTGACTTTTGGTCCACTCTGTACCCCTCGCGAGATAAAGAGGCGCAAGAACAAAGAGATTGCGCGGCGGTAAGTAAATAAGTAAGCGATTGAATAAAAATGTTTCCAGTTTCTAATGTGGCCAGGGCACATGGGACGGAGTTGCTAACTCATTTATATTTCCAGCATAACACACAACTTGGGGCACCCGGTACGTGTTCCCACATTAAACTCGGCGAACACCGTCTCGAGAGTAAATAATAAATTCCCTGCACAGATACAAATGGCTAAAAAACAAGAAAGCAAAGAGAAAATATTTTTTTCCCCACCGTACGGAAAAGGGTTTTCAAATATTTGCATTGGAAAAATGGCACGCAGAAATAGTGAAACAATAAATATAGCACGCATCAAAATTCATTAGAATTTGAAGGGACGGTGCTTTTATAGATGTTATCTGCTTTTTTTAATATTCTCGTTGTTATCTTCCTTTTTTTTACAAATTACAAACAGTACTTCCCAACCTTCCTCTTCCCGATCTCCTTCCCCTTCCCACCACCTTCAGCCTCACAACATACCCAATTTGGGGATGCCATAGTATCACTGGCTCTAGAACACTTGTGGCGGTATTCATTTAAAAAAAAAAAAAAGGGTAGGCAGAGGACGGACCGCCATAATTTTTACACTCCTCGCTTCATTCACATTCATACATCGTCTCATACAACATTAAAATTGATGGTGACATTATTGAAAATGTAAGTGATATGAAATACTTAGGAGTTATATTGGATGCAAAACTAACCTTTAGCAAACATGCTGCGTTCATTTCTTTTTGGGAAGAATTCGAAAAAATTCCAGAAAAACAGCAATTATAACTCCATTATTGCTCCACATTTTTATTACTGTTCAACGATTCTTTCTTGTGTAACGACAAAGAACAAAACAGGTTTCAAATTCTCCAAAAATAGAGCAATGAGAATTATACTTGGGCGAAACAGATACTCAAAAGTAGCTAAAATGTCAGAGGAACTAAATTGGCTGACATTGAACACATTAATGTTTATACATAAAATGAAGAACAACTTGTTACCAGAGTATTTTTCTGACAAAATTATCTACAATGTTGATATTCACAAGTATAATACAAGGGCATTCATAGAAATTAGACTACCAATAAATAAATAAAGCCAACACCTAAGACAGCTTACTATATAAAGGAATGAAATCGTATAATGCGCTGCCGGAAACCATCAAAATTATAAGTAGTGTTTAAGTTAAAATATTATTAGTCAAAAGAAAAATGAAATAATTAGATACTTGTAAACTTAAATGTTATTCCAAAAATAAATACATACTTCTGTTATTCACTTATTCTCTTCTGTTATTTTTTATGTTCACATTACCTGATTCAAGTATTTGATTTACTTGATCGTGCCATATCTTTCTCGACTCCTTCTTCCAATCACTTTCGCATTATATAATCTTTTTACACTCCTTTCCTTCGTTCATTCGCTCTAAATGCCCGAAACCATCTAAACGTCCCTTTCTTAGATCCTATTCATTACGCTCACATCAGCCTTGCATTTTTTCCGGATATCCACATTTTTTACAAATTTATCGGATTTGAAAAGGCAGAACGAATTAAGCGCTTCTACTTCGCTTACATATATTATTTGTTACAAAACAAATCTAGTCAAAGGAAATAATTCTCTAAGTTAAAATATGTATTTGTTAACTCAAACGCTAATTTGTGTCGCTTCAAAGCAAGATTACACACGTTTAAAGAATGAAAAATAAGCGTTTGAATATTAAACAAGTTTTTTTATACATATAACCACTTCTCAAGTAGACGTTGAATAATCAGATCAAGGATCTATCGATAATTATTTCATTTTTTATTTGAAGTAACATAAATAATCAAATTAAAATTTATTATAATTTTCGCAACCGTAAATACAATAATCAATTTCCACCACCGTAAATAAAATAATCTAAAAACATTCACTCAACATATTATGTTTAATATTTTAAGTGCTCTTGAGGTGATATTTACAAAAATGGCTGTTTGGCAAAAAAAAATTGAATACATTTTCAGCTTCAGATGAATTTAGAAAATATTGAACTGTAAACGATGAACTATACTACTTTATGAAAGTGTATAATTGTAGCGTGTGGAAAGATTATTGGAATGAAGGAAAAATGGAAAACCATTCATTTACCGATGAAGTTGAAGTTAAAAGTTCTTGAAGTCTTCTTACAATTAAATTAATTGTATCATTAATGAAACAAAGCATTACAAAACAACCACCACACTTAATTTTATATTATTTGGAGAACAAAACAACGAACTGACGAACAAGCGAAAATCCAACGAGCAATACGTTTTTTCACATTAAAACTCTTATGTTTGATTGTCAATTGTTTCGAACACAGTGTTGTTGAATACAAAATTCGAAATTGCAAAAAGGTCGGATAGGTAAGATCGGATCGAAAGAACCTAACAAATTATCACTTTGACATCCGACAGTGGCGCTATATAAATTATCCAAGTATTATTATTCACTGGGTAACACGATTTTTCAAGAATATGTATTTAACCTTCTAAGATTTCTTAATAAATATTTATTTCTAATTAATAATATTTGCATGACAGAAAACAACTCGGTTTACTTTCCAACAAAGTTCATAGGCGGCGTGTAGTCATTGATAATGTGCCAACAGTAAAAAAAAATTGACGGGTGGCCATTTCTACTTTACTTCATTTATTCATTCTTAATAATATTTATTTTACATGTACATAACATTTATTGCAGGCGAGTTATCTGGTGGCCATTTCTAGCAACAAACTCATTCATAGATTTGAGGGAGCACTCCGTACGTCAAAGGGCAGTTCGTTTCAGCGACGCGAAACGTGCACTGAAAGATAATGGTAATCGATGTAGCTCGGTGGGAATAGATTTGAAGAGTTAAGCTGGATTCACACCAACGTCCGGATCCGCTCAGTGACGATACTGTTCCGCATGAGAGTTTATTGATATGGTATGAATATCAATCAAGGAGTATGTCCCAAGACAAAGTTGTGTGGCAGTATATCTTTCTGCCGACCCTTGTGATATTTAACTACTTAGTTAGTTAAATAATTATTTTGATTTGTAAAAATACTTACATCGCAGATTATTTAAATTAAAAAGTATCGTCACTGAGTGGATCCGGACGTTGGTGTGAATCTAGCTTTAAGAGAGCACATTTTTGGGAAAGCAATGGAATGAAATAAAAAAGAGTTTTAAAATGTTTGTGGTCGTTAAATATTCCCACTTTTTATGTTGAGTAGGTACGTATATTTTTGTTTTATATTTTAGTGTTGAAAAAATGTTATGCCTGAACGGTATACGGTTCACGCCGTGGTCAGTCAATATTTGTATTAAGTCGTTAGTAGCCTGATAATCCCCAACACTCTATATCTAAAACAATTTTTGTTTTTACCAGAAAATATTCATACAGCGTTTGTAGCGAAATATAAAATTACTGTCTCAAAAAATTCAGACACCTTCATGAACATATCAACATTAACAAGGTGACCTTGTTTAAGACTCTCGATTCCGAATCCAAAAAAAGGGGGTTCAAATCCCAGTGTCCTCGAAAAATGTTTTTTTATATGTTTTATTACACATTTAATTCATACCAAAATATAATATAGTTTATTTGCGGTGGTACATACTCACTATCAGTAAAGTCCTAGTGAAATACCACCTTTCAGAATCAAAACGTTGCTTGAAATGGCATTAACCGTGTTTGGTGACCAGATCCGGTTATCCAGGTACTCCATAACCATCCACTTCACTATCTCTTTTTTTTTTTTAAAAGAATACCGCACAAAAGTCCCAACTGCTTCCAACCATCTGGAGTCAGTGGTATATAGCATCCCCAATTGGGGTATGTTATGAGGATGAAGATAGTGGGGAAGAAAATGAGATGGAGAAGGGAAAGGTTGGGAAGTACTTAGTTATTCAGATCTGGTCACCAAATACGGCTATGGCCATTTTAAGAAACGTTTCGATTCTGAATGGTGGTATTTCACTAGCGTAATACTTAGAGTATCTACCACTTTGGAACGTGCCGCAAATATACTATATATCATATCTTTCATCTCTTCACTCCCTTCAGCCTCACGACATACACCAATTAGAGATGCCATAGTCCCATTGGTTCTGGGTCGTTGGATATTTTGTGCGGTGCTCACCTTTTTTTAAAGTTTCAAAAGCACTTGCATTATATTATGATAACACGAATATAGGACAGCAAGCCACCTTGTTACCATGTTGAAGGAGTTCTTCACTTTATTCAGCCAACTACTGACCTATCCGAAGCTTTTCACATTGTTCCTAACTAACTTAAGTACCTGCAAAATGTTCATGAAATATCAGCTTCATAATCTAAAACACGACAAAATTCCGCAACTTGGAAAGTTTTCCGATCGCGGTCGACAAATTTGCAAACTCCAGTGGTGGTTGAACAACTCGCAAGTACCTACACAATATTATAGGAGCAAGGTACCTCTCACACAGAAGTAAGTACTAACTAGAAGTGTAAGTGTGACCTACCCTGGTTGGTAATAACTAACTTTTGCCTCACATATGGCTGTTACAAAGTTTTGGGATTTTTTTCTTAAGTAAATGATAAGCATTAAAATTAAAAAAGTTGGATTTTCAAAGCCATTATTGAACTGTTGTCACGGTTTTTAGGCCACGTACAGTCGATTTATTTTATGTAAGCTTTGTTATAATTACCCACTGAAGTGATAAACCGATAAAAATGTGTTTTGAGCTAATTTGTGTTAACTCAACTTCATCTTCTTTCAGTTGAAATTAGTCTAACATGTTCAAATGTCGAAATTCTTTCATAAACAGATAATCAATTTTATTGGCCTCTCTGGGGCCTAGGAGTTGAAGGATTTGCTGTTCAATGCTATTATCACTTTGTAATGTGGAATTATTTGTGTGTTTGCAAAAACGATTTATGTATAAATAGATATATAGATTTATATATATATACTCGTATATAGTTATCATTATTCTGAAAGGTATTTTGAAATACGAAATTGGGCATGTCACATTTTTTTTACTAATGGCAGCTTTATATTTACGTTTTAATTATACATTAATTACGTGTTCAAAGAATATTATTAATATTCTAGCAAATTTAAGTTCGGTTTGAATCTCTCTTTACGAACGTGGATGACAATCAAGGAAAAATGTAATTAAATTTATTATTATTTTCGAGAAATACGAGATAATTTAAAATGGAAATAAGGAAATGGATGTCGGTCACACAATTGAATGTATCCTCCCCAAAGGAATATTTCGAATTCGAGTCTTGTTTGCACTTTTTGTGTTTTTCTCTTCTACCGAAATAGCTATTACTCAACAGGCAATACCATACGCAAGATAGCAAAACATTTTATTTTTCTTTCTGCAAACGATCCACAGAAACCGTAAATAATATTACGGTCACGTGTCTGTTTTTCTTCATAGTTAAATTATTATAAAGTAAAAAAGAAATGGGAATTTAGAGTGACTAAAATAGTTGCATTTATCTAAAAAAAATCTGTGACATAAAAATAACATGGAGTAAATGATTAGCACCTAAAAACATAAGTTAGTTAATAGAAATATTATAATGCAATAAATTAACAGTAATATTTTTGAAAGAGGTATGCTATAAGAGCCTTATTTTAACTAGATTTAGTGCAGTTGAATATATCTACCATTTCAGCAAAAAAATTACCCACTGTATGCAATCTAGGTACAAGCTAGTATCTAAATGACTCAGTCCTGATATTGTTGTTACATTTTAAAAGAATTTTGGATTGAGTGGTTCTGTTATAAAAGTAAATGGTTGTCGCCAAATTATGACCTATCAGGGTTTTCATATACTTATCTTGTTAAAAATTTTCGCCTTATAGGCCAAAGGCAGGTCAATCGAAGATTGATTTTCTGTTCAAGAAAGACTTGCGATTTTCGAAAATGTGGAATCAATTTTACCAGAATTAAGTAAAACTTGACCTAGCTACGGGCACAGTTAGACGTCCACAACACATTTTCATCGGTTGTATTTTTTAATGTTCTATTAGATGTACAACTTTGCTACCGCCGTTTTTACTGAAATTCGAAGATCGATGTTTTGGGCAGCTTATGAATCCCGCTTTGTAAAAACTGGTCATCTTTTGAAGCAATCTACAAATCAATCCAATTTTTGACTTTTTCATAAGACCAGAAGTGCTGGTTAGCCAGGTGCCATTGAACTAAACAAGTGATAGTCAGAGGGAACAACATCTGGAGAATACGGCGGGTGGGGTAGAACTTCCCATTTCAACGTTTCCAAGAATGTCTTGACCACTTTCGCAACATGGGGTCGAGCATTTCCATACTGCAAAATCACTCTAACCGTGCCTCTCGTATTGCGGCCGTTTGTTTTTTAATGCTCGTTTGTCTTTCAACGAATAAATTGCGTTCGATAATAATTACTTGTGATTGTTTCCACTTTTTTTTCTCTAATTTTGCATCTTCAAAAACCTTCTTTCTTCCACCACTATGCTAGTCTTCGACGTCAAAATCACCGTTGTTGAAGGGTTGGAACCACTCACGACACGTTATCCACTAATAACGGCGTCACTATAAGTATTTAAGACTATTCGATAAGCCTCAGCCGCAGATGTGTTCATATTGAAGCAGAAATAAAAAACCTCCCGCAAATTATGAGAATTTGGCTCGTAAGCTGACATTTTCAATCGAACTTTATGATGCAAACACAAATCGACTAATGATTCTATGTGTTTATGTTGACAGATGCCTAAGTTTATTGCATGATGTCAATTATTTATTTATTTCTACCACAACTTATCGCTAAATCCATCTATAAGAAAACGGTGGATGCAAAGTTGTACACAATAATGAACAACTAAATATTTAAAAAACATTTTGTCAGTAAAAACATTAAAAATTGGACACTTTACCCTGTTTGGATATTAACTTCCATCGAACACAACCCCCAACAATTTGAAGAGAAAAAAACCAGAATCAATTACTGGAACTTTGTAACTGGCGCGAATATTAACGTCGGTTGGCTTAAACGCCCCGGCGGCACAAGCAGAGCTAATGAGTTAATTGAGACGTCACGTACAAGGAGGAAATTATCTTTCGGGTCTTTCTCCACACTGTTGGCACTTTTCTTGGATCATGTTTGTAGCAACTTTGCGATAAGGCCCCGAGTAACTTCATTACCCTACCCTATCTTATGAATTCTATATGATAAATGTTAATGCTTCAACGATTCTTAACTAATCAAGTTACTGGTTTACTTGGTAACTTGGTTATCTATTACTTAGCGCTATTAACACTAGGTTAACAGGCATTTTTAATATACCTATTTCAACAGGCACACATCAAATTGACGGAAAAATACAAATACCGTAATAAATGTTATATTTAACTGAAATTAGACTCCACGTCTCTCAACACACTGACTACAACTCTATAATTGTTAATGGTATTATAGACAGCCCTGATTTACTTAGCTTAATTACCTTCTATGTACCTAACAAATCCACTCGATCCACAATTCTTTTTAAATTTAACAACAATATCAGGACTGAGTCTTTTAAATACTCGCTTGTACCTAGATTGCATGCAGTGAGTAATTCTATCGCTAAAGTAGTAGATATATTCAACTGCTCTGAATCTAGTTACAAGAAGGCTATAATAGCATACCTCTTTCAAAAATACTAGTGTTAATTTGCATGATAATATTTCTATCAATTTCATCATGTTTTTGGGTGCTAATCATTGTTATTTTTTGTGTCATTGTTATTTTTTATGTCACTGTTATTTTATATCTTATGTTATTTAAAAGCCCATGAGGGCGTATATAATTAAATAAATAACTAAAGATAGATTTATTTACTTACACTAATGTAGCCATATGGTCAACTTTGCCAGACTCCCACCCTCAAAGAGACTTTTTTTATTGCCCCATAAATCATAATGCGCCGAATGTGTTACGCAATGAACGCTTATCTTTTAATTGTGGGTTTGAAACAAAATATCCTTCAAACCGATGACATTCTTTCTTCATTGCTTCACCCACATTGTGACACTGTGAATATTTTGTTTTAGAAGTAATAATTTCACAAATGGGACAAAGTCAAAATGTGTTATATTACCAAATCCGTCAATTTTATAGGTGTTCGTAGAGATAAGTATATAGCGAATAGACTTTTTTTTTAATAAGAAGTTTTCGAATACAAAAATACATTTACACTGTTCAATTTTAAAATTTGAAAAAAAAGCTTTTAAAAAATACGGTCTGTTTAGTAAAATTTTCAAATCAAATCGGAAATCCGTCAAATAACTTAGTGTTAAAGCGAGAGCTGTTTGCGGGCTCATTTAAAGAACGCAACGAACGGGCCAATTTAAAAAAAAATGTAACAACTAGACAAATTACTCATTAAGTGCTTATTTGGTCAAGGGGCCTTAGCACGAAACATCCATATAAAAACTCAATCTACAATGTCTGTTGTTCGAAACTGTCCCAAAACCTCACTGTAGATCGCCAACGAACAAACGACGATTATTTTAGGTAATATATATTTTTTAAAGTAAATCCCGCACAAGAGTCCCAACTGCTCTTTAACCGTCTAGAGCCAGTGAGACTATGGCATTCCCGATTGGGATATTTTGTGAGGCTGAAGGTAGTGGGGAGATGAACGAGATGGGAAGAGGAAGGTTGGTACGTACCTGGATATTCAGATCTGGTCATTAAACACGGCTAAAGCTATTTCAAGCAATGTTTCGATTCTGAATGGTGGTCTTTCACCAAGGCGATACTTAGAGAATCTACCACTCTGGGACATACCGCAAATATACTACGTATTATTTTATATTAATTTAAATGTGAAAAAACAAAATTTGAACCCCCGACTTCTGGATTCATAGTCAAATGATAGCAGATATATCAAAGTCACTACCAATAACATTATTATGTAAGGTGACGTATGATTGTAAATGTAGCAAAAAGTGCATAACACGAAATATTTTGATGGCGGTCCAAACACTTGTCCACCCCTGGGGGAAAATTAATTTGCTAAACTATTTCAGGATTAATATATATTTTTTAAATTTTCTACCGTTAAAGTAATATATTATACATGGTTATTTTTAATAAATTTACGATATGTATATCGATTGCACTAGATCCCACCTTCAGTTATTTGTGACTTTTAAATGTTTGTTTTATTATGATTGTTTTTTCAATTGGTTTGACGCAGCTTTAAATGGAGGAAATTGCATCATAGATTTCCCATCAATGGATACAATTCCAAATGCAAACAATTTGAAAACACAATCGCATGATATTTTATTAATGATCTGCAATAATAAAAAACATATTTGAAGTTACCAATGATACTAAATACGTGTCAATATTTTGAGAAGTTGCACTATGACACCGTTCTGTTAAGTCAATATATTGACTCTTTTTTTAAATCCTAGACTAGCAGATCCATATATTTGAAGTCACCAATGATACTAAATACGTGTCAGTATTTGGAGAGGTTGCTCTATGACAACGTTCTTTTAGGTCAATATATTGACTCTTTTTTTTAAATTCTAGACTAGCAGATCCATGCAAAAAATGTATTTGAAGTCACCAAAGATACTAATTACGTGTCAGTATTTGGAGAGGTTGCTCTATGACAACGTTCTGTTAGGTCGATATATTGACTCTTTTTTTAATCCTAGACTAGCAGATCCATGCAAAAAAACTCTTAATTCAATGTTGAAAGTTAGCCCTGTACTAATATAACATTAAAATAATGCGCATATAAAAATTGACGATATTTTTCTAAACATTTCATCTTTTTTAGTATGAACTAATGACATAACAACTGAAAAAAATACTTCTTTAAAATTTTATTCACATTCAATGTAATGCTTTTTATACATGTTGATTAAAAATTAACTTATATAATGCATAAAACGGTTTTTAAAGTCCTCTTTACTACGGGGTTCCATGCTGAGGTATACTAAGTTTTGGTAATTGTATATTCTTTTTAACTTTTTTTTATTTTAATTTATATAATCAGTCAAGTTCATTTTTTTAATTTCGCTCCCATGCCCTAAATCTGAAAAAAATTTAAAAAAAATCAAAATCTTAATTATAATTTTAAGTTAATAAGTGTGTCTATCTGATGAGACCTGCCAGGTAATAACAATAATATTCAATAATTTGTAAGGCGCCGTTTTTGTGAAAAATCACCTCAAGGGCGCTGTACAAATCTTAATTTCTACTTAATATTAATTCTTAGTTTATTTAGAGATACAGCAACATAGTTACCTGGCAGGTCACTTCAGGCAATCATATCATAATAACTTAAAATTTAGCTGATTCTTACATATATATATATATATATATATATATATATAATATATATATATATATATATAGCGCTGTACAAATCTTAATTTCTACTTAATATTAATTCTTAGTTTATTTAGAGATACAGCAACATAGTTACCTGGCAGGTCACTTCAGGCAGAACACAATCGTCATATCATAATAACTTAAAATTTAGCTGATTCTTACATATATATATATATATATATATATATATATATATATATATATATATGAAAATATGTAGAATATATATATGATGAGAGTCTGAAAAGTTTTCTTGGTTTGAACAGAAATTCTATTGGGCTTGTTCCATCTTGATTATGGATATGATTTGTCCTGTATATTTTCTCATTTAAACTTGGGAAAAATATCTAATAAAATAATAGAAAATTAGATTTTTTTTTTTTTTTTATATAATTCAATTGAATTAAATTTAATATTATTATTATTGAGTTCTGCTATTTTATTTTCTTTAGTTTTTAGTGACAGCTGTTTCGACGTTTTAAGACCATTGTCAAACAGTTTGACAATGGGTTTCACTAAAAAACTAAAATAAAAAATAATTGCAGAACTTTAATTAAACTTGGGAATAAAAATGGAGTTCTACAAATTAAACACAAAAACTATAAATAAAAGAAAATTAGATCTATACAGCACCCTTGAGGTGATTTCTCACAAAAATAACGCTATGAAAATCATCCAAATATTATAATTACTATTAATACCGCACAAGAGTCCCAACTGCTTTCCACCCGTCTAGAGTCAGTGAGACTATGGCATCCCCAATTGGGTTATATTGTGAGGCTGAGGTTGGTAGTGGGGATAGGAAGGAGATGGGGAAGAGAAAGGTTTGGACGTATCTGGCTATTCAGATCTCGTCACCAAACACATTTAAAGCCAAAACCAAAACCTATTTTTAAGCAATGTTTCGATTCTGAACGGCGGTCTTTCACCAGGGCTATATCTACCACTCTGAGACGTGCTGAACATATGTATTATATTATTGTACGTAAAGCGAATATTCTTTATAGTATTACATTTGAATTAGGAATGAGAGAAAATATGGTTGTACTTAAATTATCAAAAGACCAAATAGATTTAATCCGTCGGAGTAACACTATTTATATGATAATTGCAGAGTACAGTTTTTCTTAAAATAATATTTTGCGATTCACTTTAAAGTCATCTTATTTGATGATATTGTTTACCTTGTCTTCATTACAAAATAAGGGATATTAGTTATATTGTATATTTTTCGTCAAAAGATAAATATGTTTTATTTATTAAAAACTATACAAATGTATACATCTGTGTGTTTTTAATCTAACCTACGTTTAACTTACAATCAAAATTCGGAACCGTCTGGTCCAAAAACACTACGACTTTTAAAGACGAGTTTAATTCATTTTTTTCAAAACTCCATGAATAACACAATCTTTTTAAATACTTCTCTAACATAAATGTAAACTGAATACGCTTATGCTCACATAAAACAGGAAATAACTAGGCTTAACAATAAACATAGTTACACGCTTCCAAAGAAACGCCTCTAGTGAAGTTGTACGTTATTTGAATATTAAAATAACAACATTTACATTCGTATCTACTTATCAAAATTGTCACCAGAGCTTCCATTTAAAGATCTCGTTCCGCGGGTTTTCAATTTCCGCCAGCGGTTTATTCCGTATTACGTCCAAAGCGGGAAAACTCTCGCTGAAAATACCAAAAGTACGTTTAAAGGAAAGTTTTTTTACGCGGCGTACTCGCGAGGGGTAATGGTGAACGTATTTATTCCGTTAAGTTACCGAACAACTCATTAACTGCAACAGTCACGGAATATAAACGACCAGCAGGGCGATAAATAAAACTTGCCGGCCCGTGTGCACAATTCTGCACTAGCCGAGCGCTTCAGAAATGCAATGGAGAGAAATTATGCAATGAAAATTAGGCGAAACACTCTGTTCAGCGATCTTTTTTCTCCCGCAACATATTTTTTACTTCCCACAATACAGCTGCTTGTTATTGAGTAAGTACAAAAACTGATGACTCCTGAATAAAATTCATCACTCTAATTACACAACATCGTTATAACTGCAGTGAATTCATATTTTCGGAGTTTATATTAAATTTACGCGTTGAGAGAGCAAAAATCTGAATGCAATAAAACAATGTATTACTTCGCAAGGGATTTTATTTCATTTTTAATTTGAACGGATTATTTACTTTACTTGTTCTACATCGATTTACTAAAAATCGTAAAACTTACTAATTGTAAAGATGTAGTAGAAGATGAGGTGGCACTTTTTTTATTTTTTTTTTATTAATTAATTAATTTTTGTTTCTTAACTGAAGAGTCCAATATGGCCGCTCCACGCATGGAAGAGATTGTACAACCACCATCCGTAGATATCATAGAGATATAAAAGTATAGTATCTCAGACAAGGTAATTATTTTTAGTATTTACTGTAACAGTATAGTCAAAATGGGGTAGTAAAAAAATAAAGTATTTACTTGAACAGTATATTTAAAATGGGGTAGTATTTCTATTTTTTATTTTATTATAAAATGACAGTGGGATGGTTCGCGTGTATTTAAGTCATTCAGTGCAATAAGAAAAGTATTTACGATTTTGTAGTTATCTATGGCGAATAGACTTGCCCCATACTACTTTAACCGGTTTTTTAACTGCGAAATACAACCTCCAATACACGTACGAGTAAAAGCCTTGCTAATGTTTTGCAAACCACCTTATGACTGGTGGCCGATGTCAAAGCATATTTCAAAAGTTTGGTTCGTCGAAAAACTTAAGAGATAACCGAAATACACGACTTGCTAGAAAAGTTTTCCTGTAGAAATAACCATAAACTTCGACGCGCGTGCCATGGCGGAGTTTTCTCCTTAATAAAATTACAAAATACATTACATTTTGCATGTTTATTAATAGCCATAAAAAGGATATTAACATTCTCGTTAATGTACTTTTATATGAAGTGCTTTATTTTATTATATTTTACATATTATATTACACTTTGGCAATGTTTTAACATCCCTCTCTACATTTAATTTGATATTGGTAATAATAATATTGAACAAACATAAAAATAATAACCGGTATATATTTGTTTTTAATTTCGTTTATGAGGGAAAAATTTACATTGTCAAACATCCGTTATAAGCTAACTTCCGATAACTATTTTTAAGCACTAGGCAATATATTTTTAATCAACTGTTATAGCACTTTTATTTGGTTTAAATGAAATTCACGTATAGAGCGGCCTTTCAGAAATATAAAATCGGTAGTTTTAAATGGTCAGTAGTTTTATATAACATCTCGTTTCGGTCGTTAGATCTGAGAGAGCATATTACTGGGCCAGAATCACGAGTTTGTCACACAGTGAGAGATTAAACAGCCAAAATACTGGGTAGGAATTCTCAATTCTTAAAAGACAACCGAATAATAACGATTAGACATGGTAGGACACCACAATGTTCCCAAACTGTTTTAGTGGTCAGACTTCTTATTCATGATAATAATAATAAATGAATAACTTTTATAGCGCCGTTTTCGTGGGAAAATCACCACAAGGGCGTTGATTCTAATTTATACTACTCCCTTTATTAATATATCGTCGCTGGAAAGGCAAAAGGACTTAAGCGACACTTCGATTAAAAACGAGTTAAATATGCAGTTTTGATCAGTTTTTTTGCATCGAATGCTTTGACTCTCGTTTACCTTGGTGGCCCTTCAGCCATCTAAAATGTATGTATTATTTGGGAGAAGGATTGACTCAAGTGACACAGGTTTGGGACTTTTTAGCTTTTTGTCGCTTCAGGTAACTCAGTGAGAGCATTGAGTTACCTGAATTAACTTTTTTTAAATCCAACCAGATACTAAAAAAACTTTAAAGTGCTCTGGTGCAAACTTCCTGAAATGGCGTTTCGGCCCGTTTTGACTTTCCGGTGACAATATATCGTTTCTTCAATACTTCTTTTTTTGTTTTTCTGACTCTTGGCATAGTCCGACATAGGTTTTTTATTCACTTGATCATGCCGAATTTCTGGGGGGTTCCCGACTTTACCGTTCATTCCCTTAAGCGTTATTTACTTTCCCGATACTCCATTTTTTACTCAACTTACTATATCCAATCCAAGAAAGTAACACTTAGATTATTCATTACTATAGATAATCATATTCGTTTGTAGAATTCTTGTCCCGCTTCTTTTGTCAATTTTTAAGTAGCGACTCTGATGAGAGATCATCTCAGATGTATTAGCTAGTTGCATTATAAGCATCTCAGTGAAGGCCAGTTCAATATGAATGTTATCACAAAAGAGCTATCGGATACGGCTGTGAAAGATTTAATAATTTCCGTGCCGCTCATAACTGCTTTTCACTTTCCTGGATCTGAAGTCCAGAACTCTCGATTCAAAAGAAATTACATCTCCTAAAAAGTCCTTTCAAACTTTATGAGATAAAACAGCATTGTAATGTAATCGAATAACGACATACTTATTTGTGATAAAATCAAAACAGCTCCCTATCACACAAATGTTCTGATTTATTAGACTAAAAGATTATAAAAGAAGACTAAAAGAGAGTTCATCCCTGCATATTATCATCATCTCTAAACACATAGCAGTTAAAATTCGTAATATGGATGTTTCTTGCTTCTTTATCGCTGTTTTTTCTCTTTATCCGAGATAAGAAGATGATAAAAAGACAATAAAAAAGCTACCCGCAAAGATGAGCAAACTTTCTTTCAATCTACAATCCTTACACTTTTATCGTTTGCTTTTGTTTCCTTTATTTGTTATTTCCTCTTCAAATTTACTTACCGAAGAAAACTCAAAGGGATTTTATTATTTCTGTGTGAGCACAGAGCATATAGAGGTCTAGAAATACCGTAACCTCTTCCATCTTTACCTTAACTGACATAATCATTTACCTAAGTTTGTTAGATTTTTGGTGTATTCATCGTCCTGATGAATAACACATCATGGCTATCCAAACGTTAGTTTAAGACAAAGAAGGTAACAAAAACACGAATAACTAACTAACTAACCATCACTTCGTTTCTCCGCAGAGGTAAGCAGAGAGGATGGACCGCCATACAACTCTGTCTTGGCACATACTCCTTGCTTCGTTCGCATTCACTTTCGTAATCTTCTGTTATTCTGACTCTTTACATGGCCCCACTTAAGCATTTGTTTCAATTGATCGTGCCATGTCTTCTTCGAGCGTCCTGGACTTCTTCTTCCATTCAATTTCGCATCATATATTCTTTTTACACTCCTTTCTTTGTTCATTCGCTCTACATGCCTAAACCATCTAAGCGTCCCTTTTTTGATCCTATTCATTACGCTTACATCAGCCTTGCATTCTTTCCGTATATCCACGTTTTTTAACGCGGTCATACATAGTTTTACCGCAAATACGTCTCAGGGATCTCATTTCCACAGCATTCAGTCTACTTTCATCCTCTACCAGTTCCATGCCTCATTGTCATGCATCAGAGTTGGTATAAGCACTCTTTATTGGACTGCTAGCTTCGCTTCTTTGGACAATTTCTTATTAGCGCCAACAACGTTCAGTCTTCCATTAATGGAGTTTCCTGCATTTACCCTTATTTTAATATCCTTATCGGCCTTTCCATCTCTCGTAAACATACTTCCTAAATACACAAACTCATCCTTAGATAAAATAATTTGAATAAAATAAATATTGCCTGATTCAATCACATAAGACTGCCATCTGGAAAACGTTCTCAGAGTACCATAAAGTTTTCCGGTTCAAATCAACATAATTTCTTTTTATGTCTTTGAAGCAAAAAAAAACATTTACTAGATAAAGAAAATGCGCAGGCATTGTGTCAAAGGCAAAGGTGTCGTTATTACGAACAAGCAATACAAAATTAAAACGATCTACATTCATTACTCCAAATTCATTAGTTGTTTTCTAAATACCTGCTTTCATTAAATCCCCCTGGAATGGTCGGTCACCATGTTTCCTGTTAGCTCTGCGTATAATGTAGGTATATAATATGATGAAATAGTTAATTTGACTTTAATCTTTGCAATTATTTATTTTCAATGAAAAGGATATAATAACTTTGTACGACCACAGATACAAAACATAACTAAACTAAAAATACATAATATGTGTTTATATATATACTCGTACATACAGAGGGAGAACACAATATAAAATAAAATAAGAGAATTAATAGTCATATTCTTAATAATCAGTTAAATTTGTCCAATAGTCCAATATTAGGTAAATTTCGCGGAAACTCATAAAATTTCTCATTATTCTTTTATCGCCTTTTCAGTTGATGTTTTTCCTCTTTCATTTCATATTATCTGTCGGTCTCTTTATGTTTTTTTGTTATAGTTTAAATGTTATTCTTTTGTTTTTTTACTGTTCTCTTATTTTTTTTTTATATTGTGTTCTGCCTCTGTATGTACGAGTATACATGTATATAACCCTACGCTCTATATTTTTTGTTTTGTTTAATTTTATACCCTGATGTTGCTTAGGCTAAGCAAAACCGGTCGGTCAAAAAAATTTCAATCCAATCTATGGTCTTATACAAAGTTATTGTTTGATTTCATTTTTTATTTTCATTTAAACGTTAGCTTCTTTCTGCTTTTTTTATAAAATCTCTTGATAAAAATAAAATCTAGACTGCCAATTTAATCAGATGTTTTATTATATCCGCGACTCCTAAAACATCTAGACATTTTTCATTCTGTGGATTTAAGGCTATGCGTTTTTAGTTTTAGAGTTTTTACAACTCAATCTTCACATGAATTCTTTTAGATTTGAGGGTTGGCCGCCTGAAATATGAGGTTGATTCCCTTTGGGTCTCAGAAAAACCTTTTCACTTGCAGAGAAAAATCATAAACGTAACTTTGGATTAGGTTGAATCTTGAAAGAAATGGTTTTCCATGATTTAATCATAAATATAAACTTTCTTGCGATTGTGTGATTTTAATCAAATCATTCAGGCACTACATGGTTTTCCAACAGTCTTCAAAGCCACATTTGAAAGATTGATTAATTTACAAAATAAAAATTGGAAAATTTGCACGGACAGAAAAATACATGTCAAAATTTTGTTATGATGCGCCAAAAATCAAACCCACAATTTCTCCTTGATTACAATACAAAGGTAATAGCTTTAGCATTGCAAACAAAATTTGTTAATTTTTCATCTCATTTCTAGTTGTTTATTGGCTTAACACATTTTTTTTATTTTAAAAATATGAATACCGCACAATGAGTCTCAACTGCTCCCAACCGTCTAGAAACAGTGAGATGACATCCCCAAATAGGGTATGTTGTGAGACTGAAGTTATTAGGGAGGTGAAGGAGATTGGGAAGAAGAAGGTTGGGAAGTACCTGGTTATTCAGATCTGGTCACCAAACACGGCTAAAGCCATTTCAAGCAACGTTTCGATTCTGAATGGTGGTCTTTCACCAGGTCGATACTTAAAGTATCTACCACTCTGGAACGTGCCGCAAATATACTTATTATTATTTTTATATGATCTAAATGTGTTATCACACATATCAATAAAATAAAAGTTATTGGCGCACGCCGGGTTCGAACCCGCAACATTTGGATTCGTAGTCGAGGGTATTACCACTCGACCATAGAGGCCGTCAATATTCAGTATAAACATTTAAAAACAACAGTCATGTAGAATACAAAATCTTTTAGATACTTTCGTAAATAGTTTACATACTTGTAAAAATCATTAACTTTGTGGTTTGTCATAGTTATAATATGAAATCATAAAATTTATTTTAAACCATTTTATTATTACTTATTAATACAATTTAATAATTTATAAAAGTCGTTTAAAACAAATGTTTTGTGTTTAAATTATAGATAGAAATAATTTAATTGTATTTGTGTGATTGATAGATAAAGCAACATGGTTGAAAAAGCTTAATCTGAACTTTAATTAGTGGGGTATTGTGATGGTAAAATAAATTGATATTCTATTTTTTTCACAGGGCATATAATACTCAAAATTAAACCGAATAAATATTATGGTTAATATTTACTGGGTAGCTAAACATTTTCCAACACCCATAACAAGATATGGTTAACATGATAAATTACCAGTAGACTTGCAACTACGATCTGAATAATGGTGTAATCCGTTCAGCTGAACCGAAGAGAAAAAAACACTGAATGTGGAAACGGCGTGAAAAACTATGTATTTTGTCACAAGATCTGTATTCATGTAACATGTCTATCGGCTAGTTTTCCTTGAGCTTTTCAAGCACAAGTAATAGATACGCCAAATGATAAGTTGAAACTAAATAAAGCTTTCCGTTCTATATGCATGTATTCTTAAAACTTTTGTTCTCCTGGTTCCCAGATCTACTACGGTGTGGGCGGATGTTTTTATTTTTTTATGAATAATCAATTAATAAAAATGACACAAACTATAAAACCAACCATCTTACTTTAGAGAGATGGTACCATACAACTCGGTCTTAGACATATACACCTATACCCATCCACATTCATACATCGTCTCAAAACACTCTTCTTGTTACGTTTTTATCCGACAAAAATATTTTAAATGCTGACGCCATATCTTCCTGGAACTTTACCGACTTCTTTTTACGTCCGTTTGAAATATACGTATTATTTTTCTGGCACTCATTACTTCGTCCATCGACCGAACATGTCCAAAACACAATATGAGAGTTCTGAATCTTTTTCTTCACAGTTGATACCTTGCATTATTTGCGGTTATCCCTTTTGGAAAATAGCCATACCAGGTTTTACCTCACATTTGCCCGGGTTTCATTGGCAAATTCTCTACATTTGTTAACTACGTCAATAATTGTAGCACAAAAACATTTTGAACAACATTCCTTACTATCGGTAGCGAAAAAGCTTTTTAACTATTTTTTTAACATTGAATAAATTTATTTTACCATCCATCGGCACGTATAATTTTACTTCCCAAATTAATTAAATTAGAGATAGGACACTGAAAATGTTTCCGAATGAATTCCAACTCGCCTTGAAAATGAATTAATTGGGTTTATATCCTTTGCTAATCTGCCTAATTACTGAAGTTGTTCTGTTACACCAACTGAGGTATGAAACCTTCAATATTGAATTATTTTGTTTAATCTACAAGCTTTTGCTAAACTAACAATGCCTTAACTGTACCTGCCTCGCCTCTGGATAACGTAATGCACAAAATTCAGGTAAATAATGAAAGAACGTCACCCGAGGTAATGCCTCAACAAGCTTTCAGTCAGCATTTATACAATGAATTTTCTATATTTTCAGGCGTACATTAATTTCCTGGATTCTAAGACGAAGCCAGTTGAAAAGGGTATAGTAGCTATACAGATAAAGTGAATATATTGTCTTGTACCAGAATAACTGAAGAAAAATAATATATGGGCAGAATGGATGATATTTGCGCTTTATTTGTTTGAACCTGAAACTTGTGTTTGCCAGGATCAATTACTTTACCAGTTCGTTATGGAAGTCATAGTTTTCAAAAATGTTTTTATTGTAGGTTGGGTTAAATATGAACATTTACAACTAATAAATACCAATTCCTATATTATGGAAACTTATTTAATGTTTACACTAGCGGACCACTGTCCAATTACAAAAATACACAACAGAAAATGAGAAAAAATAGCAACAAAGAAATAACACCACATATATAATATATGAATGAAGCAACGATAAAAATTGGAGAAAAATATCAATTTGATTATTAATATTCAAGTCAAAGTCTGCCGTGGTTGCGTCAATGATGTTAGACACAATAAATTTGTAACTTGTTTAAATCCAATGTTACTTAAATAACATAAAATACATGTGCTAATTTTTTAAATAATTTTAGTAACATTAGACACGACGTATTACAAATTGTTAGTAATCACCATTGTAACAGATCTCCATAATTTGTACATCCTGAAATACCTAGTTTAATGTTCCTCTATGTATAGTGTAAATCAATGTTTCCCAATCTTGGGTACATCACGCTCGAAGGCTTCCGGGCGGCGAATCTAAAGGTTGTCTCAATTACTCAGTAAAAAAATCTGAAATCTAATAGTGATCATAATTAAGCTTTAGTTGATAAGTAGGGAACAAACATTTCGTTTGGTCTTTTTTTGTTTCTTGGAGTTCCTCGTTGCGTTAAGGCAAAAGAAAAAAAGGTAATGTACAAACAAAATATTAACAACAGTATTATTTTTTAATTAACAATTAAAGTTCACGCAACAAGAATACACGCACCACAACTTGAAAACGCTTTTACGACGATTAGACTACAAACCGTGAGCGCGGTTTGGTGAGCCGTACCTTCCGTAAATAAAGGTATTTCAAATATTTTATTGCGAGGTTCTTCAATACACAAATAAGCAGATTGTCCTCAGCCTCCCATTCCGAGTGATCAAGGGTGGGGGGTGCCGCCCACCACCCGGCCTACCCCGAACTCCATCTCCCTACCTCCCTACCAGTCCAGGGCAGTGGGCAGTATCCTTTTTGGGTTCCGCGCGGTACAACTTCACCCGCCACAATTTAAAGCTACGTAACAACCCTAACAACCCTAATAACAAAACTCGTCTAAAGGGTGAGCGGAAAAACATCGATTATCAAAAAAATAAATTACAAACGTAAAGTTGGTAACATTCGCTTTTTAAAATGAAGACCGTAAAAAAACTTTACGTAAATGTCAGAATATTAAAAATAAAGAGCTACAAGAAATAGTAAATAGTAAATGATAGTAACTTTATCTATTTTTACAATCCAATTGAATTAAATTTAATATAATATATAGCTGTTTCGGCGTTTAAGGCCATTATCAAACCATCTGATATTGTATTTAAACGCCGAAACAGCTGTCACTAAAAATAGTAGAACTCAATAATAATAATATTAAATTCAATTCGATTGAATAATAAAATAAAAAATGGAGTTCTACAAATTAAATACAAAAACTATAAATAATATTACCAATAAGGAAAAGGAAAAACAAAAAAAAATGGAAGATGGTTTTCTTACAAAACTGCAAAATTCATATAGCTGGCAATATCGAAACGTTGTCGATTATCAAACAGTTTTGATTTATTTTTAATGAAATATGGTTCCCAATAAAGTTTGAAAATATTTTTAATATTTAGTGTCTCAACTGCTCCCAACCGTGTAGAGCCAATAGGGATATGTTGTGAGGCTAAAGGTAGTGGGAAGGAGAAGGAGATGAGAAAGGGGAAGGTTGGGAAGTACCTGGCTATTCAGATCTGGTCACCAAACATGGCTAAAGCCATTTCATGCAACGTTTCAATTCTGAATGTTGGCGTTTCACCAGGGCGATACTTAGAGTATCTACCACTCTGGAGCGTGCCGCAAATATACTATATTATATTTTTTATCAATTAAATTTGTTATGACACATATTAATTAAATCAAATTTATTTGCGCACGCCGGGTTCAAATCCGCGACCTCTGAATTCATAGTCGAGCGTCTTACCACTCGACCATGCAGGCCGTCATTCATAGGATGTTTCGATGTACAAGTTTGTAAATAAACCACATGAATCTGAATATCATACACCCTACAAAAGGATGCTGACGTGTTTAAAACAGAACATAAAAAATAGACCACGGTGAAACAAAACATAACAGCGTCATTGAGGTGACTTTTTACAAAACGGCGCTATAGAAATTATCCAAATATTATTATTATAAAACAAAACATGACATTACAGAGCATGCGGAAACAGAATATGATAAAATAGAACAGAAATAAAACCGAACAACTAAAAAAAAACAACAGAGAAGAAACCTAACCTTAACAAAGCTACCTGAACCTTACCTAACCTAATCTACCCTAACCTTAACTAACCTACCTACTTAACCTCATCGAACTTAACCTAATCATTATATTATATCGATTTATGACAAAAATATAAAATGTAAATAAAGAAATGAAAAAATAACTCTGAATCAGACCACAAATAGTCGTTTAAATGCGTCAAACCACAAATTGATTGCTTTCTACGAAAATATAAAAAATGTATGTTTTATTTCTCACTGTTTTATGAGGAGAGACTCCGGTTATTATTTTAAAAGCACAGACAGGTACTAATTCGTACCCATCTTTGAAAATCGCAAAATATCGAAAATAGACTCAACTTTAACGACCTCCAAGGTCGAGCGCTTAAAATCTTTTTCCTACAAATCCTGAGGTCACGTGACCAAATTCTGGCATGGGCAAATTAATTTATTTTTTTAAATTTGCTATAACACATTTTATCATATATAGTAAACAACAGTGTATTTGCTGCACGTTCCAGAATGGCAGACACTATTGATCACTCAGTCCAAGTGCTATACTTAGTTTTACTATTGCTTATTCATTGTTTTCTACCTTAGGTTTTGACAGCATAAGCAACTTTTATTAGACATATTTGTATATTTAAATATGTTGGTTGTAAGTCACTAGTTATAAGTGAATACTAACAAGTCGTGGTTTTTAGTCTAAATTCTAAGTCGCTAGTCGTAAGTTTTAGTAATAAGCATACGTTTTAAGTTACTAATCATAAGTTTCAGCTGTAAGCACATTGTTATAAGTAATTATTTATACGCCACTAGTTATAGTGATTAAGTTGTTAGTTATTTTAATTATGTTGTAAACCTTGAGGTGATATTCCTTTCACGAAAACGGCGCTATAGAAATCAGCCAATTAATGTTATCAGTATCACTGTTCAGAATCGAAACATTGCTTGAAATGGGTTAAGTCGTGTTTGTTAACCATTTTGAAATAACCAGGCACCTTCATCTTCCTCTTCTCCTTTCCTCCTTATTTTTTTCAGTCTCGAAACATACCTCAATTGGAGATGCCGTAGTCCCACGAGCTCCGGACAGTTGGAATTCTCGTACGTTAATCACATAAACAACAAAAAACTGTTTTTAACCATGTTTTTATAATAAAACAAATTTATCTGTTTTGAACACACCCTGTAACGTGAGACCGTAAGGTTCGCCAAATAATTTGCCCGAGAACTTTTGAATACCAGTGTGATAATTTTTCAAATGTAGACGCAGGGGGAGTTATTAATAGGTTTCCAAATGTTTTTGCGGCTCAACATTTCGTTATTCTCAAACGAATGCGGCCCCGGGTACTTAAATGCTTGAATTGTGTTCCCGAATAAATATGTGTCGGGTTTTGCTTGTTTTAGGGGAAACTGTAAACATGCACTTAATTCCCCGCTGTATTTTATAAGTACAGACCCTAATAACCTTCAAGTTGTAAAAACAAAGTGCAAACCTGTATAAATACATTAAAAAGCCCCCCATGCTCCAAAATTGAGTCACTTGGTCTTATTCTTTCGAAAACGAAGCGAGGTCTTGATTTTTAATCTGAAGGCGGGTTTTATATTGATTTTAGCATTGAAATTTTTGACCCCATGACACAGCAATTTTTCGGTTTGTGTCTTTCTTATTGTTAATAATATTTTAAAAGTATATCTCATTACCGAAAGGATGGGTAGGTTTCATTTTTTTGTTGATATTTATGATAAATGCTTTTTGGCAGTTATTTAAATAAACTTTTTTATTGTGTATTATCAATTTTTTGAAGTAGAATTAATTAAAAAATGGAGTTTATTTTGACACATTGTACTAAAACTTACTTTAAACGTATTGCTACATCCGTAAGGATAATTTTAACAAATTACTTTTCGAAACTCAATTAATTTTTCAGGAACATTAAAAAATAAGCTTTCATGTACGAAATTTAACTTTTAAAAATATTAAGACAGAAGATTTGAAGTTTTTCTAATTTATATGGTTCAACCATCGAGCTTTTTATTGTGAAAAAAACTAATATTGTCACTGGCAAGGCAAAAGGGCTTAAATGGCACATTGGTCAAAAACGAGTTAAATATGCAGTTTTAAACAAACAAAAAAATCTGTATCGAATACTAATCTTGTTTAATTCTGAAGAATTTTGTGGCCCTTCAGTCATCTAAAATAAATTTACCATTTGGAAGAAGGCTTGACTCAAGCGACCCAAGTTTGGAAGTTTTTTAGCTTTTGTCGAAACTGAGTTAACTTTTCTTTTCAAAATTGAACAAAAAAAAAACTTTAAAGTGCTCTGGTGTAAACATCCCAAAATGGCACTTCAGTTCTTTTGCCTTTCCGGCAACGGTATATATATATATATAAATATATTTATAACATACTTACCTTACTAAATGTTTTTTTTATATATATAATGAAATATAAATATTTTTTCCGATTTCAAGTAACTGCATTTAAACAAACATTATTGTAAAGAAAAATTCAAGATGCAACCTTAATCCCTGTACTCTCGACTTATCTGCTTCTAGGTCTAGCACATAATATTTATCTAACGGTGTGCGCTCTATTTGAAGTAAACAGCAACTTAAATCAAATCCCTTATTCACTTATCCGAAACCTTTTCTTTATACCAACTACTCGGGAAGCTTTCACAGCGAGCTTTGGCAGATATTTAAAATAGCTGGATTTTGAAGACCAAAGGATGTTCGAAGTACATATTGTCGCATTTAAATATATTTTTCCACTTTTTCCGTGTTAATCACTCTTGAAAATAAAATCATGACCTACTTTTAATGCTAGTATCAACACTAGTTTTCTTATTTCTCATTTAAAATTGATTAAAATAAAGAATTAACAACGGATTTTCAATCAGACAATTTGCCCTATTTAGCACAGAATCAAGTATTCGACAGCTTTAACCAATAGGTGGTGGCTTCCAAATGCAACACTTAAACGTACAAGAGTTTTGTAATACAAGGCTGATGTAAGCGTAGTGAATAGAATCAAGAAAGGGACGCTCAGATGGTTTGGGCATGTAGAGCAAATGAATGAAAAAAGGCGTGTGAAAAGAATATACGATGCGAAATTGAATTGAAGAAGAAGCCTAGGACGCCTAAGGTAGACATGGTACGATCAAGTGAGTCAAATACTTGAGTTGGGCCATATAAAAAGTCAGATTAACAGAAGAGTATCTATGAGTGTGAATAAAGCAAGGAGTGTGTGCCAAGACAGAGTTGTATGGCGGTCCGTCCTCTCTGCCTACTTCTGCGGGGAAACAGCGTAATGGTGAGTTAGTTAATAAGTAACACATTTTAAATAACAGGTTTCGTTACCTACTTATTTTGACAAGAAGCTTTAACGCTCATCCTTCCACATATTTATACGAGAAAAGTGGTTATTTCCTCAACCCCTCAGAAATGCACCCGGGGTCCGCCACAATCCGGGCGTCTGATCTTACTACTAAGCAATCGCAGCAACCTTTAGACCTGTTGAGTTACTTTAAAACATTGGGTGTTTTTGAAAAGCTTATAATGATTTTTTAAATATTTCTTCAATATTCACATTCATCGCACAGCACTGAACAATTTAAAATATTCTCTTTCGGGAGGTACAAACAAATTTTAAAAGTTTCGGGCGTCCTATCTTGGCTTTGTCATTTCATAAGGTTCGTTAATTTGAATCTTAGTTCTCACACTTTTTTCTACTTGAATACATACAGTTGGTCACCCGGATAGGCAATGTTTGTGAGGCAGGTGAAGGAAGAGGCTGTGGGAAGAAATTTGTTAGTTCAAGCTTTAAATAGGCCGGGATTAAATTAAGAAAACAATCCACACACCGTTAGCTAGTTTCACATACCAGCTGACTTACACAAAAACGAGTCGGAGAAACGACCCGTTCTCAAAAATCCGACATCGACGCGTCCGTCCAGTTTTGCGCACGTGTATAAATATTAAAATAAATAGTAATTTTACCAGCTTCTTTAAGCAGGCTCTGTTTGAATACCTGTAGAACAGACTCAGCATACCTACGTTGCGTCTGTGGATTAGAGATGGCAATTGTTTTTTTTTAATAACGGACTGAGATCAGACGAATCGCCCTATTTTTCACAGAATCAAGTATTTGAGAGCTTTAGCCTATAGGTGGCTCCCAAAATCAACTGTTGGACTACTAGAGATTTGTATAGGGTTACTTGAAATATCTGTTTGTCTTAAGAAAAGACACCTCAAAACATGCCAACATTACGCCAACACGGTGGGCTTAGTCTATGGTAGACTCAGTGTCTCCACCCACATGCATTTGTTTCCTCTACGTTTTTCTCTGGAGTCAAACATTATAATTTAAGTCTTAATTAAATTTCCATTCGAAATTATTTCACTTATTTTGTTTGTTTGTACCGTAGTAGTTTCAATTTGTGAAATTTATGACGGCCTCCATGGTCGAGTGGTAAGACGCTCGACTACGAATCCAAAGGTCGCGGGTTCAAACCCGGCGTGCGCCAATTAATTTTATTTAATTAATATGTGTCATAACACATTTAATTCATGTAAAAATAATAAAAAAGTATATTTGCGGCACGTTTCAGAGTGGTAGATATCGCCCTGGTGAAAGACCACCATTCAGAATCGAAACGTTGCTTGAAATGGCTTTAGCCGTGTTTGGTGACCAGATCTGAATATCCAGGTACTTCTCAACCTTCCCCTTCACAATCCCCTTCCCCTCCCCACTACCTTCAGCCTCACAACATATCCTATTTGGGAATGCCATAGTCTCACTGGCTCTAGACAGTTGGGAGCAGTTGAGACTCTAGTGCGGTATTCACGTAAAAAAAAATAAAAAATTGTGAACAGTGCCCAGAGCCATTGAAACTATGGCATCCCAGTAAAGGTATGCTACGAGGCTTGAAAAAGTGGTCATGGCTAATAGATGAGGAAGAGGAAGGCTGCAATTCGCCTGGCCATTCAACAGGGGGGTGCACAGAGTTTTTGATCAGGGTTAGAAAAACAGCGAATCAATTGATATACTCGTAGATACCAATAAATATCACCTATTGCTATTGGATTTGCTCTGTAAAAGCACTGCTTTAGACACTAACAAATATACTAACACAAACGAGCCACTTAAACGCGCAACAGCTCACATCATACATACGAGTATTTAGTGTAGTCTTCTAGTGAATCTAGTAAAACTGCGTAGGCGGAGTTTGAGCATATGTAGTTACTGCTTTTGACACGTTATAGAAGTAATATCAGTGAGGCCCTCACGGCGGAGCGATTAGCTAAATTTTGCGTATATCTTTTTGATGTGTTTTTTGCGATAATTTTGTATTATTTAATTCAATATTTTATATTTTAGTACGGTCGGGTGGGCAGTACTTATTTAATTTCACCCTAGTGGGATTTTATAATAAATTTGTACGGTAAAATTATGTTGACAAAGGTAAGTATGATAGTAAATAATAATAAATAAAAAAATAAAACATAAAAATACACACTTCTTGAAAAATAAAAAAATCTAATTAAATAAATATAATGCAATAAAAAAATAACAATAATAATACATATAAAAGCAAAGAAGGGAAAATAACTAAATGATAAAAATATACTCACTATTGTGTTGTAGACTCGTATATTTCAGTGAAATATTTGTAAAGAGTTCGTTTTATCACTAATACAGAATCACCAAATACATCAACATCATTTATGCTTATGTACCTTTATGGAGGTGCACGCCTCTGCTATTCAAATCTGATTATCAAACACGGCTAAGCTCAACCAAAGCAACCTTTTAACTCTGAATGGTGGTCTTTCACCAGGGCGATACTGAGAGTATATTTAATACCACCCTGAAACGTGCCGTATATATGCTTTGTAATATTTACATTAACTGTGTGTGAATTAACTTCCACAAAATTAATATTAATATTGTTTATTTTAACATCTCGTTTATCTCTTAAGAAATCCTAAATATACTCCTACGGTTAATACAGTCGTACGGCTTTCAAATTCGCCAAAGAAACACGGAAAATTAAAGCAAATGTTTCCTTTCAACTTGAAGAAAGAACGGAAAATCCAATATTTGAACTCAAGCTTCCTCGTTTGCTGAAACATGAAAATATCATCTGTACGAATAAGGGGCAGTACATCGGCTACTTATTCCTTTTATCTCCTTAGCACAGAACATAGCACAAAGCAGCCCGAGAATGGAGATATCTCCTCCATATATTATGAAGTATAATGCAGATAAATCGATCATGGCAACGTAATATTATAACCGAGATCACGTGTGGAATCCGGAACTCGGTTTGCGGGACACGTGTTTCCACCGCTGGCCCGGATATTCGATAAAAGTTGAGTAATGCCGTTATGCAGCGCTTCCTCTATCTCCAAGGCTTGAAAGTTAACGAAGTTAATATAACGATTGACGCTATTTTTTTTATTTATTCGGATTTAATTTAATTTTTATTTTTTCAAAGCATTGAAATATGCAAAGTACGCACAACAGCTCAAGAGTTATTTTTTAATGCTGTGAAAATATATTGTAATACATGTGTAAATAACATGTGTTGTAAATTTTAATGCTGTGGAAATATATTGTAATACATGTGTAAATAACATGTGTTGTAAATTTTAATGCTGTGGAAATATATTGTAATACATGTGTAAATAACATGTGTTGTAAATTTGAATGCTGTGGAAATATATTGTAACACATGTGTAAATAACATGTGTTGTAAATTTTAATGCTGTGGAAATATATTGCAATACATGTGTAAATAACATGTGTTGTAAATTTTAATGCTGTGGAAATATATTGTAATACATGTGTAAATAACATGTGTTGTAAATTTTAATGCTGTGGAAATATATTGTAATACATGTGTAAATAACATGTGTTGTAAATTTTAATGCTGTGGAAATATATTGTAATACATGTGTAAATAACATGTGTTGTAAATTTTAATGCTGTGGAAATGAGATCCCTTCTTAGGTGCATGTGCGGTAAATATGTGATAATGGAATAATAAATAATTAAATTGTGGATATCCGGAAAGAATGCAAGGCTGATGCAAGCGTAATGAATAGAACCAAGAATGTGACGCTTAGATGGTTTGGGCATGTAGAGCGAATGAACGAAGAAAATAGTGTACAAAGAATATAAGACGCAAAATTGAATGGAAGAAGAAGTCGGGGACGCCCGAAGAAGATATGGCACGATCAAGTGAACCAAATACTTGTAAAGAGTCAGAATAATAGAAGAATATGAATGAGAAGATGTATGAATTTGAATGAAGCAAGGAGTGTGTGCCAAGACAGAGTTGTATGGCGGTCCGTCCTCTCTGACCATTCCTGCGGGGAAACGGCGTGATAGTTAGTTAGTTGTATAAAAAGGGTCGGCACCTCATACAGTAGTAGACTTGATACCGTGTTCCATTTAGTAAGGGGGAGTACGTGGTGCGGAGAGGGAAGTCTCGTGTTCGACAGCCGAACGACGCTCACGAATCATGCTGACATTATATTATATTCAAACGTACTAGACGTGGTAACGCCATCTGATATTGATGTGTTTGGCGATCTTCAAATTTCAAGTACAAAAACTTATTAATCAGCAGTTATTTTTATAATATTGAAACACACTTTCTTGCGGAAAGTTACTACAAACTTTTTGGCGTTGTTTTTGTAATAACGCAACACAGCTAAAATGTATTTCGACCTAAGCATTCGTCAAATGCCGATGATGGTTGTAGGTCGATAAAAGTGGTGAGATATTAGGTGGATGTAACAACCTTCAACAAAGTGGAATCATCTTTTTCGCCAACTAACTCATCTAATTATTATAAATCTGTGACAATAGCGACCATTTTGTATATGAAAGCACTGAGCTTACTGGCCCATCATACTTGACTAATCTCTGCTTGAGAAACAATCTTACTCAGAGGTGACTCACGCTCAGTTCGGCCAATTTCGATGCGTCGAATAGACTGGTATAAACCTTTTGTATGAATGATGCCAAGTTTGGAATGCAACGGAATGGCTCCGGCTTATTTATCGGAGCTGTGCGTTTCTGAAGATTCCAATTTGCGATAGTCAACTTTTAGATCGCCAATGTCATCCGCTATCGTAAGTTTGAAGGAATCAAAGCACACACAAACACAATTTCGGAGAGCGTGCTACAGGAGTATTAGATCTTTAAACCTGGAATAGACTGCCACATAATCTGAGAATAATAAAAGAGTAGACAAAAGTCAAAGCTAAACTCAATACTCTTTTTTTTAATCAAATCCATAAATAATAGAATTGCCCTTACACAGATAGAAACTCACCAATATAATAATATCTCTTCATGCAATGACCCGCGATCATCAATCCTCGATCTACTGCCAAACAAAAAGTTTGATAGTTTTTCACAGCCCGCGACAAATGTTAATAACTAATATGTAAATATGAATAAGGTAATTGTAGCTATAGTTTTAGGTATTAAGATAGTTTTATGGTAAATTAATCCATAGCCTTTAAATTTTATAAAGCGCCCTAGAGGTTATATTTAAAAAATGGAGTTATATAAATTAGCTTAGTATTATTATTTTTATTTTTTTATTCAATTGTTTTTTCATTGTTCTATTATTTTATTTTATATTTTGTTCTCCCTCTGTTTGTATAGAACTGCACACTTTGTATTTTTTGTTTAGTTTAATTTTCTACCCTGATGATGCTAAGCGAAACCGGTCAATTATTAAAATTTAAATTCAGTATGTGTCTTATACAAAAAAAAAAATTTCATTTTTTTATTAGTATTATTGTTTGGAGACAGAACATTCAACGCTCTGGGTCCACATTCTTAAAAAAATTGCATTTTGTCTGCGGTCAGAAATTAGTATTTGAACAGAAATAAATTTGTGCAAAGGTTATCTACAATAACCAATGTAAAGGTAAATCACTTAACAGCGCTACATAAACATGACTAGTTTTTATATGAAAAAATACCTCGAATATTAAATGTAATTTTTTGTCTTTCAAAACGAACCTCACCTGGCTTCCGGATCCAAAAACAAACATTTCTTAACGAATACGCCATAAATTTCTTAGAGCGTGTTTAAAGTAAGTGCTTACTACTCAGGTTCCGAAAGAAGTAACATCTTCACAGAACGGGCATAAGGATAATACAGTAGGCATACATTATTCGGCTCACTTTAGAAAACCGGCCGCCAGAATTTAAGATGGAAACTTCCATCGCTTTGGTTCATTAATCAAAACTGAGCCGTGGCCTCTTTCAATGAATGCCGGTAAAAAAAAACCAAAAGAAAAACGCCAAGTACTGCTTTTGGATTCTTTGTATAAAAATGAGATTAAGGTTCTCCTAAAACGTGGAACTCAAATAAATTACTCAACTTTCGAGTGGGATTATTTGAATATCTATTTGGCCTAGCGAACTAATGACGTTCCGGGTATTTTTAGCTTTTCCTGAAAGCAAACCGTTCAAGTATTTATGAAGAAATCGTCTGATCCAAATCTCTATTACCTTCCGTCCTGCAATACTGATATCTGTTTCATATTGAACTGATGTTTTATGTGATTTACCAAATAAAGTTTGCTTTGATAAAATGAAAAAATAACTTTGCATAAGACCACAGATATTATTTTCATTTTTATGATCGACTGGTTACGCTTACCCTAAGCATCATTAGGGTACAACATTAAACCAAACAAAAATACGTAATGTGCTGTTATATATATATATATATACACATATATATATATATATATATATATACATATATATATATATATATATATATATATATATATATATATATAATATAAAGAGGAAGAACACAATTTAAAACAAAATAAGAGAACAGTGAGCAAACAACAGTAAAATATTTAATTAATAACAAAGGAACAGAAGGCAAAAGACAGCTCATATCATATAGAAACATATCTAATATTGGACTACTAGACAAATTTAACCGATTATTAAGAATATGACTATTAATTTTAATGGCTTTCTTTATTCCTAGTGGTTCTAAATTATTTAATCTGTTGCCATGACCATTTTTGTGGAGAATATAAGCACCAGTGATTTTATTGAAGGATACGGAAATATAGAGTTTCCTTTGTTGGCTTAAGTTTAAAATAATTAGTACTGCCTATGGTAGACATGTTGAATATTTACAAGAGAAAATTAAACAAAAAAAAACTCTGCCGATCGATTGTTGATTTTATTACTAAAACGGTCAACGCCCTCTAATTTTTCAAAATAATTTAAAGCTTTTGTATTCAACATCACCATCATCTTAACTCCATTAATGGAGGACTAAATGCTGTTGGCGCAAATAAAAAAAAAATGTCTAAAGAAGCAAAACTAGCAGTCCACAATGGAGTGCTTATACTAACCCTGACGTATGGCAGTGAGACATGGAACCTACAGAGAAAGGATGAAAGTATACTGAATGCTGTTAAAATGAGATCCTTAAGGTGTGTGTGCGGTAAAACTATGTAAACCCGTGTTGAAAATGTGGGTATCCGGAAAGAATGCAAGACCGATTTAAGCGTAATGAAAAGAATCAAGAATAGGACGCTCAGATGGTTTGGGCATGTAGCGAGAATGAACAAAGAAAGGCGTGTGAAAAGAATATACGACGTGAAAGGGAATGAAAGAAAAAGTCGGGGACGCCCGAAGAAGACATGGCACAATCAAGTGAGCCAAATACGTAAGTCAGGCGATGTGAATAGTCTGAATTACAGAAGAGTATTTATGAGACGATGTATGAATGTGAATGAAGCAAGGAGTGTGTGCCAAGACACAGTTGTATGGCAGTCTGTCCTCTCTGCCTACCCTGTGGAGATCAAGTGTTAGTTAGTTAGTTTATCATCTTAACGTCCCATAAAAATTACAACAGATTAACGTAATTCTTTTTACGGGTGTTACAATGTTAATTTTGATAAAGCCTACATTCATTATTTTAAATGTCAACTTTTTATTACCTGTGACCTTTTGCTAGACTTAATTATTCCAACTATGTATTTTGTTTGTTTAAAGCTACCATAAAGTCATTTGTTAAGGTTAAAACCTAAATTGAAAAGAATAAAGAAATAAACCTAAGCTTTTTTCTTTATTATTTATACATCCAAATTGGATCTTTTTATTTTATACCTGGAAAAGTATTTTGGTAAAAAAAGCACGTTGAACTCTGATCCGTAAGTACATCGTGTTTTTTCATTTATTTATAACCCACAACCAAAACATAGTCTCTATAAATTCGTACATAAATATGTAAGAAAAATATATCTCCAATAAACATTAATCATTCCTTTTTCAATAATGTCACGACCCCCTTTATAAGAATTTTAGAACAAAAGTCTAGCTGTGCGATAATTGAAACTTATTTCATCATTTTTTTTTTTCAATATTAGAATCTTCGATGTTTAAATAACAACGTTTTTTTAGAACTCGACAATCATCTTCTTGAAAAAGATCATACCTTCAATAAAAGCACCGGTACTCATATTCGCCATAAACATGGTCATGACAACAGATCAAATAATTTAGAAGCACTAGAAATAAGGAAAGCCAATAAAAATTTTTAGTCAATTTTTTTATAATCAGTTAAATTTACCCAGTACCCCAAAAGTAGGTACATTTCGCGTAAACTCTCTTCATTATTCTTTAATTACCCAGTTGACGTTTTACCTATTTCATTTAATATAATCTGTCTCTTTCTCTCAATTCCTTTGTTATAATTTAAGTGTTTTTCTATTGTTTTCTCACTGTTCTCTTATTTTATTTTATATTGTGTTCTCTCTCTGTATGTATATATAACTGCACACTTTGTATTTTTTATTTAGTTTAATTTTTTGACATGATGATGCTCAAGCTAAGCCGAACCGGGCGGTCATAAAAAAATAAAATAAAATAAACTGTAGTTTTATACAAATTTTTTTTTTCTTTTTTTTCTCTCTCATAAAAAGATTCCAAAATGTAGATATATTTATGAAAATTATTATTCATGACGGGTAGTTTCAGGCGGGTGTTATTATGTTCGAGATTATGTATGTGGATTGACCGGCTATTGTATATCTTCCGTCTTACAAAATTTGACAAAGTCCTAGATTTATTCTTTTCTCTTCTTCCATCTCTCCAGTGTGCACTTAATTAATCTTTATAATGTATTGTACTTAGGTAAAAACTGTGGTTAGAACAAGATTAGAACCCTGTAATTTGAAGGACGCGATGTGACTTTCACAGTGCTATACTATTATTACTTTCATTATTTCGAGAATATTCTCATTCTCTTTACTTTATTTCAATATTATGTAAATATTTTACGAAGTCACCTTTTCCGTCGATTTAATTATCCAATTCTAATAATTGTCACTATAAATGCTAATACCTGACCTTTTTGCCGAACAAAAGGTTAATCAAACGCTCATCAATCATTCATGTGTATTTTAGTTCATCGTTTTTTTTATTGATACGCTATTCTATTATATCATCCCCCGAAAAGCAAAGGAGCTGAAGCGCCATTTTGAGAAGTTTACACCAGAGCAATCAAAAGTTTTTTTTTTGTGATACAATAAAATACAAGTCTTCAGTACCTGCTTGAATTTTTTTTTAAATAGTTAACTTGGGCAACTAAATGCTCTCACTGAGCTACCCGAAGCGAAAAAAGCTTTAAAAAAGTCCCCAGGCGAGAGCCAGGTTTTTTTTTCAAATGGTAAATATATTTTAGATGGCTGAAGGGTAACAAAAGTCTTTACAATCAAACGAGAGTCGGAGATTTCGATGTAGAAAAAAAACTGATTAAAACTGCATATTTAACTCATTTTCTTACCAGAGTGTCGCTTAAGCTTTTTTTACCTTTCCAGCGGCGATATCTACCTACAAGGTATGGATGTCCCGTCATTAGTGGCAGGGAAAAGAAGCCTCTGAATCGAATGCAAAAGTTTTGCATCCTGTAAAAAACTCATCATTAAAAGATAATAAAAGTTAAAGCGATGGACTGATTTCCTTGGAAGAAAAAAATATGTTTTAATAGCCTCAATAGCTTTGGCTTCAGCCAAAAAATGATTTTACCGTATTTTTTTTTATATACCTTCTGCTACTAGTAGTTTGTTTTTTTTTAAATTATTATTAACTTGCATACACTTTGCTTTTAATTTCAAGTGGGACAAGTATTATTTAAATAAATCCATTTAAATGTTATTTTAACTGATTTAACACCATATTAAAGCGATACGAAAAGTTGAAATAATTATTTTAAAAAACCATTTCAATTAGAAAAAAACAAAAATTGCGACCACAACACTTGTTTTTTGTTCTGTATATTTTCTATTTTATATTTAAATTATAAATAACACGATGAAGCTTAAAGCGTTGAAAAGTTAATTTTGATTGAAATAAGCATAATACTGCTTTACTATTCAATTTCGCACATATTTATCGAGAAATGTAATATGTTTTTCAACACTCTTTTTCACGTTTTTTTTCTTATTATTGATAAAGATGGATGTAGATAATAGGTATACAAAGCTCACCGATATTTATAAAAATATGTAATGAACTGGAAATAGTTGCACTGACTTTGAAAATTTGCAAATTTCATAACGCCAGAACTCACTGTTTGATAGTTTTTCTGAGACCACAAACGTATTTTTTATTGTAGAGTCATGTTTACATTTCAACCAAGTATCAATGGTTAATTTTCGAGAACTGTTACTTAAATTCCATGTTTTGGACATTTAAACTAGAAACATTTTTGTTGTCGTCGACATCTAAGACTCATTAAGCAGACCTTCTGAAAACGTTCGACCTCCGCAAAAATAAAATCCAACTTTTAGTCAATACCATCCGGGGGACTTTATCCGTGAAAAAGGGTCGTCTGCCGTCTTGGAATTGTTTTAAATTATCCCTGATTACGAAATTTGCACTTCCCGCAGAATCCTCTCAATAACTGCGAGTCACCCCTGCCATTGCTCTGGTGACGGGAGTCGAAACTCGTTTTTGAATTTCGAAATTGGCACTCAATATGAAATTGCTTCGAGCGCTACCGAGTTGGCGCCAGTTAAAAAGTTATTTCAAAAACGAAGGGGGACAAAAATTTCAGGGTTACCAAAAAAACGTTTGTAATTTTCTTTCTACTAACTTTACGCAATAAACGGAGAAAGAAGGGCTAGGAAAATATACACATTTCATGACCCGAAAGTAAATAGTAGAAAGAGCTGACAGCCTTCACAGCCGAGTGGTAAAACGCTCGACTACGAATCAAAGGTCTTAAGTCAAACCCGGCGTGCGTCATTAACTTTTATTTAATTAATATGGGTCTTAACACATTTAATTCATATTAAATAATAAAAAAGAATATTTGCAGCACGTTCCAGAGTTGTAGATACTCTAAATATCGCCCTGGTGAAAGACCACCATTCGGAATCGAAACGTTGCTTGAAATGGCTTGAGCCGTGTTTAGTGACCAGGTCTGAATAGCCAGGTACTTCCTAACCTTCCACTTCCCCCATCTCCTTCCCTTCCCCACTACCTTCAGCCTCACAACATACTCCAATTGGAGATGCCATAGTCTCACTGGCTCTAGATGGTTGAGAGCAGTTGGGACTCTTGTGCGGTATTCACTATAAAAAATAAAAATAAAATTTGAAACTACTTAAGTCGGGTGTGAATGAAGTTGAACTGACCGGTTAGTAGCTAAGTGGACAAACGCGTCGAATTCCGACCCAGGAATCGTGTTTTCAATTCCTCTGCTAGCTGAGTCCTACATCGTTGCACAAGCAACATTTTCTGCTTATTATGATGGCAGTAGGAAATCAAATATTGTCAGGTTATTCGTAACCCGGGAATGTTTTTCTTTCTTTAAAAAAAATTAAGAAGCGTGTGCCTAGACGGAATTGTGTGACGGTTCATCTTTTATGCTTTTTTCTTCTGGAATATGGCGTGATGGTTAGTTAGTTACTCTACTTTATTTTACTTTACTTTTCTTTATAAACTTTAGAAAACTGTTTTTTTTTTTCAAACATAATTCTAGGCCCTAATATATAATTCTATATCTCGATTCATCTAACTACCAGTTAGAAATTCTGCCCACCAAGCTATATATCGTCCCACACTTTATATGGTAGACACGATTAATAAACAATATTAATATATCACAACCAAATTACTTGTATTAAGAAACGCGCGACAAAAAACCTATCATTTGAACAAACTTTTGGGAATAATCTAATTTTAATTTTTTCGTAATATTTTTTTTTAATGCTAGTTTTGTTCAATTTTTCTTTTTAAGTTTATTTTGTAGAACTTATTTAAATTTAAATTATTATTATTATAAAATTACGTAACAGATTTTACAAGTATATACTAGATTTTTATTTAAAAAAATGTTGTTTTAAATTTGAATAATAATTTTTATTATAAAAAATAAATATTTATCAAAAAAAATTCATTGATTAATAAAAAATGCAATTATGGTAAAAAATACATTATTCCAAAAAATTATTCGATTAAAAATTTTCCTAGGGTAAAATTTTAGAAATCGTTACATTTCACATCTGAAATGTACAATTTATTGAACCATTTATTTTATTCGTTTTCCTGAATTCAATCACGGTCATATTATTTAAAACTTTCCTAACGCTATTTTTAGTGGAAAAATTCTAATAATATATTCGTATGGATACTCACGCACAAAACACAAGTCTCTTTCGACTCCAAAATGACTTCTTATAAGGTTATAAGGAGTGTTAGAATCTTGTTTTTAATCACGATAAAAACATCAGAAAAACGCAAGGCCCATCCCTGCGCGTTATTATATAATATTTGTACGTAAAACATGAAACTTCAGCAAAAGTGACAAGTGAAGATTAAGAGCAGCAGAAAGCGAAGCGGTGAGAAGTGAGAACGAGTTACGGCTATTATTGCTTGGCCGAGAACTGAGCGGAGACAGCTCCTGAGCTAAGTACTTCTCGCTGAGTTTATAAGGAGTTCGGCTTTTGAATTATGCATATATAGACAGGATTATATTACAAGTATTTGACAAATGTATGAATATTCAAAGATTTTTGCAATTTCCAGAAAAAAACCAATTTTCAAAGAAGTTAAGATAAATTAACGAATATAATTAGCTTTCGAATGATGTCGCTTAAATATCGCACTTCTTTGTAAAGCAAATTAGTATTTTTTTTTCTTCGGTTTTGTAATGCGTCATTTAACCATATTTAACGATACCGTGGTTGTTGGTTTATCACTATCTCAATTAATAATCAAATTTTCAATATCATACTTTATCTTGTTCGGGTATTTCCTCCCCTATGACACCTACCCATTTTACTTGTTTGTTTTGGAAAACAAAGGAGATGAGTTTAAATATAAAAACGATTGGAGAAAAGCATTTAAATGCGATCCTAGATACATTCAAATACTAATTGTAATATGATGTGGGTTGCTTCTCGATAGTTATTATTATTATTTTTTTATTATTTATTTTATATTAGTTACTTTGTACATTCAAGTTTACAAGTAGCTAATTATTTGATTTCCTTTTTGACTTTAAAATATTTTTACTTATATACTATTTACTATTTTTATTTATATGCATTTTAAATAGTTTTTACAGGCTATTCTGAATTTATTCATAGGCATAAATAACTTTGATGGTTTCCGGCAGCGCATTATAAGATTTCATTTCTTTATATAGTAAGCTGTTTTATTTATTGATTTTATTCTTTTCCGGCAGTCTAAGTTCTTTGCATGCTCTTGTCTTGTATTTGAGAATATCAACATAGTAGATAGTTTTGTCAGAAAAATATTTTGGTAACAAGTTGTTCTTCATTTTATGTATAAACATCAATGTGTTTAATGTTAGCATCTGTTTCACTGTTAGCCAATTTAGTTCCTCTGACATTTTAGTTACTTTTGAGTATCTATTTCGCCTAAGTATTATTCTCATTACTCTATTTTGTTTAGTATAAGTTTTACAAAAAAACTTTTTAATTAATAAATAGAACACATACACTTTGTTTTTAACCACTTTTTTATTTAATATTTTGTCTACCGGTTTCGGAAGTACCCTTCCATCATCAGGACAATATTAAATTAATCTTTAGATAATAACTTCATCTCTTCTGGAAGAAACATATGTGGAGATAAATTCTGTACACGATCAAAAAATGGAAGGGTACTTCCGAAACCGGTAGACAAAATATTAAATAAAAAAGTGGTTAAAAACAAAGTGTATGTGTTCTATTTATAAATATGGCAAGCCACAAAGTTAATGCTTTTTACGAATATATAACTTTTTAATTATTTATTTCAAATTGTCATCGTCAAAAATAAATCGCTCAAATATTGTCCACTAAAACTACCTACTTCGTTCTTTCGTATCTGCGTTGACTTTGGAAATTCTGAAGTCTTCTTCGTGTGTTAATGCATAAACACGCGAGATACACATCTTAAAGAAAACACTTATTTTAACATTTTTGTGAGGAAATGAGTTGTCACACGTAGTTTTTAATTGAGGGTTTTGCAAGTAATTTAATGAACGAAATATATTATTCCCAACACAACCTATTGTCAAGATGGTGTTTTATACACGTTCGCTTGCGATGCATGTAAAAAAATCTCCAGCTCTAAAACTTGTAAGTGTATGTATTTAAAATAAATGTTCGAACACCATTATATGTATTTGACATTCACGGTGGGGTTGAAGGTTGCCTCAATAGCTGCAGAATGCAGCTGACTATCGAAAGATGTCAGCGTTCAAATCTCGGTTGTGGCAATAGCTTTTTTTGTCCTTTTCCAATTAAAAATATGGTTTTGTTTATTACAACAACAAAAAAACTTACAAAACTACTGCACGTAGCTTGTCAGCAAGAATTTAAAGATACGATATGTCAAATTGTTACAAAAACGGGGTCCACAAATAAAAATTCACAGATTTTTTTTTTTGTAAAAATAAACACCTTAATTTCACAACAAATATATTATTTTAAAAACCACTTAAAAAGAGCTTGAAAAAGAGTTGACAAAAAGTATGCTTTTCAAAAACATTTGATCAAAATTTTGATTCTTTATTTCATTTTGTAGACCGCCCCTCAAATTATAATATTTCTGAAAAAATTTTCTCTACGAAATAATTAAATGTATAATTTGACTATCATCAAGTCCTCTCTCGCAGAACTATTCATCTCCCGCACCTGTATCGCTTAAGCTTCTTATAAAATAAGCGATAAATATTAATAATGTGATAATAATACATTCACGCTAGGCATTATGATAATATTCAAAGCTAATGACAAAATAAATATTCATACTCGTGGCTCTGCGTGGGTACAGACACTACCAGCACCTCCCCCCTCCTCCTAGCCAGAACCAGAGCACTTGAGTTATTTTGATGGAATTAAACGTTCATGGGTATTTATGTTAATGCCTGATTTTCACGTCCCCGTGAAATTAGCATACAGCCTCGAAGACTGTACTGGAAACGTCTTATTACGCAAGAGCTTGCGTTATTTATTTAATTATTAATCCTATCGGTTTATGCTCTCAACCATAAAATACTCCTATTTGATAAGGTTCTCGTAATCTCTGTTTAAGTAAGTGATACCTAGTGTTTGTTTGGAAATGTGTTTATGTTTCTGCTTTTTCTAATGCTCTAAATACCTAAGGGTGCTTTCTAAAACACAATTCATTTATCTTCATCATTTTTAACCGTTTCACCACAAGATTAATTCGTGTCTAAAAATATTGGCATTTCTGTTTTCGGAACCGTTAAATTGTGTTTGACTTCCATTCAAATATTGTAAATATATGACGTTAAATAGGATTTAAAAACTTTGTTTACTTCCTTTCTATATTTATCTTTACCAGTCTAAAGAAACCCGTGGCTGAATTAAACCATCTTAGTTAAGAAGAAATAAAGTTTTGAAATTATAATAAGTATTTTGGATCCTGTGATGGCAAAATTTTTATCATCAAACATTTTGTACTGGTAATAACTCTCAAAAATAATTTTAACTTTTAATATAATATTTTTATAGATTTATTTTTATAATTTGATTATTTATTCGAGCGTTTTGATTAACGCCTATTTGAAATAAAGATACATAAAACATCAATGAATTGCTATTTCTCAATCGTCACTTTACTAATCATGGGTATCATTCTCCACTGTCCAGAATGTAGAGACTTGTTAACTCAAGCCATGGTCTTGAAAATTTTGGTACCAGTCTAAATGATTTTTGTCATTATTTACCACCCTACCAAAACCTTGCTTAGACTTTGACTTGAAGGTTCTTTCAAATGTTTATTTTTATCCTTTTTTGTCATTGCTTCAGCATGTATGTACTGTTCATTCTCTGTTGTTCTTTTTTTCATTTAGTGTTATGTATTTATTTTCTTAATTGGACAATGGTTCGTTAGTTCATTATATATACAGCCATAACGAAATAGGTATCTGCGTAAATTGTGCAATATGTTTTATTTCCATTGTATGGAAGGTTAGAATGTTTGTTTCGCTAAAAATTATGAACTGCCAAAATTTTATTCCGTTTTATTGAGCAATGACTTCTCTCATAGTGAGACTATTGATATAAACACCCTAATTAACTTTTGGGTTATATTTTTTATTTCCTATATTACTCTTATTCTACTTGCGTTTTATCTTTTCAGTAGACATAATTTTCTAGACTATAAATTAAGGTTATTTAATATTGTGCCTTCTTTGCCATTTTTATTTTTGCAGCTATTTATTATTTCCTATTATTTCCTGCGAGTTTAGTTTTACGTTTAATTTCCGTATTTTAATTAAAACAGCGGTAATTTAATCATCAAAATATAATTGTTTTTTACACATATTTTCTTTAAAAATATTAAGACTGCAAAACAGTTTTTTGCCTATTTTTATGAATATTTTTGTACTAAAAATATTAATGTAAGAAAAAATGACAAATACTTTATATTTTGAAAGTTAACTCATTTTCCGTAATTTTTCGCTTCCAATGAGCTTTTTATTCCTGTTCTAGTAAATTTCTTTGTTGATATTCTTTTAAGCTGTTCAGTTCAAATTGAATTTTAAAAACAGTTTCCCGGAAATCATTAATGAATTACAAAATTTTATTTGGAAATACAAGTTTTTGAAATATGTGTTTTTCTTTTAATTATTTTTCTGTTTAGTATTATTAATCTATATATTATTTTTCTTTAATTGGACTAATTGTTTTTCGTAGTTTTATTTTTTTAATAAATTGGGTTCGTATTAGCTGACTTTTTAAAAACGTTTCTTACTTAAAATAATAATTCTCACGGTTTTACAATGAGATTTGTGACTTATCAATTATTTTTTAAAAATGACTGGTATTTTCTGCAAAATATTGCCATAATAGAGGAGACGTCAGTAAAAAAAATGTTTAACAAACTGCAGTCTGCATTTCCGTGGATGTTAAAAATCGTCAATATGTTTACGTTTTTTTTTTGCTTGAATGTATATTCTGCCACTCGGCAGTTACCTTGTTTATTTAATTAAAGTATTTCTTTTTTTATATACTTATGGGAAAGCGACCTTGAGGTGATATTCTTTCACGAAAACGATGCCATATAAATTAGCCAATTAAAATTACAAAAAATATTTCCATGGAACTACTTAAATCTTAGACTTCACTCTAACTCTGAAAGTTATGCGTCAATAATGTGAAATTTAAAATATCTTATAAAAGTTTTATAAGTACCTGAGACACATGTTAAACATCTCTAAAATGCGAATAGTGAAACAAAAAAAAAGTTTGAAACATAAGAAATGACATAACTTTTACAAAGCACAATTCGAGTATTAGATGTCTTATTGATATCGAATAAATTTCCGAATTTAAATTCAGGTGATATCACATAAGACATACATCGTTTCATCTGAAAACATCCCTACTTATTCCAGGAATTCACTCCTATTTGATCAGGGAGTCTGGCCTTGCCCCGAGCTGGAAAAGTTATCAGGACCCCAGGAGCCAATAGGGCAGGGGTGCGCAGGCTTTGGTTTGAGACCCATTTAAGAGTGATGACTGGACATCGGATTATTTGCATGCAAATATGCACTAACAATTTCAACGATATACAAACAAGTATCATATATGCCACTTTTGCATTCCATTCGTCTACATGAAAAAAATGTTGCATTAAATTCTTTTCACTGTTTTTTATAAATTTTCCAGTGAATATAATAAAGTTAAATATTTGTAATATGTGGAAATATGGGAACTCAGCGACAGCAACAAAGTATAAATGAAAAACCATTAAGATGTAGTGTTGGAAAAAATCGCCGAAAATGTTGACAGCTGGACGAGACAAATTAGTGATTTTTTAAGAACTGTGTATCCAAAACAGGCTTGGAATTTATTGTTTGCCTATACCAAACTTAATGTATTTTAGATGTATCCCTCCCAAACTAAAAAATCTTATCTGGAGATCACTGTGGAAGCAGAAGGAAAAAACAATCAATGGAAGAATATCGATGCGTTGAACACATCAGATCTCAATAGAAGGAGTGAGGATTGGAAAACTGGGGGATAGAGAAACTAGCAATGAAGGGAAGACTAATGAAGAAGACAATGTTGTAGACGATGCTATATCTAAACATTTTCAAAAGTTTACCCACCCAAGCAACAGCAAGCTAAGGCAAATTTGTGATATTGATTCTAGGGCTCTGGTTTACTAGGGAGAGAACTCGTGTAATGACTAGGCAATTTAGATACTGGCAACCTCAACCTTCCCCCACCCAACTTCCCCCTGCTTACTCCCACCAATACGCGCGATGGTGTGTCTCGTGTGTGGAAGGAGATTCCAGCCCCTAAATTATTTGGTTTCACCGAAGAGAGCGAAGTTTTAAGTTGAATAAGACGTTTAACTTGCCATGCTAACATATATTTATCGAGTAAAATTTCAACGCGCTATATTATTGTTTTTATTTGGGAAGTTGGAAATTGTTTTTATGGTTTGTTTATTGATTCTATCGAGGATAAATTCAAAGTTCAAACTAAAACACTACAAGATTACATGTTAGCATGTTATTATGATTCCAACTCAACGTTAAGAAAGGAAAGAGGAACGTGAGAAATAATATATCTACCCATTATAAATTTAATATTCTCTTCGGAAAATTGAAGAGGCGTTAAATGAAAAAGTACTACCGCAAATACTTTGAAAATGTTAAATTCGTAGCTCACATAAATTCAAAATAATTTATGATAGCTATACAACCTCAGGGAAAATATAATCAAACTGAGAAATGTTTTGTTGATTTTAAATTTTTGTTATTTCAATTCGATCGAGACCGAATAATATAATATAATAATAATAAATGGATTACTTTCATAACGTCGTTTTTGTGGAAAAATCACCCCAAGGGCGTTTATATAAAAATAACATACATAATAATAATTAACAACAATAAAAGATGAAAAAAAATGTTATCAATTACAAAAAATATATAAATAATATTGGAATAAAAATAAATTACTAAGAACGTGCTCCAATGCGTTTGCCGTATCAACTCCATCATCACCCATTAAGGGGAGAGCTGAGCCACTCAGATGCAGTTGCGACAATGACGCTGGTTGAGTTCCATGTCTTGCCCCAGAAGCTGAGTCAGTGGCGAAGTAGGGCGGGGAATGAGTGCACCCTCTCATCGAAAAACATTGTAAAGGCACTGCAGAACCTTGGAGGTTGCAAAAGTTTTTTCTAGACAATGTTGTAGGATACCTTCCTACCCACCAAGAAGATACCAGCACCTTCCTCTCTATAAGTTAGTTTATTTATTTATTTTATATTTACCCTTAACAGAAATATAAGTCATGACCTTTTGACCCGTAACCGATTATAATACTGCTGAGATTATCAAACCCAAGAGAATAGAATATAAATTAACATGTAATTAAGGTACGTGAGTACTGATTCCAAAGGTTAATTGAAAATGTATAAAAATGTATTTTCGAACGAAATAAATGCCGACAGGTACTGAACTAACGGTAAATGTTCTTCGAGGTAGCTTATACTTTAATAGTTTAAGAGGGAAGAAGATGGATTGACACTGACAGGTAATTTTCTTTGAAAATAAACAAGCACGCAAAACAGGGAAATACAAACGCACCGCAGATTTAGTAACAGTGTGTTTATAGTTCCTTAAAGTAAAGAAGACAGCGTTAATTTTCAGAAATACGTAAAAAATGGTCTCGCTCTGCAGAGTTTTGTAAATAATACATTTTATGTAAAATGTGGCATCAATCGGTGAAGTTCCCAATAAATACTTAAAACCTTTATATTTACAAAGCAGTGTTAAATACAATTTCCATAGTATGACACCGCTTAAAAAAATGTGTTTTGTAACTGGATGTTTAAGGTAGTTTAATTTTGAAGTTTTTACTTTTTTTATTGTAAAGTAGTTACCCCTTTTGATCTGGCTTATAAGAGGGTTTTTAATGACACAAACTTAGGTAATTTGTGTTTAGTAATACTTGGAGAGATGTTTTAAAACATAATATTTCAGTAATCTTTATCTAAAATATTGCACACAACTCTCGTTCGGGGTTACTTTAGAACCCTTGTTTGGAACGAGAGTGTTAACCAGTTCTGAAAACTAGTTATCTACACGTCTCGTTCCCTATCTCCATCCTCTTTATATTTATTTTAGCCTGGCAACATTAATGTGCTGCTTCTAGATATTGTAGAGGTGTCGAGATCACCTTTTTCTGTGTTTATGTTATTTTAAGATAGTTAAGTTTTAATATGTTAATTTTAATTTAAAAATTAATTCTAAGCTTTGCAAAAAGTCAAACATCCTCCGTAAAATAAAAGTGGATATTTCTATCCATGACGCCGTCTATTTTTAAAATTGTATTTGGATATAATTTTGCTAACGATTATAAAGAAGGGTGTCAAATATAGAAAAAAAAATTACTGTATATAGTTAATTTCAAAAAGTGTGAGATTGTAAAAAATGATGAGATGTGAATTGGTTAGGATGTTAAAGTTGGTTAATGCGCTGCTCCCGGATAAATTCTAGTTTCGGTCACAACCTAATATTTTTATTTTCTGTATCATTTATTTTTTCATTTTCATTGAAGATTGTTAATATTTTTTCAACAAACAAAAACTTTTTTTCTCGACTCTTTCGTGTTATCTTTTCTAACAAAAACTTTTTTAAAAGAAAACGTTTTATCTATGATTTTAGAATTTCATCACAATTTTTTTTTTATTAAAAACCCATTTACAAAGATTTTCACCTGTTTATTTGTGTTTTTTTTTTTTAATTTTGTAGAACGATGATCATTCAAGTTGAGTCACGAAAAATCACTCAACGAGTTAAGTTTTTGGGGTAATTGGATACCTGTATTACTTTTTAACTGAATGGCTCCAAACATGAATAATGCATAAGTTGAGTAACCCTCCTTATTCGATAATTCGCTATATCTGTCATCATCAAGAGGCAACGAGGCTATTAAAATAAACGGGATCCGCTACTAAATAAATCAGAACTCGACTAAACACGTAATACACAGATCTCTGTAGTCTCTATATGAATACTTTATACATGATTCAAGACACGGTGGAGTATAAGGCTGACCTCATTTTTATGTTCTATAATTCAGGGTGTTTAATCTATATAATAATTTATTTTTTACTTCCTAAGATTACGCATCTAGTAACAAAATTTTGATTAAATCGGTTATTATTTTAGGGTATAGATTCTGACGGCCTCCATGTTCGATGGTTAGACGCTTGACTATATATCCAGAGGTCGCGGGTTTAAGCCCGGCGTGCGCATAAAGAAAGTATTTAATTAATGTGTATCATAACGCATTTGAATCGAATAAGATAATATAAAAGTATATTTTCGGCACGTTCCAGAGTAGTAGATACTCTGAGTATCACCCTGGTGAAAGACCACCATTCAGAACCGAAACGCTGCTTGAAATGGCTTTAGCCGTGTTTGGTGACTAGATCTGAATAGCCAGGTACTTCCCAACCTTCTTGTTCCCCATCTTCTTTCCCTCCCTGCTACTTTCAACCCACGACATACCCCAATCGGGGATGCCATAGTCTACCGTCTCCAGACGGTTAAGAGCAGTTGTGAACATATAAACGCTTGAGATTGACAAACAGTGTCAATCGGTGTAAATAAAAAAATCTTTTTTGTCAGGAACACAATGAAAAAAATCAAGATAATTTTATTTTAAAATTTCTTGAATAATTACTGAAAATGTTCGCGGTTTTCGCGTGGAACATACTCGCACGACATAAGTCTACCCCATAGGAAGTATATATCACGATTATATCATGGGAACGATAGGTTTAGGTACCACATGGCCTGACTCATATCGCCTGCCACTCCTGTGATTTATGCACTCCGAATAGACATTCCCATTAGACGACAAACTTCTGAAACCTTTGAGGAACGGCTGGAATGAATGACGTGCATTTATTTGTTTATCAAGAGTCACGCGACATTTAAAATGTACGGAAAATAAATTATTTCCTATTTCATGATTTTTCTAATACTAAGCTATGTACTTTTTTTTTTTAATTAGTCTTTAAACAACCTTTTATTTTTTAGCAATAATTAAAAACCTTTTTTAAAGAGAATTTCAAATTTCCTCTACAAACAAATACAAAAGTTTGTTTAGGAACAAAGCAGATTGTTTTGTCTTGTTAAATTGAAATAGGTTTTTTTCTCGTGCTTGCTTTACTGCCCTGCTTTAGATACCTTTGTTTCTAAATCTTTCTTCACCTTAAACACTTGAAAAATATGGGGGATGGCTTAATTTTTTGAAAACTATCATGTTAAAATTAATGCATTTTTTGGAAATAACACCCGAAAAACGCTTTGATTTCATTAACTCCAGGGCTCATCGAGTCTGGAATTTTGCCGCTTTAGAAAAAAAGTTTCAACTTTTTCATATATACGAGGATATATAGTTTTTACTTAGACATATTTTTTTAAATGTTGTATTTTAACAACTTTTTCTCTTCCCATAAATAAACAAAACATTTTTTTGCTAAAGATTTTTACGTTCTTTTTTTATATAATCAAAAAATTGATATTTCTCACAAGAATCGGTGCTTCTCTATTATTATCTTTAGCAATATATGTTTTAATGCGACAAAAAGTTTTATAATGCATTTATTCCAGTAAGAAGAATTTTCACAAACTAGTCCCTAAACGTTCTCGTCTTTTTCTGATATCACAAGTGCAATGTGCAGCCCTCGCAGTGGAGAGGACTGATATTGTGCAGCTTAATAGACAGCTCGACTGTCACATAAATGACGTTTTGCTGCAATTGACATACCCCAACCACGCTTCACCGGATGCAGCACGGTTCACAGAAGTCATTAGCTGCGTTCAGATTAATTTCTGTAGTCGCGGCCGCATCCAAGATTCAAACTGCACATAAAACACACCCACACACCAAAATCTCAAAACTTCCCCGAACGTCTAAATAAAATTCAATGCCAATATTATGATTCTGTTTACTCGTTTTCTTATAGCTCGGTGTGTCATTTCGCTAGGTGTAGTTGACGCTTCATTGACAGATGGAAGTGCAGTGAAATTTGTGGCATGTGATGCATAATTTGAATTATAATATTATGATTTATAGTGCATGAAATTTTCATTCGAGTGGCTCCAAGTTCTATTGCGGAAGTAGGAATGAGAATTCATGGTCTACTAATTGGCTTTTTCCTACTTAGTTGGAAGTTGAACACCAAAGAGAAGGTATAAAGCTATTTCATGTGATGTGATGTGATGTGTGATGTGTGATGCAGAAACTTTTTTACGGAACAATAACATATTTTTTTAAAGAAATGAAAAAATAACCATGGATATTATTTTATTTTTATAACCGATCGGTTTCGCTTAGCCTAAGTATCATCAGGGTGCAAAATTAAACTAAACAAAAAATACTAAGTGTACAAGTATATATACATACAGAAGGAGAACAAAATATAAAATGAAATAACAAGACAATGAGAAAGCAATTAAATAACATTTAAATTCTAACAAAGGAACAGAGAAAAACAAATAATTTAGGCTAAGCGAAACCGGTCGGTAATATATGTTTTAATTGTATCCGTGGTCTTATACAAAGTTATTTTATTCATATCTTTAAATGTTTCAAACCACAAAGTGATTGCTTTCTCCGAAAATATATATTTTTAATGTATTATAATTTTTTAAATATATCAATTACTTTGTATTACACCACGATAATTTAAACTAATGCCGACTAAACTTTACTACCACCGTAGGTAGCTTCATCAGTAACTTAATTGTGCCGTTAGTGATCAAACTATGAGGAGTGGTTTTGTAACCCTTATCTATGTAATGACCCCACCACATGCGTTTCAACCTATGTCACGTAATACATGAACTAATCGTCTATTTTAAAATACATACCCTTAAAAGGTTTATGTGAAACAACTCAAGTTCAAACATCTTCCTTTAATATTGTTATCTAAATTGTGTTATTCGATAGACTGGTTTTGTGGATTATAGTGTTCAGTTAGAAGTTATACTATGCCCATGGCATTAATTATGACGGTATAAAAGCAGTGCTTATCAGTAAAGAAGATTATTATAGTTCTTTACAATGACTCTGTTATTATACATGGCCTGTTCAAAAGAAAAGGTGAATTTTGAATTTACGCGGGCTGTGTACATTCGATTATGGTTTTTTTTTTTGTTATGTTGGTGCACATATGTTTATCATATGTTAGCATTATCAGCCATTTTGGATTAGTGGTTTATTTTTGACAACTGGAAAGGTTAGTCACGTTTTTGTGTGTTCTTCGATTTTTTACTTTTGAAAAAAATGGATCAAAGAATACAATCCATGATTTGTTTTTCTACAACTCCAGGACGCTCATCGTCATTGACATCTTCTCGGCCTTCTGTAAAGCACTTGTACCACTTATAAACACTTTTTTGAGACAAAGCAAACTCGCCAAAGCCACAGTCAACATTTTCAGTGCGTTGGAGCACTTTATTACATTTTTAACGCAAAATTTAATACATTTTCTTTGATCCATTTTTTTCAAAAGTAAAAAATAGAAGAACACACAAAAACGTGACTAACCTTTCCAGTTGTCAAAAACGAACCACCAATCCAAAATGGCTGATAATGCGAACATATGATAAACATGTGTGTACCAACATAACAAAAAAAATCGATAATTGAATGTACAAAGCCCGCAAAATTCAAAATTCAGCTTTTCTTTTGAACAGGCCTCGTACACCCTTGTTATTAGTGATGAAACTAGTGTAATTTAGGTATTAATTATTGAAAAAATATCAATAATTTTCAACGTAAGTATGAAACAGAAAATGAAAGAAACGGTGGCCACCGAGACACGTGTATTTTTTAATATAATATTTCTAATGATTGAAAATGACATTAGACTGAGTGTTGTAGAAATTATATCACTGAGGTGTACGAGTATATGCGGTAAAACCATGAATGACCATGCTAACAATGTGGATATCCGGAAATAATGCAAGGCTGGTGTAAGCGCGATGAATAATATCAATAAAGAGACACTAATACAGTTTGGGCATGTAGAGCGTATGAATAAAGAAAGGGGTGCAATGAAAATATATGACGCCGAAAGTTAATGGTAGAAGAAGTCAGAAACGCCCGAGGAAGACATGGCATGATACAGTAAACCATTTTTTATTTTTTATTTATGAATACCACACAAGAGTCTCAACTGCTCCCAACCGTCTGGAGCCAGTGAGACTATGGCATCCCCAAAATAGGGTATGTTGTGAGGCTGAAGGTGGTGGGGAGGGGAAGGAGATAGGGAAGAGGAAGATTGGGAACGTGCCGCAAATATACTTTTATTATTTTTTATGTGAATTAAATGTGTTATGACACATATTAATTAAATAAAAGTTATTGGCGCACGCCGGGTTTAAGCCGACCATTGAGGCCGTCAATCTTGTGTTGGCATCTTGTGTCGGGCCATGTCAGGAGTCATAATAACAAAATAGTATTTATGAGTCAATATATGAATCTGAATGAAGCAAGAGAGAGTAATATGGTAGCCCATCTTCTCTTCTTATATCTGTTGAGAAACGGCGTAGTGATTGATTTATTTTTTAAAGAAAGACAAACATTTTTACGAATAACCCGAATATATTTGAAAAATTCCTACCGCCATCATAAAAAGCGAAAGATTTTGCTTGTGCAATGATCAAGAACTCAACTGGTAGAGGAATTGAACCCACGACGCTCGAATGGGAATCCAACGCGTTTGTCCACTCACTCAGCTACTAGCCGGTCATTGTTTAGTTAGATTATTTAAGTAAATACGTGTTTCAATAAGATTAAAAAATATATATAGAGTTGAGACCACGGTGGACAGTAATGTTGAAAGGGAATATCTATTTAGGAAGGTGCCTATTAGAAATAATACTATATTTGATAAACTTAAGAGAACTATGTATAAATTTGTCGTAAATTGTTAATTCTACACAACGATAAGGTGTGTTTAATAATAATATTGTCGATAATCGCCCTTGAGGTGATTTTCCCACAAAAACGGCGCTATAAAAGTAATCCATTTATTATTATTAATAATGTTTTTGAAAAACTTTAAAGCATGGTGGGCTATTCAGGTAATTTATCAAAATGAAATTAATTTTTAAAAAAAATTTTAAAGGATCAAAATAATTTTCTTTACAGATATAATATGAAATTATGTATTTATTTGTATTTTTTGCGTTAAAATTTTAGAACTTATTTTTCTGATTCAATCTAATATTATAATAATTTTATTACGCCGCTGTTACTAAAAACAAAAAGGAAAACTTGGAGAATTTTATAAAGATATAATTAAATTCGATTAAATTAAATTACAAAAAAATTAATTATGTAGTTTCAGAAATCCTTTACCTTAGTTTCATTCATTTTTTCTACATGACCACATCTTGAAAAAAATGTTTAAAAGACCGGCTTATTTTTTTATGCGCCTTTATCCATTAACTCCCACAGTATCAATTTTCTTCTCAGGTATCAAAAAGTAACAACAAGTTCAAAAGCTATACGGGTTGTAATATCATGAGAACCCTCCACCCTGTTTGAAGATACGCTTGACCGGCGCTGAAGCCTCGCCGTGGACAAAACTCAATCAACCCCTTCTTCCACAGCCCATCAAACCTACCCCACTCGTCAATTCAGCCTTCACGATGACAGGGGTGAGATTTTTAATTAAAACATCGTTGTTTTACGCACAATGACAAGATGAAATTTACAAAAAAATAATCTTGCTGCCAGTAAGACTATGGCATTCGCAAATTGAGAATATTTTGAGGGCTGAAAAGAGCGGGAGATAAAGAAGATCGAGAATAGGAAGATTTGAAAATACACAGATATTCAGATCTGGTCACTAAATACAGATAAGGCCATTTCAAGCAACATTTCGATTCTGAATGGTAGTCTTACGCAAGGGCGATATGAAGAGTATCAAATATTCTAAATAATATTTTCCGCAACTTATTTATTTATTTATAAATTAACGGACTAAAGTCCAATTACAATAAATACATATAAAACACGAAATGTAAAAAAATCAACAGAGAAAGAATAGCATATGGATAAAAATAAATGAAGCGATGACAAAAATAAGGTAAAATAAACATAAGAGAGAACATTCAAGCCATGGTCTAGTCAAAGTTTTGGTAGAGTCGTAAAGAATGACAAAAATCATTTAGACTGCTACCAAAATTTTCAACACCATGTTTAACCATGTTTCAAAACTTATGCTTTCTAGTAACTATTAACTTACAAACTCTTATTAAACCAAGACGCATTATCTAAGAATGAATTCCGCAGAAACAAACCTCGAAAGAGGTGAGACACGAGTGCACAGAGAAACTAACAACGAAAAATGTGACCACCAATGGCCGGTGTTGCAAAATTTGAACAAACATCTTGCCCAAAACATCGATAAATGTTTACCACCCCTAACCTATCTCATCATCCCTATCCGCACCCCATCCCCAAACTCAATGACGGTTTCCCAGCAAAGCAACGCAGATACTCGTCCGATACCTCCGCCTTTTTTTGGCAAGACATCGTTTTTCAACCCTTTGTTATTTTTCACCATACGTTGAGTCGGTACTCTATTTTCCATTGAACGATGGATCGCATATCAGTTTTGTTAGAAATTTGAAATATTTCACGAAAATAAGAAGATACTTCATGAAAGGTTTGAATGTATACAAACATAATTTAATATATCATAACCAACAACAATGGAGAATTTCCAGGCAAACGTTGTTCCTTGTTTTCTTTTTACGTGATATTATGAATATTTTAAGACCATTTTCTCTCCACTGGAAGTCCACTTCAATCTGGATAAAGACCTTCAACAGCTATGCACTCTTCTCTTCGTGGTGAGATGTTTCTATTAAAACTAAAATATTTAGTGGGGAAAGAAATAATTAACTTTTTCTGTACCTTAAAACCAAATGGTCAAATTCGGAAGAAAAAAAATAGGGAAACTTAAGCTCTGACTCTCGTTTGATTCTGAAGACGTTTGTGGCCCTATAGGCATTTAAAATATAACTACCATTTGGGTTCGACACAAATTTTGGACTTTTCAACTTTCTGTCGCTTTGGGTAATTCAGTGAGAGCCTTGAGTTACCTGAGTTAACTTATTTTTTTCAAGATCCAACCAGGTACTGAAGATTTATTGGAAACAAAAAATACGCTCCCAAAATGGCGCTTCAGTCCTTTTGCCTGTCCGACGACGATATGCTTTCTTTCAAAAAGTCGTAAAATTCTTATACTTTAACTCGTAAACAAGATTTTTTTTTTGCTTACTTTCGAAAAGTTGTCAAATCCAATTAATTTTAGTTTCAAACGCGGTCAAATCCATTTCACCAATAAAAGAAAAGGAACTGGTCACCTGATCCATTGTGCCGTAATTGTTGTTTCATCACTCCCTTACTGAAAATTGAACTTCACCCATTAATCCTGTAACGCATGTTGATGCTTTCTCGCACATTTACGAGGATGGATTTGATCGCGTTTGATTTAAAGGTGCACGTTTGATTTTGTTCCCTGTTTCAAATTACAACTTAATTGAGAGAATTTTTAACTTAATAGATACAATGGGTCTTAAGCCCTTCCGATTTTATTGGTCACCACAGAATTATGAAGTTTGTCTATCCTTTATTAGTAGAACCATATTTTACCTATAGAGCTTAAACATTATATCAGTGTCACTTTATTATAACCAACTACAGTAAAAATAGACAACGATAAAATTGGAGATATTACTACGAGTATTTACGATGAAAAATCGTGCGCTAAATGCAAAATGAATGAAATAACAACTACTGCACTGTGATACAATTACTGGCTGCAATACCATTGAGTTAATCACGTGACATTTTGACATGAAGCAATGCATTGGAATAATTTACCATAATTATTATTGCTGTGCGCTAAACAAACCCGTGATTTGAATCATAATTTCAAATAAATCAACTGTCTAAATCACTCAGATTTTAGATACCGATCCCTCCAACGCCAGGAACTTTGTAATCGCGGATTTTTAATGGCGCAGCTCAAAAATATAAAACAAATATTTACTCTCAACTAAACTCTTTCATTTTTGAGGTGGGTATACATCATGGCAGATTTGCAATGGACTATAAATAAGGTAACATTCACCTAGCTGACAGCAGTTTAAAACTTAGAAGGACGGCACTGCTTTTAGTTACGAAAGTTTTGGAGCCATCGGATGCACGCCAATAAAAGATAGGCGTGTTCGGTGTGCTCGACGTAAGGTCAAATTTCCCTTACTTCGTATAAATTTGATCATTTTTTGCCGATACAGAAATTATTTACAGATATTGGTTTTATTTGCTTGTCTGGAATCTAGGAGACAAAGGTCTCGTGTAATTTGGCGACATCAGCTTTCTTGCAAATCAGATCACACTTCTTGGAATTATGTGTTCACTAGGTGTAAGGTTACTCTTAGTTTATCAATTTTCCCTCGGTTGGTAAACATTATGTTACGTATAATTTGACGAAGAACTTCTGAATTCTCTCTCGCCATAACTATACCTGCCTGGGGGGTCGTACCAATATAATTCAACACGCAGATGGGTATAGATATACCACTGATTGGAACTCACTCCGTTGTAATAACTCCTTCGTTCTCACAAACGACGCACGTTACAGAAAGGCAGGTTTCGAAGGTGTTCTCAGTTGTAGAACTATATGCGAACATGTATGTGCATATACTGTACGTATTCTCATAGTCTCATTGGACATGCTGGTATCATAGACGTCTTTATGATCATTAAAGAAACTGTCAAAATGTTATCGTTTAACAAATGGTTAATGGCGTTTATTATCTTTACGTCTATCACATCGGGTTTAGCGATAACAGAAAATGTAGATCATAGCGTTTATGCACGCACATGTATAGTTTTATAACTGTATAACCATCAGTCTTTATGTAACTGGAAAGGTACCCGGGTACCTTTTTCGGTTTTCAACATTTTTTTTTGATTTCCAGTAAGTTTCACCGGTTTAAACTTCCTGACTTCTCCACAATAGTGAAAAACGAAGCTTGTCCATGTTTATTAATCAATTTATCTTTTTGAAACTATAAATATGATGTATTACTGTGTTCAAAGTACATCACCTGTATCCTTAATACTATTTTAAATCGCCTGGTGAATTAAAAACACCAAGAAAAGATGGTACCGGGTGAAATTCCTATCCACTTCCTCAAGTCTTGAACTGAGTCGAAATGTATTACGTCATGAAAATGGTCCAGCAAACTTCAGCACATTATGCACTGTAAAAAAAACCTTCATATAAAACGGTGTAATTTTTTCAGTCACATAAGGGTTAAGAACGTAACTAAAAGTGATGGTACCAAAAATGAATACTTCCTTTGGACAACGATAACATATTTTGTTAGTCCTTACGGCATATAATGTTTTAATAAGCAATGCAGAAAACAAACCAAAACCCACTTAAAAAACAATCACAATATGGTTAATAGAAAGTGGACGAGAAGAATCGCAAACGTTCCTCAATAAAATCATTTTCTGACAGGAAATTAACACTTAACACTGAAATGAAGATCCAATCACGGTGGTACCTGAAAGAAGTGCTGTCTGAATGGATTTTTTTATTTATTTTATTAATTTTTTGTTTCTTACATTATTTTTTGCATTGCCTACCTCACTAGGTCATTAGAACCTGTTCTGAGGTAGGTGAAATAAATTAACACTAAAATGACGATCGAATCACGGTGGTATCTGGAGGAAGTGCTACCCTTTACATCTCTATAACCATCACCGGTCGGTTTCTACTGTTATGCAGTGGTCCATATGTGACATCTCCAGACTAACTTTAAAATGGTTGTTCTTTTTATTATTATTGTCATTGATCTTGGTATTGAGCAGTGCTAATTTAAGAGGTCGTAATATTAAATATTTTTGTAAAGAAAAAAAAAGTATTAACGTAACGGCTATCGATAATCACGTAGAAGGCTGGTTAACAACATATGATCCGAGCTTGAGTGACGTAAAATTAATGAGTACCGTTTTTTTTTTAATATTGAAAAAAACTTTTCTGCATTTTGTTTACAAAAGTACAAATTTTAATTTCTCCGTTGGTTTCCTATCATTACGAACTACGGTTTTGTATGCCGCGTCAATTGGAGAGCCTGAACTGACGTTTTTGGTGAAGGCTTTCAGATATTACGTTAGAATATTATTCTAGTCGTTTGTTTAAAAGCATACCGGTAAGGGATTACTTTTAAATTATATGAAAACATTATTAATTATATTACATTATTTATTCGTGACTTAAACGTTTCAGATTTGTGAAAAAATTGAATTCATATTTTCATCATGCTTTCTGGTATGTTGAAATTATATGTATGGAATTATAATGGGCCAATTTTAAGAAGATTAGCACGGAAATGTTTTAGGTGCACTACAATAATGCCTACCACATAATTGTTGGTAGTTCCAGGTACTGCGGTGCTTCCTTTATTTTCAGCGAGGGGTAAGTTTTTGGATTAGCAGCCCTCATGAGAACCAGGGTGGCAAAAATGAGAGAAAGGATTAACGACTTTGGAAATGTCCTCCCCATGGAATCCCGACAGAGTTCATTTTCTAGCATTAAAGCTTATTGGAGTAAGATATTGGCCTCACCAACCTTAAATGCGACAGATCAATAGACGTGCCTTATTCATAAAATTGGATGTCGTTTGTTTTGTTTTTTTGTCCCAACTGCTTCCAACCGTCTAGAGCCAGTGAGAATATGGCATCCTCTATTGGGGTCTGTTGTGAGGTTGAAGGCAGTGAAGAGAAGAAGGAGATGTCAAAGAGGAAGGTTGGGAAATACCTGTCTATTCAAATCTGGTCCCCAAACACGGCTGAAGTCATTTCAAGCAACGTTTCAATTCTGAATGGTGGTCTTTCACCAGGGCGATACTTATAGTATCTACCACTCTGGAACGTAATTTTTTTTTCCATTTTTAACGTGACTAACCTTTCCAGTTATCAAAAACAAACCACTAATCCAAAATGGCTGATAATGCTAACATACGATAAACATATGTGTACCAACATAACAACAAAAAAATCAATAATCGAATGTACACAGCCCGCGAAAATTCAAAATTCATCTTTTCTTTTGAACAGGCCATGTACTCTCATAGATTATGTAAACAAATGATTTGAATCCAAATTCCAACAACACTGAAATTAGCAGGTCAGACACCACCTTATCGCTCGATGCTCTCCTCCCGAAGAAGGTACTGGCCTCTCCCGAGATTATCGGTAGTCCCCCGTATGTGATAAGGACCGCCCTTGAGACATTACCAAAGTTGCCAGTAGACAAAAATAAAATAAAAGTTTGGGTAATCACCGTACGAATTATCGGGGCTAAAAGTTTACAATCACGAAAATATCGTTTCATAACAGAGTATCTACCACTTGAACCCAAGTAAAACCAACTGTAACCAAGGACCTTAATCTTTCGTCCACGGAGGTCGTCATGCTTCGTTGTACTTTTGATGTATCAAAGATAGATCAAAAAGCACCACGCATCGCTGTCTTGTCATATAATTTGAAATTATTTTGATATCTTTCATAATAAATAATTACTACCTATACACAGTAGATTGCAGCATTAATAATTTTAAAATGGTGCCTGTTGTAGTCGTCTGGAACTTAATTACAAAATAACTCCGAACGAGCGTTAAATACCAGCAGTGGTGGAAATGGAAATCACAGACTGCTTTCATAAAAACATTTTTAAATTAAATAAATCCAGCCTTCAAAGCAAAGGCGGAATTTAATTATCCAGAATGGAAAACAAAAGAAGCATCCAGCCTCGGGACTAGAGGAGAACGAAGCTGAATCCTTTATGGAATGAGCATAAAAATACAGAATTGTAATTTATTTGCCACTATAGCCACATTATTATAACCACCGAAATAAAGATTGATTTTTTACTTTATTATTATCTAATAATTTAGGGTGAAAGCAAAAAAAAAAAAACAATTTATTTTCATTTTTATTTTTTAATGTTTTTGTGTTAAATTTGTAGAACTCTATCCCAATTTTCAGTTTAATGATGGCCTTGAATGCTAAAATAGCTGTCACTCGAAGCACTAGGAATAAAGAAAGCCATTTAAATGAATAGCCATATTCTAAATAAACAGTTTAATTTGTTCAGTAGTCCAATATTAGGTATATTTCCTGTAAACTCATAAAATTTCTCATTATTCTTTAATCACCTTCTCAGTTGACGTTTGCCTCTTTCATTTCATATTATCTGTCTCTTTCTCTCTGTTCCTTTGTTATAATTTAATTGTTATTCTACTTCTTGTTTTCTCATTGTTCCCTTATTTTATGTTTTATTGTGTTCTTCCTCAGTATGTACGAGTATATATAACCCCACACTTTGTATGTTTGTTTAGTTTCATTTTGTACCCTGATGATGCTTAGGCTAAGCGAAACCGGTCGGTCTTAAATTTTTTAGTAAAATCTGTTGTCTTATACAAAGCTATTTTTTCATTTTCATTTAATATTTCAAACCACAAAATGATTGTTTTCTACAAAATATTAGTACAAAAATAAAATATTAAAAAATATAATAGAAAATTTGACGTTTGATTTAATTTGGCCAAGAAGTAAGACAAAGGTAGAATGAATAGCGTAAAAATGATATTCCTAAGGGGTATTTGTATAAGAACCTTTTTCGACCGAATCGTTGATAAAATGAACAGATCATTGTAAAGCGCCACTAAATAAATTATACAGATATCAGTTTTTTTTAATCCGAAAACATTGCAATTTTCATGTCAGTTTAATTATTTAAAAAAAGACGCTCGACTACGAATCCAGAGGTCGCGGGTTGAAACCCGGCGTGCGCAAATAAATTTAATTTAATTATTTTGGTCGTAACACATTTAATTGATATAAAATAACATATAGTACATTTGCGGCACATTTCAGAGTGGTAGATACTCGCATCGCCCTGGTGAAAGACCCACCATTCAGAATCGAAACGTTGCTTGAAATGGTTTTATCCGTGTTTGGTGACTAGATCTGAATAGCCAGGTACTTTCCAACCTTCCGCTTTCTCAACTTATTCCCCTCCCCACTACCTTCAGCCTCTCAACATATACCTTTTAAGGATGCCATAGTCTCACTGGCTCCAGACGGTTGGGAGCTGTTGAGACTCTTCTGCGGTATTCACTTAAAAAAATGCGCTTTTTTCTGTTTGTGTTGAAATCTGAACTATTCTTAAAATGTCCATTATTTGTTTTTTTGTTATGTTTTGATGCATAGCGATCCCCATGAATTTTAAAAACTCATTTCATCATTTCAAGTTAGTGAAAAGTCGTGGACACCACGGGAAAGCGTCGTGGCACGATCGAGTCATCAGTCAAGAGTCTGTGTAACAGAATGTGTGCCAAGTGTTTGCCGTTCCATCCTCTCTACATAACCGTGTGAAAATAGCGCAATGATAAGTTTTTCGATCACATGCATTGTTATTCAATAGAGAGTTTTATTTTGAGACTTCGATTTGTTCCATTGCGTCAATCAAACCCTGAAATTTCATTCCAACATTATTATATTTCTCGATTTCTCTAAATCTCGTGTTCTTTGTTTTCGCTTTTTTCTTTAAATTTGCTTTACCCGTCTTTTATTAAACGCCCGTGGAAATTTCAAACATCTGTTATTTGAAAATGTTACAAAAATGAGAGTTTAATTATAACATTATTGGAACCGTTTATTCCATCAGAGTCTTTGTGAAAATAAATGTTATCAATATTTGTGGGCAAATAATACTAATTTGATTTAGAGCTTTGTATTCAACAGAAAGAGGGCAAATAAAATCAAAATTCTCGGAAATTTCTGTTCCTTTTGATTATTTCATCCAATAGAAACAATTTCAATTACTGGCGGTTTCCTTTCGGGAAAAACATTTCCTCGAAGGATTTATGTGTTTATTGTAATTATATTCACAGTGTGTTCTGATTTTTTAGATTTCAGGCAGGACCCGATTTGTGCGTCATATCATAGACGGATCATAAATAGTATTTATCTAAAAGGGTATTTTATAACAAAAAGTATCTTCATCAATGTTCTTCAAGAATTATGATTTTTTAACTGATCTATTCATTCTTCGGATCTCATCGTAAAAATAATATTTTTTTTATGTTTTTATACTGTCGTTTGGTGATTAAATCACGACGAGATCGTTTAACATACTTCATTGTTTATTTGTAATCTATTCAAAACAAGAAGCCAGTTTTTTTCCCTCAGATAACATGGCAGGTTCATTCCAGGAATGTTGAATAATTTTATAAACTTTTAAGGTTTTTGTATTTAATTTGTAGAACTTCATTTTCATTTTTATAATTGAAAAGAAAAAATTATTATTATCAAGTTCTATTATTTTTAACACCTGTTTCGGCGTTTAGGAACATTATCACACATACAGACGTTTTATATGATTTTAGTTCACTGTTTAATTTCTGTAAAAACCGATACATCTTAAAATTATATTTTACGAGGAACTTTAAAATCTTTTTTTGCCCATTTAATGATTATAAACTATTATAACTTATGTAGAATAATGAAATATTTAGATCTCCTCTCATTTTCATTTTTATCTTAAGCCGATTGGCGACAGAAGCAGAATGATGGTGCCTTATGTACCGTTTAAAAAAACGTTTTACTTCACTCGCACTTTTTTTGTCCGAGTGGTTTAGCAATTCTAGTAGGCTCAGTTCGACGATAACCTTTATTTAACTTATAAACGCTCCAGCGCCGCGTTCAATAAAGGTAGCTCACTGCCCAAGCATTTTTTTGTGAAATATTTACGCCACTTGCGACCTACACAGCTGTTATAAAAATAATTATATCTCAAATTAGTCATCCTATTTAGGTAAAATAAAAAGTATCATCAAAATATAGGACAGTTTATAAATTACAAAAGCTTTATTTGTATTTTTTCACATTATATATATAATTACACATCAAAGTTAAGAATAAAAACAATAAAATTAAAAAAATTGTTTATTTTTTTTCGTTTGCCAATTGTGGGTATGCAAAAAAAACAATTGAAAGAAAAAAACAGAAAAAATATAGTAAAATGTATTGTTTTGTATCTACTTACAATAAAACTATAGTAATTACAAGAACAGCAATGTGATTACAACCGTCCAGTTCAGAAGATGACGAAAAAGTGACAGTGGCGTAGATTGTGTATTTTATTAGGCGTACCGTAATAAAACACAACGCATCACCGAGAGTTGACCTTGTTACACAGGTATAAACACTAATTTTACGCATCATGAAAAAAATATTTATCGAAACCGAAAATTAAATTATGGATCGGTTTATCAAATAAATTATTTACGTAAGCTAATATTCATATTTTGAATACTATCGTCATAAATCAGTGTAATCCGATAGCGAAATGCAGTATAATCGCCGGTCCCGTACGGGACCATTTGGCATTGAACGACGCAAATCCGCGGTCCGTACGGAACCACCGGGCGTCTAAAGGTTAATAACACAAAGGCTCACATCAAATGCCTTGTTTCTGTATTGTATTGTTTTGCATTCCAGTATTATACTGTTTTTATTCGCACAAAATGTGCGTACGAGAAGCGCTGAGGCGCTCGCTGTACCGGCCATTTCATTCATTGCGAAAAGTGTTAGTTCTCGGGATCTCAACCGTTGACCTGTGAACTTCGCCAATTTCAGCGTACAATAAGTTCAGCCATGTGTAAGGTAGTCAAGGCCGCATTTCAACCACGCATCGTTGAGTAATTTAGGCCCTGCCTATTCGTAATATGGGCAAAATTGGTTGAGGGAGCATCTAAACACAATATAAAAGGAGAGGCGGAATTCTTCCTTCTCAGAGACGTCAGTAATGAGATGTGAAAAAATACATTAGCCAATTGCAAGAAACTGAACTTGGTACTTACACACTTTAGGTATGTGGATCAAAATTAACATATTTAGGGATATTTATTAGAAGCCTTAGGAAAGCACTCAGGGGGTGTTTCAAACCAAATATTGCTTTTGATTTAAGACTAAAATAGGTACTCAACCAAAATTAATAGTTTAATTAATATCTGGAATGCTTTTAGAGTTATTTTTGTATTTTTTCATTAAAAAAATTATGAGAAGGTTATTACCTTCAAGGTAAAGATAATTTTGGCAATTATTTTGCACTAAATGTAATTTATTAAAAAGTATATTTCTTTAGATACTTTTTAAATATTATAAAATATTGAAAACAATACAAAAAAAAGCCAAAAAAAGCATTTCGTTGGGTCGAAAATCAAAAATTGAATTAATTACCAAGAGATGAGTATTCTTGAGCATATTATAATTTTGTAATTATAAATTTCTACCCCAAAAACACTCTTTTAGCATTGTTTCATTTTTAATTTTACATTTCATTATGTTTTCAAGGAATATTGGGCATTTTTAAGTGATTATTAATAATATTCCCTCTGTATGTATATATAACCACATTTCGTACCCTAATGATGCTTAGGCTAAGCGAAACCGGCCGGTCATAATTGTTTTAATTAAATCTGTGGTATTATACAGAGTTATCTTTAATGAATTATGATCATATTAAATAGTATATTCGAAATTAAATATATCGTTCTAATACGAGGATCATTGCGTGGAAATATTTGTTTTAGGACCGGTTTAGATAAAATCCTTAGGGAAAACTCCGTTATTCTTATTCGGACATCAAACGAAGTAATACATTACTGTGTTTACGGACACATGACTCAGTTTACATCCATCATCCCGTCACGCTTTGCTGAATATGATCTACATTGCGAAATCACAGGTGAAATTGAGATAAACAAATCTATTATTAGGAGAAAAACTGGAAAAAAACTCGGTTGTGAAAATTTATTTTAACAAATATACTGTGTATAATAGGATGCACCCTCATGAGCTTATTTGGAACAAAAAATTTTGAACTTTTTTTTCAATTGAACCAAAAAAAAGATATTTTTTATTTTTTTTCGCTTAGCCTAAGCCTAAGCATCATCAGGGTATAAAATTTAATTTAAACAAAAATATAAAGTGTGCGGTTATATATACACACAGAAGGAGAACACAATATAAAATAAATAAAAAAATTAGAGAACATTAAGAAAATAATAGTGTTTTTTTATTTAAGTAAAAAGAGTCGAATAGTATGAAACGAAAGAGGCATAATGCCAACTGAGAAGGTGTTTGAAGAATAATGAGAAATTTTACAAGCTTACTGGAAATATATGTAATATTGGATTACTGATGATGCTCAGGCTAAGCGAAACCGGTCGGTCATAAAAATTGAAAATAAATCTGTGGTCTTATACAAAGTCATTATTTTATTTTAATTAAATGTTTCAAACCACAAAGTGATTGCTTTCTACGAAAATATAAATAAAAATCTTTCACTGGTTAGAATTTAAGGCTTGCCTTCTTGTTCACCAGTAGAGGATAGTGTGGTGTTTACTATAAAACTTTTTCGATTAAAGAGTGTTGAAACTCGTGCGAAGCTGGGTACAAAAACTAGTTACATATATTTATATTAAATTGACCTAAAATTATCATCAACATTATTATTTTTTTTATTTTTTTACTTAACTTCGTGTTTATTTACAATATTTTATATACATTGTCCTCCACGCTAGGAGTTCACCTGTGACGTGGAGGACATTTTTCAAATTATGTGATAAAACAATTTAAAATATTAAAGAAAATAAAATTAAATAAAAATAAAAGAAAATATAAAAGAAAATATAATAAAAACAGTATAAAGCAACATTAAAAAAAAAAACTAAAAAATATACAAATAAATAAAATTCCCTAAATGGCACCATTATTATTAATGTATATGATTAAAAATTATTCTTCCTCTTTTTTGAGTTCTTTGTTCAGTACAGTTTTATCGATTTTCCTGTTCATTCTTTAATATAGCCAACTCATTTTCTTCTGGGTCTGCCTTTTTTCATCTAATTTATCAATTGAATTTTAATGTTAAAAATTATATTTGCAGCGCTTTCCAAAGTGATAGATATTCTCAGAATCGCCCTGGTGAAATACCACCATTTGTAATCAAAACATAATTTTTTTAAAAGAATACATGATGCGAAAGTGAATGGAAGAAGTCGAGGACGCCCGAGGAAGACATGGCACGATCAAGTGAATCAAATACTTGAATCGGGTCATGTGAAGAGTCAGAATAACAAAAGAGTATGTATGAATGTGAATGAAGCAAGGAGTGTGTGCCAAGGCAGAGTTGTATGGCGGTCCGTTCTTTCCACCTACCCCTGCGGAGAAACGGCGTGATGGTCAGTTAGTTAGTTAGTTATTAATTTAAACTTAGCTTGATCTGGCTTTTGCCGTATTTGGTATTCAAACCTGAATAGCCAGGTACTTCCTAACTTTCCTGATCCATATCTCTTTGCCCTACCACTTTTTTCAGCCGCACAACATGTCCAAAATAAGGATTTAATAGATCGTCTGGCTCCGAGCAGTTTGGATTATTATGCAGCATTAGTATAAAAAGAGCAATTTCAATGGCAATATATTATATTTAGCTCGCGTATATAATGCTACATGTATCGCGTACTCTGCAGATGTATGATATCAAAAAAACATATTCTTCAATCTTTCCGTTCGAAATTTGCACAACGAATTGCTCACGGCGAAAGCAAACCGTTTGCAATAATTTAACCGATGCAAGTTAAACCAGGGGTTAAGTTCACCCCGGAGAATCCCCTCCATCTTCCGTTTTCCCCGCTACCGCCCGCCACCCCTGACCGAGAAATATTAGACTTAGTTTAAATTTAAGCGAAAAGTTCTCGTTAACAAATTTACCAACGCTCGAGAGTTGGTCGAGTTTCGATCGTGGCCAGGAGAGGTGTCCGCTAGAAATAAAGTAAGCGTACCATGCAAAGTTAATACCTACCTACCTGCAATAAGCTTTTGGATCAACTGGGTGTCAGGATCAATCGTGCTTTTTTATTATTTCAGTCTTTTATTTTCATTTTTTTTCTAAATGTTTTTTTTTAATATTTCTTTCTCAGAAGCATTTCCTGGAACACGTTTCCGGAAATCGTAGAATCGAAAGTAAATACAAATTAAGATTTCGTATTCGTTCTTTGAATTCTAATTTTCATGAACAGCTGTGAGGGGGAAAAGAAAGGTTTTTTTATTCAGTAAGTCCGTTCGTTTGTTAATCATTTTCTGGAATAAAAATAACTAAATGTACTTTTCCTTTTAGCACGGAATAATTCTCACAAATGTAAACAAAATATTATTTTTTTCATCCGTAATGTATTCGTTGCAATAAAAAAATACACACACACATATACATACCGAAAATATATGGAAACCAAACAATAAACAAATACATCTTCAATCAAATTTTATTTTAAATAAAAAATTCTATTAGTTGTGTATAACAAAAAAGTTTTAGACTATGGAGTTTCACATAATATGCATGTGCTTCAAGATCAATATATCGTCGCTAGAAAGGCAAAAGGCTTAAGCGACACTTTGGCGAAAAATGAGTCGAGTATGCAGTTTTGATCATTTTTTTGTTCTGCATCGAATGTTCTGACTCGTTTGATTCTGAAGACTTTTTTGACACTTCGGCCATCTAAATATATTTACCGTTTGGGAGAAGGCTTGACTCAAGCGACACAAGTTGAAACTTTTTGAGGTAGCTCAGTAAGAGCATTGAGTTACCTGATTTTTCTTTTTTTTTCAAAATCCAACCAGACACTGAAGACTTATTGTAAAACAAAAGTGCTCAGGTGTAAACTTCCCAAAATGGCGCTTCAGTATTTTTGCCTTGTTGTCTTATTTTCTTACAACTTCGAGCCGTTAATAATCTCCAATTCTTCAGAACTTCAGACAGCAATACCAAATAATACAAAATATACATTCAATTTAAATCGTTTAAGTTCAATTCCTTAGATTCTCTTAGTCTACGCAGCGAAGCAATCTTTTAAGATCTCGTATAAATTCAATATGGCTACGAGCCTACGTCCCGGGCTGTCTCAGAGCAAGCTGTTTCATTTAATTACAAAATAAAATTTACAACGCGTATTACATACTAACCTACGCATCTCGAGAATGCTTCGTTAGAGGGCTGTTTCGTTTTTACGCGAACGGGCTGAGTTTCACCAGTATTAGACCAGCTTCACTGGGGATGAATTAGATAGGGAGGAAGTTATAGCTGCACCACATCTTGTAATATGTACAAGTGAAATATTTGTAGTTTTCTTTAAATTCGAATACCGTTAAAGTGTTCTGACTGCTCCCAACTGTCTGGAACCAGTGGGACTATGATATCCCAAAAATGGGGTATTTTGTGAGGCTGAAAGGAGTGGAGAAGGGAAGAAGATGGATAAGAGGTAGATTGGGAAGTACCTGGCTAGTCAGATCTGGTCACCAAACACAGATAAAGCCATTCCAAGGAACTTCTTTTACGGCGACTCTTAGAGTATCTTCCACTATATTTACAAATGTGCAATTTGTTTTTTTTTTTTATTAATTAAATGTAAAAAAATACACAAATTATTATTTATTAATTTTAAAAAAAGAGAAACATTCCCGGGTTACGAATAACCTGCCAATTTTTGAAAAACTCTTACTACCATCATAATAAGCGGAAAATTTTGTTTGTGCAATGATGGAGGACTTACCAGCACAGGAGTTGAACCCACGACGCCCGGATGGGAATTCGACGAGTTTTTTCTAGTCAACTACTGACCGGTCATAATATTTGCGCACGTCAGGATTTAAATCCACAACCTCTGAATTTGTAGTCAAGGATCTTCACTGCTCGACCGCGGAGGTTGTCAAATCAAGTTAGAAAATAATCATATTCGTAAAAAGCCTTTACTTTGTGACTTGCCATAATTATAATATACATTAATTTGTTTTAAACCACTTTAGTTTAGATTTTTTATCCACCTGTTTTGGAAGCACCCTTCCTTCGTCAGGACAATATGAAAGCAGTTTTTAAGTGTTTATTTTATAAAGTGATCAGTACATATCCCTCCTGTAGCAGAGAGAAATAAAAATTATTATTTAATTATAAAAACACGTCGTTCTAGATCTTTTTAAGAATTGTATTAGTGCTTTTTGAATATTGACATTGATGTTTTTTTTTTTGCCGTTTACGCAATATTTTTTTGAAAAGGCTTTTTTTTAAATCTCATAATCCCCCAATTGGGGACGCCATGGTCCTACTAAATCCAGACGATTAAGAGTGACTCTTGTACGATATTCATTATATAGGTTTTTTTTTAAATACAGAAAGATATATATCAACTGTGAAAAGAAACGTTATTTGGTTGATATCTGCCTCGGAGGAGACTAAAATAACTACCACTTTTCCTCTTAAATATGTTTTTTCGTCCACTTAGTCGAGGTTTTAACATTTACGCTTGGTTAAGGTTTTAACATGTTCATCAAAGTGCTGTATCCCTCACCTACAATCTCCCACCCTTCCCCAATTCGTGCCCAGCTTCATACACCGCGGTTGTAATTAAGTAGGTACCGCCGCCCTCCGCCGGGCGCGATGGGCGGTGCGGGCGGGGGCGTCCCGCTCACTAAATCTCCCCCTCCCCGCACCCACCGCCCCCCGCCCACCAGCGTGTTATTTTGTCTTATTTCACAATTTCCTCAGATGCGGCGCGGCGAGAAAACGCTTCACCGCGAGACAGCGCTTTCACATCCGTGGCATTGTTTTTGCTAATACAGCCGCGTTCTAGCAACCTTCTTGTTCACACAATCAGTTGAAAATTTCCAAACAAAAGTCAGTTGAAGAATTGAGCGAACGCTCGTCGTTGAAAACCGACGTGAACTATCATTTAAAAAAAATAATGAACCCAAACAATTACCCCACTTTCCATCAAGCCCTATCTAAGATTTTATTACGAAGTTGTGTTCCTCACGAGGGACAGCATATTTTTTACTTTCCTTTTATCAGAGAAATGTGTACCGTTTTCTAAACTCATAATAAAGTCAAACCTGTTTATAAAAACACTTCGCTTTATAAGAATATCAAGAGTCACCTTTTTGACAAATGTTTCATAATTTAATTGCCGCAGAGTGGAGTCGCATCGATAGGTGTCAAATAAAATGTATAAAGTGGAAAAATCGATTAAAAAATATGGTGACACTTCAACGTGGTGTGCGTCACGGTATTTGAATTAAGTTCCCACTCGTTTTATATGAATGATTACTCAGAATACCATATTTTTTTCTCATTCTGTGCAAATTCTTTGTAGCGTTGGGGCCAGGTCTCAAAATAATACTAGTGGAAAATATACATCTAAACTAGAATAGTTGACAGAATCAGGTCATTTTCTTGCTTTTTCCTCTCCCTTATTGACAGGTGATTGATTAGACTTTACTAAAATAATAACACGAGTCAAAAACTTTTTGTTTGTCAAAAATATCTCCTCTACTCTTTGTTTTAAATTTCACATTATTTACCAAAAATTATTTAGGTATTAAAACCAGCTTCGGAAAAAAAATTACGTGTTTATGATGGGCGTATACGGCTTACTGTACATACGATAGTTGGTATTTTTCTCAAAGTGGAATGTTTGATTTTTGACCGGTTAGTAGCTGAGTGGATAAACGCATCGGATTCCAACCCGGGTGTCGTGGGTTCAATTCATCTAGTTTCTAGTCTTCTTCTAGTGTCTAGTTTCAATTTAGCTAACTAAGTCCTCCATCATTGCACAAGCAACATTTTCCGCTTATTATGATGGTAGTAAGAGTTTTTCAGATATATTCAGATATATTCAGGTAATTCAAAACCCGGGAATGTTTATCTTTCTTAAAAAAATATATAAATATTTATTTATTTCTTTTAACTTTAACTAATTAACTTTTTGTTTCTTACATTATTTTTTACATAACCTACCTCACTAGGTCATAAGAACCTGTTCTGAGGTAAGTGGCAGTGAGTACAAGTAGAATAATATTTAAAAAAATATGATATTTGTTACACAATGTTAGATGATGCAACAGATACTGACCGTAAAACTCTCTTGATACCATATAAGATACATTGACAGTACGTAAAGTTGCAAGGCACTAAATCCTATAATTAAAGACAGTGGATACGACATTTTCATATATATCTAATTTTGAAACTGTTAATTCGTGGTGGAATTCCATTTTAATGATTTAATAAAACAAATATATAACTTTATTCCACTTTTATTTTATGACTGTTTATTGTTTACTTGTTTTATTTTATGACTGTTTATTGTTTACTACCCCTGACATCCCCAAAAATAGTATATAAGCTTAGAGTAACAATATAAAGAGACCGTACTAATTTGTGACAAATCGTTGACAAACTCGCAAAATATAGCTCTCTCTTTATGCTCGGTTCTATACGCATATGAGAAAAAGAGACAAACAATTGTTGAAACTCAAAAGTGCGTAAATAGTTAAAAACTTGAGTTATTTTTTGTCCGATATCTAGCAAAAACATCATGGCCATATGTGCTATACTTGGTTGCTTCAATCGAAGTACAAAAAGGACCAAAACAAACAGTTTTCACACGTATGTACCATAAAAATCGTCTTTTTAGTTAGATCTCAAATATTTAACATTCTAACCTACAAAACAACTAGTAACTTACACCAATATGTAATTAATCTTTGGACTATTCGTTCCAATATAATAAACTTCCGTTTGAAATGAGTTTTAGTGGATTCGTAATATTTTTTAACTTAGAGATATTTACTAGCTGTCACATAAGAAACCATTACAGTGGGGAATACCCATATTGTACGGCTTCTGAAAGTATCCCGGTCTCTTTTCTTTCTCATGATACTAACGCTAAATTGTTGGCAAACAGATAAAGACAGAATAATGTTTATCTTTACGGTTTTCTTCGCATCCGATTGGCTGGAAGCATATACGTCATACCTCCCTTGGTCAATCCTTGGTCAAAAAGTGCGGACAAAATTTCGCAATGTTAGGTCTCTACGTTACTCTAAAAAATACGCTCTCAACCTTTTGATCAAACTTTTTTTTGTATACCCAAAATATTATGTGAGAACTAGCCTTAGGGATGAATTTAATATTGAATTTAACGAAGAATCCTTTAAAGCGGCAGTCTTCAGTCGCAATTTCTAAAGAAAGATTTATAAAGCTGCGGTTACACTGAATGCAAATCCTAAATGGTATTCCAGTCCCGAAGACAAAGTGGATACCAATAATAATTTATGGTTGCATCGACATTATTCCACAAAGTAATTGTTCCCTCACTCACTGGAATTCAATTTCTATGGAAATATTAAATTGAAAGAACTAGCAGTGGGCTTTAATTCACGAATCCATAAAAATGACAACTTAATTTATTTTTTTCAGTCAACATTGTCAAAAAAAATACTAAGTATTGGATGGAACGTGGAGGGATTATTCATGATTCTAAAATAGATGGTGAAATAATTTAGGTCACGTACAAACTAGCATAACTCGATTTAACTAAACGCTACGGCCTTAACTCTCTCGCAGACGCTAAAAGAGTAACTAACCATTTCGCCATTCCTACGCAGAAGTAGGCAGAGGATAAGATGTCGCACTACTCTGTTTTGGCACACACTCCACTTTTCAATCACATTCATGATGAATCAAGATTTCACCGGTCGCAAATATTTGAAATACTCGATCATTCCGTGTATTTTTCGCACACCCTTGACTTATTGCATTCACTAGCGCATCATGAGATGTCCTTCTTCACCAAGTTGCTTATATTTTGCGTGTTCATTTTACAATAAACTTACTCTGGCTTTAATCCATTTTCGAAACTCCACATTATTTTTGTTATTTTATAGTGAATATTGCACAAGAGTCCCGACTGCTCCCAATCATCTAGAGCCAGTGAGACTATGGCATCCCCAATCGGGGTATGTTGTAAGGCTTAAGGTAAGGAAGGGAGGAAGGATATGGGAAAGTGGAAAGTTGGGAAGTACCTGGTTATTCAGGTCTAGTCACTGAAAACGGCTTAAGCCATTTCAAGCAACGTTTCGAATCTGATTAGTGGTATTTCACCAGGGCGATTCTTTGAGTATCTACCACGACAAAATGCTTATTTTATATGAATTAAAGGTTGTACGACACATTTGAATGAAATTAATTTTATTTGAGCACACTGGGTATAAACCCGTGACCTCTGGATTCGAAGTCGAATGTCTTACCTTTCGGCCACGGAGGCCATCGTTCTTAATGCGGTTGTACATGGTTTTAGAACACATACACCTCAGAGATCTTATTTCCGCTGCATTCAGTCTACTTTCATATTTCTTCTGCCAGTTCTATACATCTTTGCCACACCTCATTGTTGGTATCAAAACTTCATTGTGAACCACACAGTCCACGGTATCACAAACTCTAAAGAGGTTCAGATATTTTCATAAACCGACACAGCCAAAGGGCATGTATGGGGGAATCGATTGATTCAATAATATGTGAACAGTTATATTTGGAGTTACGCAAACTCCGCCAACTTTTCCGTTGACATGGCGCGATGGTTTATCTTAGTGCGTAGTAAAAAGCCTTAAGTAAATAGATTATTCTACACTGTTCAATCTAAAACATTTCGTGATATAGCCAACTACTTTGGATAAAGCTGAAACTTTGAAGACTTATCCATCTCTTAATGTCGAAACGTAACATAAGCTCGTTAAAAAAAACACGGTTTTATTGAAGTATAAATAGTGAATATATATCGTCGCTAGAAAGGCAAAAGGCGTAAAGGACCCTTTGTCAAAATGAGTTAAATGTGCAGTTATAATAATTTTTATTTTCTGCATCAAATGCTCTGACACTCGTTTGATTCTGAAGACTTTTGTGGCCCTTCAGCCATCTAAAATATATTTACCATTTGGGAGAAGGTTCGACTCGAGCGATACAAGTTTGGGACGTTTTTCAGCTTTCTGTCGCTTCAGGTAATTTATGGAGAGCGTTCGGTTACCTAAGTTTTTTTTTTTTCAAAATCCAACCAGGTACTGAAGAATTTTATTAAAAAACAACAAAAAAAACTTCAAAATGCTCTGGTGCAAACTTTACAAAGTGGCGCTTCAGCTTTTTTGCCTTTCCGGCAACGATGTTACAAGTAGCCTACCTAGCAATTTTACTGTTAAAATCCTAAAGGATAACGAGAGGTTAAAAACAATGAATTATTTTCTGAAATATCCCCGAAATGTTTTTTGAGTTATACAAATAATGGTCAACGTTAAATTAAATCCTATAAACGTAATTGAAACAAAACAATGTCGTTTGCCAAAATTAAATCAAAGAAAGTCTGTGATCGGTTTTGTGAAGTGTTAATTTTATCAGTATTTTCGAGAGTTTTTTTGTTTCATTTAATACTTAATTTAAATTGGTACAAGCAGAAACAGCCGATTTCTCACTTGATTAAATTTAAAGATTCAAGCTGACGTAGATGAGATTCGACAACCTTTTTCAGGTGGTGTTAATTAAATTATTATTTGATGACTCCCAAACAATGTTTTTTTTTGAGACTTATATTGGTTACGTGGATTTTCAGTTGCTAAGCTTGTGACAGATTGTTGTAAAACTATTCGTCACAACCAAACTAATTGACTAATTCACCAGAGTTTCAAGGGTATTTAGGTGATTTTTAAAATTAAATAAAATTAAATATTTGGAAATAAACACGATAAAGCGAATATTATATCGATGAATGGTAAAGGGAAATGAAAATAAAAAATTAAAAGTTCTAAGGAAAAGCATAAAATTAAGTAACATGTTATTTTTTTTATTTCAGGTTTACCCACGTTTTTTCACAGATTTATTGTATCTCACAGACCAACTGTATTTTTTGTGGAATTATTTTTATCTACCAGCGCATGTTAGTATTTCGAAAGCTTCGCTTGTAACATAATTATCATACATTATTTTATGTCACTATTATTTTATGTGTCACTATTATTTTATGTTATGTATCACACTGTTATGTAAAAGCCCATGGGGGCGTATATAATTAAATAAACAAATTACGTATTTTGTGGGTATGAACTTTTCAAAATTGTACAGATGGATATATTATCAAATTAAAAAAGAATCTTTTCAAAAAAAGACAATGAATAAAGTACCGACCTTTAATTTTATTCTGTATTTAAAATGGGTGGCCTAAAGCAACTAATACTTTTTCTTGGCAAGTCAAGTTACACCCTGTGATTTTTCAATCTTTCAAAATATTTAAAAAGCTGCATAAGGGCATTGTATGATTTTTCTGATCAAACTAAATACCAAGTGTATCACCGACACTATGTTTTTTCTCTCCAAATCCTCACGTTACAGCCTCCCTATATGTAACTAATACCTGCTAATTTTTCGTGTGTTTTATTGTTACCGCGCTTCGAACGTCCCGTTCGCAAGAGGTCTCCTTCCGCTCACCGTGACGGGTCGGGAGCGCCGTGAAATCCCCGTATTTGTAAATGTCCCCGGCTCGGCAGGAATTATTTTTTATTTATTGCCACCCCTGCTCCGCGCCCCTCAGACGTCTCGCCTGAGCGGCAGCCATGCGGATTTAGCGGTGGATGTATGCACAGTGAAATAGGGTTACCACAAACACGTATGTAAATAATCAAACAAAAATATGTTCTTCGAAATGATTAAGCTACTTTTTCGGTACATCAAACAATTAATCACGTTGGTTTATCTTAAATATTCACAGGATCGGCTGTAAGAATGCTAAAATAAAATTTGCGAAAAAAATAGCGAAATCTGCTTATATATACTGTCGGTAGCTAAGTGGACAAACGCGTCGGATTCCCACCCGGGCGTCTTGAGTTTAATTCCTCTGCTGGCTTAGTCCTCCATTATTGCACAACCAACATCTTTTGCTTATTATGATGGCAGTTGGGGTTTTTCAAATATTGTCAGGTTACTTGTAACCTGGGAACGTTAGTCTTTCTTTTAAAAATTAAAATTAAAATATCACACCCTGCACAAAAAAAACAATATTTTCATTAACATCTGCTTGCTAAGTCTTCCATCATTGCACAAGCAACATTTTTCGCTTATAATGATTAAATTAGGTGGAATTCAGATTTTACAGGTTAGCCGTAACTTTGAAATGTTTCCTTAAAAATCAAAAATTAAAACTGAGCTCGCGTATGAAATCGATTCAAAGTAACGACAATTATTTTCAAAAGTTTTACTTTTCATGGAATTACATTTAAAAAATGAAGTTATGCAAAATTTGTTTGTCGAAATATGAACTTGCATGCCTAATATCGTCGCCAAAAGGTAAAAGGCCTGAAGTACCATTTTGGGAAGTTTACACCAGAGCACTTTAAAGTTTTTTTTTTTGCATTACAATAAAATACATAAATCTTCAGTGCCTGGTTGGATTTTGAAAAAAAGTTAACTTAGTACACTCATTGAGTTATCTAAAGGGACAAAAAATCTAAACAAGTCCCAAACTAGTATCGCTTGAGTCCAGCCTTTTCCCAAATGGTAAGTATATTTTAGAGGCTGAAAGGCCACAAAAGTCTTCAGATTCAAACGAGAGCAGAAAAAAAACTGATCAAACTGCGTGTTTAGTTAATTTTTTTACCAAAGTGTTGTCTAAGCCCTTTTGCCTTTCCAGCGATGATATAATAAATTGTGAAAATACATTTTAACTTGTTAGTTGAATTTATTATAAACACTTTTTTGTAAAAGTAAAATTATCTTTTTGTGATTCGTGTTGGCTAGCAACATTCTGCTAAAATACATTTAATTAACTCGATGGATACTTCTAAATATTATGTTGTATTTTTTCCAAATAACTAAAATTATTTTACACTTCAATTAAAATAATTGTAGTGCAACTTATTATTTAATATAAATATATCTTTTTTAATGTGTGTCAGTACATGTTTGATGAAAAAAGTCCAAATGCCGATAAAATAAATGATAAATGAAATAAAACAATCATTTGAGTGGGGTAATTTCAAAAATCGGAAAAATGACGAAAGGAATATTACGAAATTGAATAAACCTTTGAATGTATGTATTCCAAATCAGGGCCGTGATGCGTCTTATTACATCTGAAATGTTTGGATAGTTTAAAAACAAATTGATAAGTAAGGATTCCAAATTTTGTAATAATATTTTTAATTTTCATTTAAAAAATCTTGAAATTAGAATTAACTTGAAACCATTAACGCTCATACTTTTCACTAAAGATTTTTGATATTATTTTTTCAAATATCCTCCGATTTGGCTGCCATTTTCGTAATGATAATAATAATATCGATTAAAAACATCGATTTCTAATAAGGTCACAATGGTTGAATTGGTTGAAGCGTTACTCCCGGATAGAGTAGAGGGTCCGAGTTCGATTGTGACCACTGTCTTTTTATATTCTGGCTTTTTCTGTTTCGTATTTATGTTGTTGATTATTGATATTACTTAAATATTAAAAAATAAGCATTAATGCTTTTAAGTTAATTCTAATTTCAATTTAATTGTTCCTGACTCTGTAAGAAGTCAAAAAGATCTTCCGTAATTAAAACATGGATATTTATCCAAGACACTATCTAGGTATTCAATGTACTCGGGCAGAGCTTTGTTTATCATTACAAAGATGGCAGCCAAATCGGAGGAAAATTGAAAAAAAATATATCAATAATCTTCAGTGAAACGTATGAGATAGATTAAAAATGTCGGTTTCTAATAAGATCCCAATGGCTTAATTGTTTGAAGCGTTACTCTTGGATAGAGTAAAGGATCTGAGTTCGAGTCTCAGTTATGACCATTGTCTTTTTATTTACTGTTTTTTTCTGTTTCATATTTGTGTTGTCAATTATCGATATTTTATAAATATTTTTAAAAAATCCTTTTCAACTTTTTTCGAAATCCTAGAAAGCATACACAGCATTTATGTCGAAACTTGCTGATTTAAGCTGTATAAAAATATTTATATTCTTAAACTTACAAATCAGTTGATTTATCGCACAAAGCTTTATTACACACGGCTGTGCCTCTTTATCGAATACACCATAACGTAACAGTAAACAAAGTAGTAAAAGGTAGGAACGAACAAAACATAAACCCGGAGCACATAATATTGGCTACCCTGAATATATTATTTTGAGCTCGTTGAAGGAAACATAAATAATTATTCATGCTGAAACCCAAATAAGTAAAATTTCTGTCTGTCGTATCCTGGAGAAACATAAAACAAAATAGCCCGTTGTGTGTTCAACAGAAATTACATCATCATCTTGTAAATAAATTCATATTTTATTGGAGACAGACTTATTTTATTGCCACATATTTCTTTTCTATACTTTACATGCATTTTGATTTATCCGTGTAACGATTTAACATGTTTTCTTATTCTCAGGTTATATCTGAAAGCAAATAAAATAAAATGGTTTTGCCATTACTCAAAACAATATTGAAAATTGACAAGTAAGAAATGTTTTATTTCATTCTAGTCATTTTTTGTTTCAGTTTTTGTGACTACCATCTGTCGCAGTTTATTTTTTGAGTAACATTTTGTAATTTGAGTAATTGATGAACTGAAAAGTTATTGGCTACATTTTTTTTTTTATTTAGATACAAAAAAAAAAACAAAAGATTATTTTAGCATATCTTTCTTAAATTAGAATACCAAATAATTTTTGTCTTCTTTAAGTCAATTTTTTTTTTCTAATACATTTATTGAGTTACATATTTGGGTGAGATGAATAAAAGCAAGGCTATATGGAGGATTAGGTTTTGATTTGAAAAACTAACAGTAAAGCCTATTGTTCCGCAAAATTTCAATGTAACAAATTTGTGTGGCAGTATATCCTTCTGCCACCCTTTGATTTAAGTCTTATTTAAAAATATTTTTTTAACATCGCAGATTTTTTAATCAAAAACCATTTTTTCTCACTAAATAATATTTTTTTATTAATTATTTAAAAAATTATTTAGTGATAAAAATGGTTTAAAAATCTGCGTTTAAGGCTATTAGGGTAAATAAAAGGAGTTCCAGTCTATTTTAACCGGACGTTGGTGAATCAGCTTAATGTTGAAAATGTTTAATACCAAAAAAAAAATATATCTATTAGACTGGAATTAAGTATACAGGTAATTCTGGAAAATGTCAAAATCTTGTCAGATTTGTCAACATAAAGATTTTGTTCTGGAGTGAAATACTGAAGAAAGGACTTTAAAGAAAACATATGACGCGGAAGTGAATGATAAAATAAATCGGGGACGCTCGAGGAAAACTTGTGACGAGTAAATCAAATACTTGAATCGACCCATGTCAAGAGTCAGAATAACGGTATGTATGAGGCGATGCATAGATTTGAATGAAGCAAGTATGCCAATGCAAAGTAGTGTGATGGTTCATTCTCTCTGCCTACCCTTGCGGTGAAATGGCGCAAAGGTTAGCTAGTAGTTCGTTAGTTAGTGACAGTTGAGGGCGATTAAAATGATTGAATATTGCTTTCGTTTAAAAATTAAAAGTACAGCCGTAACGTAAAGAGGACTTATCTGTTCGATGTCTGGGAAACTTGTAAGTTCCCTCGACTTATTGTCAAGACGCTAAAAATGTATTTTTATTAAAATGACTTGAAATGTAAGCTTAAATGCGTAGGTAGAAAGTATTTTTCCAAGACCCCCGATTACATGAAACATCGAAAAAACTTTGGGAAATAACCGAGACCCGCCCCGCCAGAATATTTGTAGCAAATGCTGTACTCTAAGGAGTGCACTACTCAGCTAAATCTTTATTTTATGGAGATCGCGAGTGTGCTCTCTCTATTCTCCTTCCATCCGGCCCAGGCATGACAACTCAACACTACTTGTAGGATAAACACGAGCAGATGCGAACTGGAAAATGTAATTAACATGTAGATATGTTGTTTTTTTTTAAAACAAACAAACTGACCACCATCGTGCCTGTTATTTTTTACTATGACGCTAAAGGACTTTTTGTTCATTCAACACAGGAAGTACAAATATTTATCTAAATATTATTTTACTATGACGCTAAACGTCATTTTGTATCATTCTGCCACAAGAAATACTACAAATAATTTTTAAATATATTTCATGGGTAGTTATAAAAATGTCGGAGGTTTCAAAAAAGTACATTTTTTTAACTGCAATCTTTTAAATTCTATGAAAAAAAAACATTTTTAAATATTGGTAAAAAGTGCAGTTTTAAACCAGAAAATGCATTTTTTAACATTCTGCTTAAAATTCTAGTATGCATTTCATAAATAATTTAAAAGACTACTGTCAGAAGAAGAGAAGAGAGAATTGTATTTACTGGAAGCCGTAGACATTTTTCTTTTAAAAAAAAACTAAATAATTTTTCAATAAAAGTTATCCTTGTGTATTGAAACCATTTTACATCAAAATGTATTGTATACATATGTATTTTTAGGTGCTGACCCTTAACATGATCCGATCAAAATATTTTATTAACTTGATCGATTTATTTATTCCTCGGGCGTCCTTATTTCTTCTACCATTTACCTTCGTGTCAAATATTCTCCTGGCGCTTCATCCGCTCTACACGTTTAAACCAGTGTATCAGTGGAGGATCACATTGAAGTAAACTTTAAATCTAAACAATTTGTTTTGCTACCCGGTTTCACCCAAAAGTGAATTTCGATGTAAAATGGTTTCAATACACTTTTTCGGATAACTTTTTTATTGAAAAATTTCAAAATTATTAGATTTTTTTTTTAAAAGACAAAGTTAAAATTTCATAACGTCAGAGCTCACTGTTCAATATATTTTCTTTTTTTAATGTAAAAAAAACACATTTAAATAATCTTCTATTATCATAAGGCTTGTTTGTAGCCGTCGTAGACTTGTCTTTCATCTGAGATATATATTGAGAAAAGTCCCCTGAGATTAGATAATACCGGTACATCTCAATTACAGCATCCAATGAATCGAAAATTAATTCAATGGAGTTCATTAGATTTAAATTATTTGGATTTGCGACCGGATTTCTATTTCTAGATGAATAAATTTCAATTCAATTGAATTTTATTAAAAAAAAAAAAAAACCAACAAAAAATTCAGATCGTATTTCAGCATGATTTATGGCAAAAACAGATTATTAGCTGTGGGTCTATAAGCTGAGGGTTCAAAATACGAGGAGTGTAAATATGCATTTCTCAATTTGTGTTTTTCATTTTTCTTTATTAAAATAACACGCAAAAGTATATTTGCACTTTATTTCGGGCTAGCAAATATGGCGCTGCTATTTTCAATTTAATAAATGGGCAAATTTGAACTTTTAAACTTAAGTTAACGTAGAATTGAAGTTTTATTTTAGTTTGGCAAAACAACTACATTTATTGATTAATAAGTATCTTTCTTTTATTCGTTTTCTTTTTCTAATGCAACCAATTATTCTTATTAAGTAAGAAATATTATTGAAAAAGGGAACGATATGAAGTTAATGTCTTTATAGCTTTTGTCACTTTTGACATAGTCACAAATCAACGATTAGCGCCATTTTGTTTGTTGGCAATTTAATAGTCCTCGTTAAACCTCGATGCTATGCTTGTTTCAGCGTTTGAACGAATCGCGATCAGCTGACAAGCATAACAACACGACTGTTTTTCAGAATCTTAATCAAAATTTGTTCAAAAACGGAAACTGACCGACAATTGGCATTCAACGAGAACTGCTCTAATCTAAAAAAAAAATTACACTTATCATTGAATGGACACCGTGTCAAATATGACGACAGTTTGTAACACACCAGCCTAAGGTTTTAAGGAATCAATTTAAATTAACTTTCAAAAGATAATATTTCAAACAATTTTTTTTTTTTTTTAAAGACAAAAATTTCAGCGTTACGAACAACCTGATAACGTTTCTGAAAATAAAACTAATACCATCATAATAAACGGAAATTTTTGCTTGTGCAATTATAAAGGACTTGCGGAGGATTGAACCTGCAACGTCAGAGTAGGAACCGGACGAGCTTGTCAACTCAGCTACTAACCGGTTAAATTAATTATATTTCACCAAATAACTTCCCGTCGAAATATCGAAGCATGTTAGATTGTATTCATTTTCCATTTTTTTTTTTCTTCGTTACACCCAATTGAGACCACTGGCCACTGAACCGCTAGAACGGAGATCTACACTAATGAAAAAAAAGTGGATATCGCCAATTAACATAAGATTTTCCAACTCCTAAGCCCCAGACAGGACAATGAAATTAATTATCTTTTCGAAAAATAATTTCGATATTTGAAATTTTTAAATAAATTTCACTTGAAGTAAGGAAAAAATAAACTTACTTTAGGCACAGAAATACGCCCATAAAACATTTTTATCGGTTTATCTCTTCAGTGCTCATGGTTTTACCGTTCAAGAGCTGGAGAAAATATTTCTTCCCCCGATTGAGTGACGTTTTGAGGCGAGTTGATGAAGGGGCTTTAGGAAGGGATTAAACAAAGGAGGAAAGACAAACGCTCGCAATTCGTTCCACATAAGATCCATTTTATAAAAGAGCGAGTGAAAAATTACTCGTTCTTATGTTACCAACAAACTTACTTACATATCTTATGCCATTATATTCTTTAAATTTACAAATGTTCACCTACGTTTTTTTTTTTTAATTTACACAGGATGTACTGGGGGGAAATATTTTCCCTCAGTGCCTACTTCATCTTTATGGATAGTGTATAGTGGTACTTTTTGGGGAAACTCGGTTCCATGTTGTAGGAGGGAGGAAACACAGAGATCCAAAAATCGTTCCACAGCTCATCTGTAGAACACAAGAACAAGTCATAGATATGACCTATTCTCGTGTGTCACATGTCAACCATGTACAAATGCTGAGGGCACGTGTTTTTCGGCTATGCACTGGTACCAAGGAGACTTATGACGCAAATTCCTCGGAACATCTTTCATTGAAATACCGGTAGAAAAGGAACAACATTCCTACCTGACGTCTATGCTTCATCCTATGAAAATCGAAAATCTAACAAACGGACCGCCTGTTTCTGCGTCGATGGGAGGTTTTTCAGGAATTTCCAGGCTCCTGACCAGAGGCGGCTCTCAAGAGCGGGGCCTATTAAAGATTTGTACGGAGTCAGCAGTTGTTTACTATTAATTTTCCAAACCACTCTCGGTTTTTTTATCAAATGAACAAGAATTGTGAAATTGTACTCAACATAAAAAGAAAAAACTTCAACACCTCGGTCATATTGCGAGGAACGATAAATACAAGATTTAATTTAATTTAATATTTGGATAATTTATATAGCGCCGTTTTTGTGAAAAATCACTTCAAGGGCGCTATACAAATCTTAATTTCTACTTAATATTAATTTTTAGTTTATATAAATATACAGCAACATACTTACCTGGCAGGACACAATCACCATATCATAATAACTTAAAATTTTCATAATTCGAAGACGTCGCACCTCTTGGCTTTGTAATATAACATATGTGACTGGTACGACAGGAGTTTAGCAGAGTTGTTCCAGGATGTAGCCTGTGAGGGTTTTTCTGATAATAGCTAACCTCCAACTGGCACCAGAATAGGAGGAGATTATTCAGATAACTTTCTTCGCAAAAGGTTAAGATTCTTGCCTCTAAAAGTCTAGGATGATTAAAACCCCTCGTAAGACAATCAAATACCTGTATTTAATTGAAAACGCTCATTCCAAAATAACAAAATAATTGATTAAACTTGAATATACCCAGATACCACCGTTCAGAATCGAAAGCAGATAGGGTTTATAAAGTACTTCAATACATATCGCTTTTCTCTTTATCCATCCATTTCCTTTCGCCTCACAACATTCCTTAATTGGTGGTAGGTTGTAAGATAAATAAACTTTGGTTTTGATTTCTTAGTTATTCAGTACCATTTCTTCTTTGATCAGTACTGCACAAAATATTCTATGTTCAGTAGGTACTTTTGAATCCTTGAATTTGCTAATTTTGATATTATCTTCAATAAAAATTTCTCCATTTTAGTAAAAAAAATATTATATTTTACACTTTGTTTTTCCGATATTTGTATCTTCGTATTTACTTTTTTTAATTAAAGCTTTAAAAGTTAATTTTCATTTTATGTTTAATTAATTCTAGACTACAAAGTAAAATATTTTACGTAAAAATCAAATTAGATAATTCTATCCATGACGCCATTTATATTTGCAAATGTGGTCGGATAGAATTTTTCTCACAATTATAATCCATAAATATCGTAATATTTTAAGAATTCACAAGAAACATTTTGTTATTAAAATTGACAGTTAAAAAGTTGATTGGGATGCCGGAATCGGCAAACGCACCACAGCTGGATAATGTGAAGGTTCCGGGTTCCAGTCTCAGTCACAACCAAATCTTTTTTGATCTGTTTATTTTTTTATTTTCATCCTCTTTGAAAATTGTTTATTCATGTCAGTAATTAATTTGTTTTTTTATTATTTTTTTGTTTTTTTTGTTTTCTCTTTGTTTGCTTATATTATCTTCTACCATTTTTTACGTTTTCTCTGTTTTATTAATGTACTATGATTTTTTATAATTTTATAATGTATTTTATATAATGTACCATTCAACCCACTTTTTATTCCCGGGTTACGAATAACCTGACAATATTAAAAAAAACTGCTACTACCATGGAAAATTTTGTTGTGCAATTATAAAGAACTTAAACAGCTGAAAAATTAAACCCACGAAGCCCGTGTGGGAATCCGACGCGTTTGTCTACTCAGCTACCGATCGGTAAAATCATCGTCATTTGAAAATCGATTTTTTATAGTTTTTTTAAATGTTCAAAAAAAGCCATTTTGAAAAAGTTTCAGATTAACAAAAGATCAAAGCTCTTTTATTTTATACATATATAATTAACATAATGTGTTTTGAAATATTAATACAATAGTAATGAAATTGGTAACTGAGAGTTTTGTTTTCTTTTATCTCTCGGCAGCATATAAGACAAAAAAAAAACTCAACAATGGCCAGATATCTACACTAGTTTTTCAAACGGGAAATTCCCAAACCACTAGAACAAAACGAAACAAAACAAAACCCTGCAGCCGGAAACAAAAAGACAAGAACAAAAAGGCACAGTTTGTTTATATTACTGCGCACTTTGTAAAAGGAAAAAGCATGTTTGTTCCGTACTTACTGCAGTCGCCGACGTAAGAGGACAGAAGAAAAATGTTTTCCGGACATCCGGAGCTTTGCTGGCCTGTTGGCTGTTGCCGCCGCCGTTGCCCGTCCAGGAATCGAACACAAAGGAAATTCCGCTGATGGAACAACTGAAGAAAATGTGTTGCATTGATTTAAAAAAACACTGTTTTTTAAGTTATTACGTTATTACGGATGAGAACAGCATTGCTTCTGTAAATGAAGGGGACATACAGGTAAATCCAAAGTTGGACACCAGAAAGATCAAGAAGAAGACTTCCAAAGCAAGCAAAACTACGTTGTACTCAATTTGGAAGGTGTTGCGGCTGAAAGAACTGAAGAGGAAGAGATATGACGATTAAAATAAATAAATAAAATCCCAATCAACCTATCTCTGCCGGTTTATTGTCTGCATTCATGTTTTCACCAATGACTGTTAATCGATCATCAAATGCAGAAAATTACAAACTGTTCAATCAATCTTTATCTGCATACACAATGACATTTCAAATTTCGGAGTAAATACGATGTAACAATTATTGGTATGGGTGTGTTTTTAGTTTTGCTTTATATTTTTGGGGATTTTGTATATTTTATCAGTAGTTAAGTTTAATCCGGCCTCGGGGCTTTATGCAAAATGTACTTGTGTATTGGCATATTTACGGTTTATGAGGATATGTTCAAAATGACAAGCTTTCTGTCGTTAGTTTTTAAAGAATCATATTTTGGTTTGTAAATATTTTTTTGATTGTAAGACGTAAATATTGTAAATAGATGCGTAATTCAAAAATAAATTAAGGAATTTCCTAAAATCTAGATACTTTCATTATACCTCAAAGTGGTGCATTTTGATCTTGTCGAAGTTAAAATAAAAAAGATGTATACAAAAGAAAAACATAAGATAGCTAATAGTTTTATAATGTTTTTTAAGTATAACTTTTTCGAATCAAACGTGGTGTCACGTTTTATAAGAAACCAGTAAAAATGATTACTACCTTGCTTCACCCAAGTTTTAAATTTTGTTCTAAGTTCTTCCATTTTTTTACAATTTACAATCAACGTACACAGTCATGAACTGATATATTTCAGGTACAAAACATAATCATGACCAAAATCTATGAATTCCTTCGTGAGTACGTACGTACGAGGTGTGTATTTTTTTAAATTTGTAACTGATGTTATTTGGAATAATCAAATTTCAAAAAAATTATTTAAATTCCTACCTGCCTAAGAAAATACCTTCCTATGTTGTACTTTTAGCCGACCATTATTTATATTCTGTATTTGAAATGGGTGATTTTTCAGGAATATCAATTAAACTTGCAACTAGTAAATAAACGATTTGTAATTAAGTAGGTTATTAATCATTCTTTGCAAGTCACTAGTTTTAAGTTTGGATTGCTTTGCTTAGTTTTCATAAATGACGTTACAAATATATGTTTAAGATACACGTATAAAGAAATGACCTAACACACGTCTATTTATAACGTTATTGGTATTAGAACATTGGATACATTCCTGTAAAATTATTAATTAAGTATTCATTGATTATGTGCCGAAATAAAAATCAAAATTCGATTTTTAAACGTTTTTATATTGCAGAACATTGTTACAGAAGCATCTTATCATTAATTGTTTTTTTATTCCTGCCACTTATCAAGCCATTAATATAACCGTGCTGGATTCTGTACATGTATATGATCTGAAGGGAAACACGCAGCCTCCGATGAAGGCTTTGTTTATTCCGAATGCGGACGGCCGGCGGAATCGCCATGGAACGTATTCGTATGGCACATTCTCATTATTCTGCACCGTGGAAAATACACCCTTCAATGTTATTAGAGTTGCCTGAAATAATGAAATCTGTCGCCGTTGTTTCGCTGTTCGAAAACTCTCTGAGCCATCAGGAAAGTCCTGCTCGAAAGACAAACAAATAACATCCTGATGATTCTCACGAAAAAGGATTTCACATTGTTTGAAATATTTTTTCAAAAAATATACATTGATGGATAACGTCGAAACCGACTCTATGCATTGTTAGTTAATTTTAGAAAACTTTTTTTTTTTTCAATAATTTTAATCCACTCAAATTTAATATTATTTTTATTACGTTGTTTTATATTTTTTGGTAAAACAATTAAATAATGGCTTTAAAAGCCAAAATAATCGAAATTAAAAACTAGCAGAATTTAATTACAACTTTATTAAACTTGATTTAATTTAATTATTTATAAAAAAATTTAGTGAGTTCTACAAATATAACACAAAAACTATAAATGAATCTTTTATTTTTTATTTTTTTTAAATTATTAGAATTTGTTGTATTATTTAGGCTTTATATAGGATAGAATAGTACGAAATTAAATATTATTATTAAAACGTAGATTAAGTTTTTAAATGAAACGCCAATGGCTAAAATAATAATAAAATTTCGCTATGTTTTCAAACATAATAAATAATTGCTTAGTAAAATTTAAAACCAAAATGAGTTTTTTTGGCAGAATTTAATGACAATAATTCTAGGTAATCCATTTTTTTTCAAACCAAAAAACATGAATTTTCATGATTTCGAAAACCGCGAAATAATCCATTGTATGACCTTTATGTAGAATAGAGTAAACACAGAAAATGTCTAAAGATCTCTTGAAATTAAAACCAGGTCAAATGTAAAAAATATTTAATAATAAAACGAAACCATAACCATTAAAAGAAGAGTGATAAACTTCAAATAATATGAGAATAGAAAAAGATTAGTTTGTGACTAAGACTCAAACCCGGAACCTCCACGCTTTCCGAACACGGCGTATTTACCAATCCCAATTCCGCCATCCCAACTGTTAAATTTTCTTTTTCCTATTTTTGTTATCTTTGAAGTTTGTTAATATTTTTTCAATATTACGATGAAGCGTAAAGCTATAAAGGATGATTTTATTAAAAACAATATACACACACATTGAATACTTTTTAAAAGGTTGCCTTTCAAAACTCAATTAAGTCTTAACAAAATTTAAATAATTAAATTTAGTGAAAAAACGTGATCAAATAAAGTTTTAGCAAACTCTGAGGCTCTTGAAAAATTATTCATGCGTTTTTTCCACTATGCCTCCGAGCATCCTTTTCTCCGAGCCATATTACGGCCATTTAGCGAGATCCAATGGGAAGAGGCTCTCCCTGCTAATATTGTCAGTGTAATTGGATACCTTAATTGTCAATATGGGCGGTCTAACCAGGCGAGAAATACGGGTTGCCAATACTACAATCGATATGTCATATATGTATATATATGTGTTATTCGTATTATTGCCTCTACTCTACGTATTGTGGGAGGTGGAAGTTGTATCAGTATACCTACTTATCCGAGAACCTTCCACGGAACGATTCACCTCCTTGTCGCTGGCGGTATGGCCACCTGGCGTGTAATTTAATTATAGATGGTCTTATATTTATTAGATCCGGGAAGAGCTTACTCGGCTGTAGCTCATTATATTATATCAGAAAAGACAATCTTAGAACACGTAGGTTCTAATGAATTCTCTACCTGGAAAATACAATTTTTATAGGTATACGTATGCCTTAATGAATAACTAACTAGCCATTACGGTGGAACAACACACAACACTGTCTTGAGAGACGCTCCTTGCCTTATCCGCATTTATACATCGTTTTAAACCTTTTTTTTTTCGCCAAAAATGGTTTAACGATTATGTTATGTTTTAATGAAGTATTCCTTCCTTTTGGTTTATCCATTTGTGCGTCTTGTATTTTCGTGACATTTTTTTCTCCATTTATTCGCTCCATATCTTCACCGGAAAGGCAAAAAGTCTGAATCGCCAATGTGGGCAGTTTACACCAGAGCACTTTAAAGTATTTTTTGTTTTACAACAAAATTTATTATTATATAAAAATTTCAGTACCTGTTTGGATTATGAAAAAAAAGTTTACTCGGGTAACTTAATGCTCTCACTGAGTAACTTGAAGCGACAAAAAGCTAACAAAGTCCCAAACTCGTGTCACTTGAGTCAAGCCTTCTCCCAAATGGTGAATATATTTTAGATGGCTGAAGAGCTACAAAAGTATTCAGTATCAAACGAGAGTCAGAGCATTCGATGCAGCAGAAAGAACTGATCAACTTTCTAATCTGCATAATTCATTTTTTGCCAAAGTGTCACTTAAGCCCTTTTGCTTTTCCAGCGACGATATATCAAAACGATCTGATCTTATATTTCTTAATTTTGTTAAATACCCTGATATCGACCTTGTTGTATTTAAGTATTTCACCATTCGTCATACAATCGTGGAAAACATTAGATCCTTTTATTTTCTATTTATGAACGTTGAGCTGCGTTGCACGACCGGGGACCATTTTTACGGCATTATTTTAACCAAATATGTTATGTTTAAGTTGGCAGTAATACTAAGTGTCCGTGATTGGATTGATTTTTTTTTAATTTTCCTGATAAACTGAACGTCATTTAAAGGAAGTCTCTCATTGCATCAACCCTATGATAACGATTAACTGCTTTCCAGATAGTTACGAAACAAGAATATGATAATTTTTTAAATTTATAAATTAAATTAAACTATTACTACTAAGCAAATTTCCCTCGAATTCGATCACAACGTGAAATGATAATTCTACCTGTGGCAGCCTCAGTTATCTCCAGGTGAGGCTGGCACCGCATTGATAATAACATGTAAACTGTACACGTACATGTTTAATGCATGTATAACGGTCGTGACGCCATGCAACATGACACCGCGGACCGCAACGTCTGGCGATGACGCGGGTCGTTTGACGCCGAAAAGCGGTTAGGGGATGAAAATATTCCTACCTTGATTTTCGTACACGGAAAATGGATAAAGTTTTCAATTTTTTATTTTATGTTGATATCCTTAATTTCCTTTAAATTCAATGTTTATAGTTATTAACTTCTGCACTATTGTTTTTGATTTTGGGTGACAAATAATGGTTATTTTTTTTTAAATCTTACTTGTTGTTTTATTTTTAAATAATAATAAAAATAAATCTTATTTAAATACAGTTTACAGTAATAACAGAAAAAGAATAAAAATAAAAGCAAAATAAACATTTTTTTATATGAATACCTCACAAGAGTCTCAACTGCTCCCAACCGTCTAGAGCCAGTGAGACTATGGCATCCCCAAATAGGGTATGTTGTGAGGTTGAAGGTAGTGGGGAGGGGAAGGATATTGGAAAGAGGAAGGTTGGGAAGTACCTGGCTATTCAGATCTGGTCACCAAACACGGCTAAAGCCATTTCAAGCAACGTTTCGATTCTGAATGGTGGTCTTTCACCAGGGCGATACTTAGAGCATCTACCACTCTGGAACGTGCCGCCGATATACTTTTTTATTATTTTTATAAAAATTAAATGTGTTATGACACATATTAATTAAATAAAAGTTATTGTCGCACGCCGGGTTTGAACCCACGACCTTTGGATTCGTAGTCGAGCGTCTTACTACTCGACCATGGAGGCTGTCAAAATACATATGGTGTATAAAGGTGTAGGTACATTTATATATTTTAGCACGAGATCTATACAATGTAAACAGTATATATATATATATATATATATATATATATATATATATATATATATATATATATATATATATATATATATATATGTGTGTGTGTGTATATTACAGAAACGTTAATTGAATTGATTTATATACCATTATCCGTATTTGCTTAATACATATAAACTTAGTTTTTGTTAATTTGTATATAGTTACTACATTTGTGCTCTCGTAATATTGTTCTTCAATATCGATCTACAGTTTATAAACAAATAAAGAATTGAATGTGATATATTAATATATATTTAAAAGACGTGTTAATTATCATTTTATAATTAAAAATTTTTGATTCGCTTTTGCATAACGAGTTTAAAATAGTTTTCGGTAAATAATTTTTAACAAAACACTGTTTTTACGGTATATTGTGATGGTAATGTTCAGTATACGGAATTGCCTGAACCCTGAAACATGATGTTTTCAACAATTGTATTGAATAAAATCTTTTTTCTAACGCATTGCTATTTACTGAATAAATAACAATCAAAAGCATTAATATTTCCTGTTTTAATGCTAATTTCCTTGAAAACATTATAATATAATACTTTCATTTAATTTATTGTGTTTGTAAAAATATATGTGTTTGTTCTACATCGTTTTTTTCCGTCTTGTTATTAGATCCTACGAAAATATTTTTTATTTTTCTCAAGTTTCCAAAATAATATTTCCTGTCATTTTAACATGTAAATTTATTAACAGTATTTTTGTAACAATTTGTCCCACAAAAAAACGTTTCCACAGAAGATGTTTTTTGTTAAAAATTGGTACAAATCTAAAAGTATTTTAAAGTTATTTAACTTTAGTTATCGTCTTGCTATTTAAAGTACCAATCTATAAAATCTACTTGAAGCAAAACTTGTATTAGTGTCGACCATAAACTAGTTTTTTTTACACAAATTCAGTGGGATTATAGCCTCCCCAATTGAGGTACATTGTGAGGCTGAAGGGAGGGGAAAGGTATATGGAAGACAAAGGTAAGATAGGTGGCTATCCAGATCTGGTCACTAAATTAGCAACGATAGTATTCTGGATAGTGGTATTTCACGATGGCTATACTGAAATTATGTACCAGTCTTGTGATCGAAAACTACCAAACCGACTATCAGCTAGTGTAAAATAATAAAAAATTATTAAGATCCGTGATAAATAGTTAGGATGCCGGTGAATTCTCTAAGAAGTAATTACTGTCTGTATATGTGTTTTTTCCTTAAATATATACATTAAATATAGTAAAATAAAATATCTTAGTCCGTTGCCCCAGTTTCAGAGTTAACGTGTCCACTTTTATTGGCAATAAAAAGATACAACCTTCCCGAAAAGTTGTTCCAGCGGTGCACCAAGTTTTCTCGTTAAGTTCTATGGATGGAGTCCTCCACTCTTTGTTGGACAAGCTCTTTGCAGAGACTTTTCCCCGATACATTAATTACCCCCGATTGTTTCGCACTGGAAACTTTCGCTACGCCCCTGTATTAGATCGGACTTTCCATAGACAGGTGTTGATAAAGAAAGGACTATTTTTTTATATTCTAGCTGTGAATCTAATTGTTTGAGGTAGCTTAAACTCTCAAACGGCGAGATCTGGCGTCATAAAAATCGATTACCATTTTTGTTTGTAATTTCTAGGTCCGCACTTTTTTTGTTTTGTTTTGCAGCTTCATTTCCATATTTTTTAAAAATATATCACATAATTGTGAAAAAATAGTTAAAGTGAAACCTATATCATTTTGTATTCATTTTGTATTCATCTAGAATGACTATTTTATTTTATTTATTGAATTATTTAACTCTGGAAGAATGCATTTGCTGAAAACGCATTAAAAAAAATGATTTCTTTTAAATTACTTACATGTTTTCAATACTTTTTTTACACAAAAAGGTGTAATACTAGTTTTTATATGAATAATTTTACATTTAAAATTTTAGTGATTTTAAGAAACATTTTACTTCAACCTTGTTTTCAATGTTTTTAATATTGTTATATAACATCTACTATTATTTTAATTTTCACTTTTCATTCTTACATAGGTATTTACTGTGAAACTTTTAAAAATATTATATGTTGTTTTTTATTATCCTTCAAATTAATTTCAACAAATACCTATTATTTTATTCAATCGTAGTGTTTATTTTAGATACACTTTATCGCTGCAATGTTTAAAATTATATGAAGTAGATTATGTTAATATAAATGCCTTTAGTGGGCATAAATATATAATTTACCTTCCTACTTTTGGACTCCTCTCAAACACACCATTGAAATTATTTATATTTTTAAGAAAACATATCAATATTTGAAATTGTACAGCAATTTCATCAAAAATTGATCTTATTTTGGAAGACGCCCACAACACGCTTCTAATGGTTTATCTCCTTCGTCGGTTAAAATGGAAAATTATAAATACTACTAATATTTCAAGTATGTACAAATAATATGAAACGTATCGGCTGCCATCTTTGTAGGAGAAATTTCGGCAGATATTCTATTTGTGTTTTCTAGTTGAAATCCAAAACCTATGGATCGGTTCGCAGCCACCCTCACAAACTCCCCAGTGACGTCACTGCACCTGAGATTGGTCGGAACATTAAGAAGGATTATGGCCTGATCCGGGGGCGTTTTACTAAACTTTTATACAAAGTTAAGCACCTAACGCAGTACTTTTCAAGTAGCAACTTGTAAAATACCTAAAAGGAGTCAAGAGTTTTATGTTTCCATGAGCACACACAATTCCGTCATCACCGCACGTTCTTTTATTATTTACACTTCACCGTATAAATACTTTACATTTAAATACACAATATTGTGGTAAAATTGCCGGATGGAATGTTCTTTAAACGAACCTTTTACGACGTATCGTGGATTTGTAAGGTTGGGGTGTTTCAATACCAGTCACATTTTATAAATGATCAAATCGGCGATCAGCGCCATTATAACTTTATGAAATTTTAACGGTTCCTGTTGGACACCGATTCTCAGCCTATTTCAGCATTTGTTCAAATTTTAAGCAGCTTTCAAGCTGACCGATCATGATGTTATGCTCGACAACTGAACCTAAGCTAATTAAGGAGATTTTTAATGAAAAATGCTGCTTCTGTACTGAACATTGGGTAATTATTTTCGGCTCTTTTTTCATAAGGGAGCTTGTTAAAAAGCTTATTGACAGAGTATGATTCGTGGTGATAGCCCGCCGCATTAAGTTAATAAGTTAATATATTTGGCCTTGGTTCTCAGTCTGGCTTTTTTTCTGGTTATGGACCTTTTGTGCAGTTATTTTAAAGATGTTATTTATATTCAAAACCTTAAGATTCGTTGAATAATTCTCAAGTCGAATACTTTAACAGTTTCTTTAGAATTATTTTAATGAGTCTTCTTTGGAATATTTCTAGTTGGGCTAAGTTAGTTTTATATGTTTCCCCCAGCCTTTTTCCATATTGCAGAATTCTTTTTTTGTAACTTGTGGTATTTTTTTTAGCTCAGTAACATAAATTTTTGCGGAATATTTCATTGTATAGAATAATACATATGAGCTTTTTAATTACTCTGATCGTTTTTGTAATATGTTCTGTCCATTTAATATATTGATGTTTTGTTATTAGCTATGCAAAATCCTTTGCGGGAGTACGTACGACCGTACGAGTGTGAAGTTTTCAAATTTGGATCTGATGTTAGTTAAAATTATAAAAATAATATTTTCAAATTTGCACCTACCTAATAAAGTACCCACCTAAAATGTATTTTAGCACACATTATTATATATTTAAAATGGGTTGATTAAGACAACTTATATTTTTTCTTGGCAAGTCACCTAAATATTTGATGGAATTCTTTTTTCCAGCGTTGAGAATTTACTTTAATGAAATTTTATTTTCTGGTTAACTTGTACAAAAGTTATTAATAATATTTAAATTTACTGTTGCATCAAGTTCTGTCGAAGTTAAATGACACATTTTCTCACGTTATTTTCTACGATATTTGACTAACATATTGTTCCCTTGCTTTACACAATGCGGACAGCTGTGACATAAAATTTGATTTATTTTATATTCTTATCACTTATAAAGTACAATATAATTAACCACAATAATGTGCAAATGTATACTTCTTTTATAAGCATTTTACTTAATAATTGTTATTTAGATGCAAAAAAATATTTCAATCGAAAACGAGGTAGGGCGAAAATAATTTTGGCTAGAGTAATAATAAAATGAGGTCAATGCATATAACACAGTGCATTATATTTTCAAATAATGTTCCCCTCGCTGTTACGTGTGATTTTTAGTAGCATCTTTAAATATACGAGTGCAAAACCTACACGGTTAATTTACATTCCCCCCTAGAGTGTGTTGATGGCTTTTGGCTTCTGCGGCAGAAAAAGCCTTTATTCTCCACGGGTAATAATGATAATGACTTCCCAATCGTGGTGTAAATTAAAGGGAGGGAAGTGAAGAAAATTATTTAAAGCCTATTTGAAAAAGAAAACATTTTAAAATTCTGGTTCGTGTCAAAAAATAATTTTGTTTTAAAAATGGTAAATCGTGATGGAATACCATTTTAAAAAAAAATTTTAATGATTGAGAAATTTTTTTTACAGGTTTTGATACAGATGGATTTTTCTCAGAAACTGTAATCTATTTTTTGAGTGTTCTAAGCAAGGTAAAAGCACCTATTTGACGAATAGATTATTGAAAAAAGAACAAAAGTTAAAAAGAAAATGAGTAAGTGTAATATTATGGTAAGAGGAAGGTTTGAGAATGATAAGAAGTTGTTATTTAAAAAATAATAAACGTGAGAAGAAAATATTTTTTTAAGCATGTGCGAACTAAAAACGCTAAATTAAAGGTTCAGCACATATCGGATTTTATCAGAAAAACTTCTTGAACGGTGAGCTCTTGTATCATTATGGGGAGCTTTTTTTGTCACCGCAGCTATTTTCAGTTTCATCATTATTTCTAAGATGAATTATGGAGCTGTGAAATATCCATAAAGAAAATAAAGAAAACGCCGTATTATTCGTTTCAAGTTTGATGGATTAAAATAAACTGATTTAGGCTAATATTTACATTGCATAATGTGGTTTTAATGTATTTTTGTTATTTATTTATTATTTTCATTAAATAGGTACTATAATGCTAAAATGAGTTTCATTGCATTACATGACGGCCTCCATGATCGAGTGGTAAGACGATCGACTGCGAATTCAAAGGTCGCGGATTGAAATCCGGTGTGAGTAAATTACTCTTATTTAATTAACATGTGTCATAACACATTTGATTAATAAAAAATAATATAAAGTACATTTGGGGCACGTTCCAGAGTGTTAAATACTCTAAGTATCGCTCTGGTGAAAGACCACACTACAGAATCGAAACGTTGCTAAAAAATGGTTTTAGCCGTGTTTAGTGACCAGATCTGAATAGCCAGTTACTTCCCAACCTTCCACTTTCCCATATCCTTCCCCTCCCCACTACCTTTAGCCTCATAACATACCTCGATTGGGGATACTTCTTGCTGGATCCAGACAGTTGGGAGCAGTTGTGCGGTATTCACTGTTAAAAAAAAGTTTTTTAAACATGATTTTTCGATGTGGCCCGGAATAGGACCTATTATTATTAACATTATATGAATTCAACATGTCAATTTGACTTACCTAAAACGGGAGGATCCTCCTAGTTGTACAGTCAAACTTAAATATGTGACGCTTTCTGTTTTAAAACAAATTAAAACGCGAGATTAATAAAGGTCGGCGCCTGTATTCTCAGTTCTTCAGACAAAAATATCTCAAATTGAATCGATTCCATAAAAACGACGATCAGAAAAATTAATTTGAAATCCCAGAAGAAGTAGAGCGACAGAAATTCCTGGAAGTTTATATTCATTTAAAAAAGACAGGCCTAAAGAGGGGAACACTCCTAATTCAACGAATCACACCAAGATCGTTTCGCAAAACGGTCACCAGACATAAAAAATACTGCGAAAAATTCAATATCGTATTCTTTTACGATTCTTTCCCTTATCTGGATTGATTTCATTCCATAAACTCGCAAATAAATTATCTTTTTTTATTTCATTGGTTCAATTTGTATTTCGTTTTCCCCTTTGTATTAATTCCCAGAATTGTAAAATTGGTTACATCTTCGTCTGTTGACGGGTTTGTTGACTACTTCGTTAAGCAATTTATATCTAAAGTTCCGACGAATACAAATGCGGTAGGTATTTGTAACCTTTAGAATGCCGGATTTCCGCCAAGTACAACTTCCGTCGTACCTTTTAACTGTAATATTGTAATAACTTACCTATGTTCTACAAAAAAATGTTTTTATCAATTACGCAATCTTCTTAGATAATGTATCAATGTACTTTTCAAATTGGATGTCAGTGGCATTAGGGTCTTTTTCTGGAATAGTTACTAATTTCGGAGAATTGTTTTTTTCTCCCTCATGTCACTAAATGCAGTTTGATTAAGAAACGCAAAAATCCTTTTCTCGTTTTATTGGTTTTTCGTGCAGATAAATAATTTATTTTTTTCTTAAATGAAAAAAAATATATAAGAGAGGTTCACGCTTGTACGCATGTTATGAGATAATCTTTGAATTGGCGAGTGTAAAAGTTGAGTAAAAAAATACTTAATTTTAAAGTATGTAGACTTGACGGTCACTCTTGTACGCACGATAGTGACAGAGCTATATATGTATATGTGCATCTAAATATATCTAAGGTAGATGCAACTTTAATTAAATAATTCCATCGCATTGTATATTGGCGTGTTTTTATATGAGGAAGTTCTGACTTGCGGTGTGTAAAACGTCACATGGTACCTCGCACGAATGTTCTTACTTGGGGCAAACAAGTTGATCTCCTTTAGTATATATGGGTTATAAATACCTCCAGAAATTTACTTATTAAAATCTTTACACAAAACATCTTCCGGCGGGCTAGCAGGGTGTGGAAAACTAGCATTCCTCATTGAAATAATGAAGGAAATAAAAATGGGTTATATGTACACTCCCTCGTGTACAAGTAACGCATAAACCTATTTTGCTATTTTTGTTATGGTGCATGACAAAAACCCTTTTTTAATTTCTAACCTTCATTCACACCAGCTGCTGCTACTGGCTCATACCCCAATAAAATGGGTCAAGGAAGATCTTAAGGCACATATTACAAATTTATCATTTCCGTTTCCTCATATATTCTAAAATCTAGTTTAAGACGAGATCCGGTAAGTTCGCCGTAAGATGGAAGATAGAATGCGAAGAGCTCATTCTAATGTCGATTTGCCGCCATTACGAGAAAACATCTTCCGGCTTAAGGCACATAACGCCTTTTCAATAGTAGGCGATAAAAATCCAAAGCGATAATAAGCTATTAAAGGGAAGTCCCAACAAGGTCGGACTAATCTCTGTACCGAATAGAAAATTATCATACAAATGGTTTAATTTAAGTTTCTTCAGTTTTCATTCTTCCGGGCGATAGCTGATACAAAACGGTGCTTTGCTTTAACGACTTTCGGAATTATTTCAAAGCTTCTCTTAAGATGGAGGCTGATTGAAAGAAGATTAAATTTTTAATATCGTCACCGTGAAGAAAATTAATTTTAAAGTTGGGATATTCCGTCGGGTCAAAATGCGATCATTAAGTTTTTTCGTGGGGTGTTGATAATAAAATGTTAAATCGAACCATCTTTTCGATTAAACATTTTAAAAATATTGCAGTCGTAACCTTTATCGGTGAAAATTACTAACGGTGTAAAAATAAAAGGAAAATGAGATTATTAATATCTTTAAAAAAAAAAATTCACTTCGTGATACTAAAAACGGACCAGGGTTTGGAAAGAGATGCTTAAAACTTATTCCAAAAGTTCTTCTGTAAAAATAAAAATGGACAATTCAATTTGCAACGCCATCTATGTTTGCAATTGTGTCCGGTTGGAACTTGGTTAAAAAAAATTATAAAAATGGCGCTCATAAATATTGTAAATAATAAAAATAATAATGCTAAAACTTTTCAAAAGCTGGGATGGTGAAATAGATAAACGCGTCACGTCCAAATTGTGTGGATGTTTCGGGATCGAGTATCGGTCACAACCTGAACTTTTTATTTTCTGTGTCTTTTTCTGTTTTCATATTATTTGAAGATTTTTTTATTATTCTTTTGGTAATTATTTGTTAATAGTTAAGTTTATACGTTTAGTTATAATTACAACACCGATTATATAGTGCAAGTGCCTATAAGGTGATATTTCACAAAAATATCGCTACATAAATTAGCCAAGTATTATTATAGTGATGAAAAATTGAGCTCTAGGTTGAAAGTCTCACGCTCGATTCCCTGCCTTTCTAAAAACCTTGTAATATTTAAGTGTTTCAATACGAGTAAGGGGTTATTTCCAGTGGCGGCTCGTGAGTTTTTAGTGTACTAGAGTGCTAAGATTGAAAAATATGACAATGTTAGTGTTGTTGTAGCCGAAAATATATATTTTTTTTTTTCAATATTATATTTTTTGTATCAATATTTTCAGGATTTTTCAGTTTTGGTGGTGCACTGCACGGATTTCTGAAAAATCTTCATACAAAAAGTTGATATTTCGAAAAAAAAAAATGTTTTCGGCTACAAAAACATCAATGATGACGTTTTATTCAATCTTACCACTCTAGCACACTAAAAAGTCACGAGCCGCCACTGGTATTTCACCACCTCTCAGTAAGCTGTCGATTAGCGCTACTCTTATGATAGCGTGTTATCCGTTTCATCACCGCTGAGTAAACCTACGATTTGCTGCTACTCATTAGTTAGTACATATACTTTACTGATTTAAAATGGCGCAGAAATGTTTTGACAGCTGGTGGGTGTAGCGAGTCGAGTTTTATGATGCCAACACAAAGTTGATGTTTGACAATTAATTATGGAAGTGGTTGAAGATCTTAATATTAGATACGTACGGGTTATGGCGAAAATACGTAGACCGCGAGTTTTCATTTTTTATGTTTTAGATCAAAACTTACTTATTAATACTGATTTTAGATTAAAATTTCGCTTGACAAATCTTTCATTGGATAGATCAGGCGTGCATGTTATATACAATCTTGTTTGAACAAACACATCATATTTTTCACATTGGATTTTTTTATTTACTTGACTTATTTCTACCAAAATCTGCATAAAGTTGTTTGGCCGTGAAAACAGACACAAATATGCACTAACGACCAAAAAGGCACAATGCCCAATGTATGTGCAAATGAGGTCAATCCGAGGTCTATCACGGTATCACATACATGATTTTTGCGTGCTTGATTTTGAAATACTCTCTAACAAATATTTTTCAACTGTTAATTCAGCCCTTTAACAAATTATATCTTGCCAGTATAGGTGTTTGATCTATTTTGAGTAAACCTCGGATTTAACTCATTTTTGCATTCTTGTGCCTTTTTGATTGTTAGTGCATATTTGTGTCTGTTTTCACCATTAATGCATTTTTCGGCCAGTTAATTCTTCAAATATGAGCTGTTCAAGTTGGGGATGACTTTGCTGTCACTGGTTTGCCAATATTATATTTTCAGTCGCGGTATCAATCAACCGTCCCAATATTTTTGGCATTTTTATAGTGCAAATAATCCGATGTCTAATTTGCGAACATTGCATTACTTCGTTAATAATAATTATTGGATAGTAATTGAATTGGAAAAAATGCGTTATTTACTAACGTCAATTTATTTATCTCTCAGGTCTAATGTTATAAATCCGATTTAATGAAGACAGTTGTATATGCTTTTTTGACACCTATACGTGTTATATTTTTTTGATAATTTTACATATTATTGCCTAAATAAATTATCATATTTTTTGTAGTTGCATTGGATAGCGCGGAATGTTTCACTCATAGTAACATATGTATAACACGGAATGAATGAAGCCTCGGGAGACCTTCACCCAGAAATAATACAATAAATAAGTAATTTAATCGAAGAGGTCTGTGATAGAATTGGTCAGGAATGGCAATAATAATGCCTTCACCTCCCATCAATCCTGGAAGGCTGAAGCTTTAAATAATATTATTCAAATTGATGTCCCTTCCAAAACACACGACATGTACAAATTTAGGTAGCAACAAACGTAATTGAAAAATGGCCGCCTCCGCGTACAAATCGTTTTGAAATTGCACATATAAAACAGATGTATGCGTCTGGTAGTAAATTACGGGTCCAAATTTATTCAAAACGAATTCAACCCAACCGTCTTTGTAATATGTTGATCGTACATAGCCCCGTATTATATGGGCAGGTTTTTTTACGGCCCGGGCCACGGGGCCACACATTTCAGCTATCTCGTAACCCCTTCGGATTAGAAAACTGCAGAGGCACTAGTAAAAGTATGGAAACAAAACAATTGATGATTCAAGATTACTGCAATTTACAAATCGATGTCTTATAGCCACCAAGGCACGGTATCTCCTTTTTTTTTCGAAAATAGGTTATGAACTAGACTCTTCTAAGGTGAACCTAAATTTTTAATTTTCTATGGCATCTCTGCTCACAACATTTTAAAAACATGAACGTCTTTCAACGTGTCATTTTTTCCAAGAATCCTAATTTTTTTTATCTTGTTTATATTGTCTTCAATCCATCTAAATAGGCGCGTTCTTAACGTATCAATCAATCTGAAGTAATAGCATATAATTTGAGCACTTTGTTATATTTACTATTATTTTAAAATAAACTGCAAACAGAAGTGTAATGTGACAAATCCGAGGATATCAGCTAATATTAGACGGTAACCGCTCCCCGCTGTTATTTCCAAATGCCATAGATTAGAAATGACGAATCTATGATAAAGGTTTTCACTCTAAGACATGTGGACATTTTTAATAGTCCACTGGTATAGTTAGAATTTTTGTACAAAAAACATGAATCAGACATCGTTTTGTTCAAGAGCCGAGTGTTTTGAACCTTGTGTCATTCTTTATCATTTTCAATTTTCACTATTTATTTGAGTTGGAAAACTGTAAATGTAGTAAAGGCGATTTATGTGTTTTTTTTTAATACTTTCTTAGCTATACAAATTCATATACAGAAATCTTTTATCAGAAATTTGAGGAGCGTAAACACGTGATGATAGCGTAGAATTTTTTTTTAATGGAAGACGGTTTCTGGTCAACTCTATTTCGACAATTAAGCCAATGTATGCATATTCACGAACAATTATTTTCGTCTATGATTTTTTTATCAAATCGAAGGTTAGAAATCGCTTTGCTAAATATTTTACTGAATGTTTGTAGGATCAAGAGTTTCCATATATAATATACATTGGCCAAATAACAACAAAACATCTCAGTGAGATTAAATGTGAAAACTTATTGCTCTTGATCAATTTAGTACGTTTACAATAGACCTAATTGTAACTTTATTTTAATTTGGTTGCTATTTATCTGACAGGGGAAGATTTTTTTTAAATCATCCTTTGGGTAAATAAAACAACTTTATTAAATTAAAAAATAATACTTTAACATGTCTATTTTTATACAACTCTTCTGTTGATAGCGTATTGCTCGAATTTAAGAGAGAAGTGTACATCAATGTATATTGTTTGGATAGTTAAATACTATATTATATCGTTGCTGGAAAAGCAAAAGCGCTGAAGCGCCATTTTGGGAAGTTTACACCAGAGCACTTTGAAGGTTTTTTTTTTGTTTTACAATAAACTTTACAAGTCTTCAGTACCTGGTTGGATTTTGGGAAAAAAGCTCAGGTAACTCAATGCTCTCACTGATTTACATAAAGCGACAAAAAGCTAAAAAATTTACAAAAATTTGGTCGCTTGAGCCAAGCCTTCTCCCATATGGTAAATATATTTTAGATGGTTGAACGGCCACCAAAATTTTCAGAATCAAACAAGAGTCAGAGCATTAGATGAAAAAACAACTATTGCATATTTAACTCATCTTTGATCGAAGTGTCACTTAATTCACCTTTTTGCCTTTCCGGTGAAGATATGGTATTTTTAAATTAATTTATTTGTGAGTACACACGAGTTGTAAGCTTTTCAAATTTGGAACTGACGATGTGTTCAGAAAATTATCTAATTTAAAAAAATCCTTTTAAATCCCTATTAACCTAATAAACTACCTGTAATGTATTTTGGCAGACATTATTCTATATTTGAAATAGGTGGATTAAAGCAACTCATTTTTTTTTTTCTTTTCAAGTCAAGTCAAGTTACATATCCCGTAATGTTTTACGAGTAATAACTAGTTAGTAGTGCGGTTCTTGCGTTATATTAAGTGTGTTTTATATTATGTTTCAGATAAGTTTCGTAGATTTCCTGAAGAATGGGGCCTACTTTTAAACACACTTGAAAAAAAAAGGCTGTTCATTCCTGTTGCGACACTGCCACTGCGAAATTTTGCTACTAGATATGTAGTGTCTACATATCCTGGCGCATTCTTCATAGTTATTCCATCATCAAGGTAGCCACCCGATATCTACACTTGTAAAAGCGATCTTTGGCGTGAGTTGCGATAGCGCTGAATACATTACTGGGGAAATATGAATTTTAAATTGTTCTACGATATCCATCCCTGACGTGTGGTCCTGGTGTACTGGTGTCCCGGTGTCATGGTGGGTAGGTAACGGCCTCATACCGCCTACATCGGTCAGAGTGTCGTAAAAGACACAGATTTGAATTACGGTTTTACTGATCGTGTAATACGGGCTTTAGGGCCGCCCGGATATATGATCCAGCCGATGCCTCTCCGCATTTTACATTGTTTGTATTTAATATTAACTGGAAAATCGTTACTAAGCTCCGAACTAAACACACGGGGAAAATTTTGTTTATTTTTCACATAGCTTTCAGTAAAAAACATATTAAACATTAAAAAAACAGGTCGTATTTTTTGTATTACATCAACTATGAAATAATCTTAATAGATACAGTTTTGTGTTAATTTTTTTGAACCCTATATTTAAACCATACTACCAAATATCCAGAAAAAAACATTAAAATAATGTAATCGGAAACAAAAAAAATGCTACGACTGTTTTTTTTTAAGTGCAGTCATCATGGATCCCATCTGCCTGGAGTCAGGAGAATTATAACAACTCCAATTGGGGTATAGTTATTGTAGGGTTCGACAAAATTAAGGAAAAAGAGACGAAAGCAAAAAAATTGAGAATAAACTAGATTTTCAGTCATTCTCGGATGGGAAAAAGCTTATTAATTATCAATCAAATTTTATTTGTACTTCATCGTGCTTTGAACCCTAAACCTCTAAAATAACTGTCTAATTCATACCGCTCCGCCACATAGCTTGTTATATTGTAATATTTTTATAAAGTATAAAAATAATATTGATAATCTAAAACAAATATAAAACAGAGAAAAGCCAGAAACTAAAAAGAACAATAGTCATGACCGAAACTCAATCTCGGAACCACTCTATCCGAGAATAACACTCTGCCAATTAAGCTATCAAAACCTCATTATAAAACGACATTTTTAAACGATCTCATACTTCTATTGAAAATTATTAATATTTCTTCCGATTTTAGGCTGCCATCTTTTGATGATATTCAAAGTTCTACCTCAACACATATTGAATATCTAGATGGTGTATTGGATAAAGTTCCATTTTTTTTTTTAAATACAGAAGATCTTTTGACTTCTTACTGAGTCGAGAATAAATATTAAAATTGGAATCAACTCTAAATCATTAACGTTTACTTATTATTAAATATTAAAATCATATTTATAATCTAAAACACAAATAAAAATCAGAAAAAAGCCGGAAACTAAAAAGAACAATGGTCATGACCGAGACTCGAACTCGGAACCTCTACTCTATCCGAAAGTAACACTCCGTCAGTTAAGCCATCACGCCCTAATTATAATGCATTGTTCTTTTTAGTTTCTGGCTTTTTTTCTGTTTCATATTTGTGTTTTTGATTATTAATGTTATTTAAATATTTAATAATATATGAGTATTTATGATTTAAAGTTTATTCCAATTTTAATATTTATCCTCGACTTGATAAGAAGTTAAAGGTTCTTCTGCATTTGAAAAAAAGGATATTTATCCAAGACACCATCTAGGTATTCAATACGTGTTAGGGTAGAACTTTAAATATCATCAAAAGATGGCAACCTAAAATTGGAAGAAATTAAAATATTGATAATTTCCAATAGAAGTATTGGATCGCTTAAAAATGCCGTTTTATAATGAGGTTTTGATAGCTTGAAAACACCAAATATTTTTAACGCAGTCATTACTTATTACGTAAAAATCATTTTTAGCGTATAATTAAAATGCCGTCCAACTGTGTTCCACTTGGGAGCGACCCCGCTACAAATGACGTCACTCGATTTATTCGATATTCCATTCAAATTGATGAGACAGTGTTACCCTCCATAAATCACAAAGAAACAATAAATAATAAATGGCCGCCAGCCGACGCGCTCTAGCAATAGCTGTCAACATTTAATAGGCAAAGTCAATCTATTAAAACTTGAATCGTTAACTTTGTGAAAGCTTCGTTGCAAGTTTTAAATCAAAGTGTTCCTGGGTTATTAGTTTTTAACGTTGTTAAATTCAAGCACTTCCTGAGAAGGTCTTTAAAAGCTATTATTATGACGGTTAAACTTTTAACATAAAACATTACTTTATGTATCTTCTCGTAACTTACTGCAGGGAATCGAGCCTCGTTTCGTGGGCACAGTAGACTATTAGAGTAGCTATCTCTCGAAAGCTCGCTGTGAAACCCGACAATAACTTGTAAAATGATACATCAGTACGTTAAGTACTGGCATTAGTTAGATATGTATTGACGTGTAAACACTTACGTCGCCGGAATGGTGAAAGGGTTGAAGTGCCATTTTGAGAAGTTTACACCAGAGCATTTTAAAGTTTTTTTTAAATAAAATTCATAAGTGTTCAGTACCCGGTTGCATTTTTTTTAAAGTTAACTCAGATAACTTAATGCGTTCACTTAGTTACCTGAAGCGACAAAAAGGTTTTAAAAAGTCCCAAACTTGTGTCGCTCGAGTCAAGTCTTTTCCCAAAGGGTATATATATTTTATATAACTGAAAAGCCGCAAAAATCTTTAGAATCAAACAAGAGTCAAAGCATTCGATGCAGAAAACAAAACTGATCAAAACTGCATATTTAACTCATTTTTGACCAAAGTGTCGTTTAAGTTCTTTTACCTTTCCAGCGACGATATATTTCGACACCCCATTTTTACTCGTTATGTAAAAATAATATTTTTTTGTCGTAATAAATTAATCATTAATACATATGGCGCCTTTTTTAATTACATGCAATTTTTATCTGCAAAAAGTAAACGTTTTTCATAATCGCAAATGTGAAACTTAAAGGCTAGCAATGCTTCCTTTTTTTATAATGTTTTTCAAAGTAATTTATTTTAATTGTGTTCTTAATCGAGTGATCGATTAAACTTTTATTTTTTAATTGGTGTTTTTTTATTTATTTTATAAGCCTCGTATTGCACACTCCATACGACCATACAAAGGGTTCAATTCCTATACTAGCTAAGTCGTAAATCCTTGCACAAGCAACATTTTTCGCTTATAATAATGGTAGTGGGAGTTTTTTTTATAATATTGTCAGGTTATTACTAACCCCAAAATGTTTCTCTTGTAAAAACAGTTAAAACAAAAGAAATAAGAAAAATATAAAATCGTTTTAATTCAATTGATCCGCCTTAATCTAATAATGCGCAATTGAGGTGAAATATCACAAAACTGCGCTATGAAAATGCAATATTACCATTATGTTATATCGACCTTTCTTAAAAATGACCGAAAGTCGAGATAGCACAATTTATTTATTTTAATGAATTTCAGATTACAAACTTTGAAAGATTGCACAGCATAAACATATTAGTTTCACCGTGACCATCTCATTCCACAAAGTTTAGAAACAATAAACAAATAACTGTGTGTTGAGAAAATGTGTTACCAATTTTATTTTCCGAAAAATAAAGGCAAGAATAAATATAAGATGACAAAGAAGGGAGGTAAATGCTTGTTTTTTCGAGTATGCATTATTGCTTATGATTATTTTGGAATTTACATATTCAATTTTCTTTTTTGTGTCACGGGCAGAAAAAATATGGAAAAACAATGTCGAAATGTGTTTTTTTTTCCGCCAGGAAATTTTCAAGGGGGAAAAGTGCTTTCGTATCTCTGTTGAGCTTTGCAATAAAGTACCTGTTTAGCCTCACGTCAGTTCAAGTTAAAGCTGTAATATATGTATTTACATTGTGAATGTATCAACACTTCTACCGACAGTAATGAAGCCACCTTTGTCACCTTTTCAAAAAAAACTTTTGCACTCTGACTGGAACCGACGTCTCAAATCTTCTTAGTGCCAACAAAATGTATCACTTCGGCGATGACAGGACGGCTACCGTCTAACACAATTAAACGCCGAAACAGCTGTCACTAAAAACAAAAACTAACAAAAATAAATAAAGTTCTACAAAAACTATGAATAATTTTCATCTCTAGATGTGGCAACCTGTTTTTTTTAAATATTGGCTATCTTCAAAAAAAAAAATTTTTTTAATCAACTCCATCGTAGAATGATAAGGCCTTTGCATCTTGACCCACTGGGCACGAGTTCAAACTCTAAGGACTTAATGCTTAAATTTGTTCATTCAAATAGTTTTTATCACATCCTAATATCGAAATAAATCGATAATTTATTTTCCCTTCTCAATAATTGAGCATTCGTTCAAAATCATTTTGCTATTGACTACCATTCTGAATCTTACTTTTTACTTCCCTATCCAAATATATCCAAAATACAATAATCCCGAATAGGAAAAAAATAAGACACCACTGATACTAAGCCAATAATCAAAAACTTTTATTGGCATGATATTATTTCTCTTATGTTAATTAAATTATTATAAACAAAACTACAAATCCTTTTTCACATCCTTTATTGGGTATCTAAATAATGCAAACACATTTATACATAATATGACCATTTCAGTAGGTTTCATGTTAGCTATCGATGGTAAAAGTGGTATAAAAAATTCCCTTGAAAAAAACCATTAAAATAAATAACAAACACTGTCCCCCTTACTAATAAACGAGATGTAAATGTTACGCGTGGTGTAAGGTCGGAATAGCGATAAACTTGCCTTATAACCACGGCTTTTCTGTGTATAATTTAATGTTCTACGTCCGGTGTAACTAAACCAATGCTGAACCGGCGCATAAAAATCTAATAAATAAGACAGTTTGTTTTAACCACTTTTTGATGATATAAATTAATATGTTTCGGGACCAATAGTCTCTTCCTCAGGATATCATGTCAATTACAAGAATAGATATATACATTGACCGTCTTACTTATTATATTTTTATGCGCCGGTTACGCGTAACATTTACCACCCCGTTTATAAGTTTCTTTTTTTTTATAGTAAATTTTTTATAGTGTTTTTATAGTGCACAAGAGTCCCAACTTCTCCCAACCGTCTGGGACCAGTGAGACTATGGCATTCCCAATCGGGGTATCTTGTGAGGCTGAAAGTAGTGGGAAGGGGAAGAATATGGAGAAGAGGAAGGTTGGAAAGTACCTGGCTATTAAAATCTGGTCACCAAACACGGCTAAAGCCATTTCAAGCAACGTTTCAATTCTGAATGGTGGTCCTTCACCAGGCCGATACTTAAGAGTATCTTCCATTCTGGAACGTGCCGCAAATGTACTAAATATTATTTTATATGAATTAAATGTGTTGACGCATATTCATTCTATAAATGTATTGAACCCAATGACGTTACATACATTATAGAGACGTCATAGTGCTCTCAAAGTGGCAAGCAATAATCACGCTAGTTGGTGTGATCGGTGTTTAAGCCGATTTACCACTAAACGGTCACGCGTCGCTTGAGGTCGTTTCAAGCAAGTATGGAACGCGGTCCGAACTTCGGATCTGTTTCGTTCCTACACACTCGTATATTCTATGAATGTCTATCTTTGTCATACATGACCGATATTTGAATGATGAATCTACTGGTAACGTGTGTGTTTTGCTTCCCACATTTTGTGTCAATATTCTAAGGCTATAACGTGTCTATATATATAACGTCATTGATTGAACCTGCGACCTTTGGATTCGTAGTCAAGCGTCTTACCACTCGACCACTAAGGCCGTCTGTAAAGAGGTAACTATTAAAACATGCTTTTATTTTTAGAAAAATATTCTGAGGAAGAGTTCATCGGTCCTAAAAAATGTTGATTATATTCATAAACAGTGGTTAAAACCAAGTATACTTATATTACTTATTTATATACAAATGGTGCCACAAAATAATTTTGCAATTATCGAAAAGATTACTATTGCTTTATGACTGTGAATACTGTGGACAAATATCGACCGCCTCCTTCCTGTTGATACGATAACGATTGCGGAACACAAACCCGAAAACAATAAATACCAACAATTGAGCTTTTAATAACGCCGCAGGCCGAAATGGTTTATTCTCACCGAAATGGTTTGTTTTCGACCGAAATCGAGATATAAAAATGAAAACATAAAATGAAAATGCCCCACAAATAACCGTTGGACTCCTTTAATTACATAATGGGGATCAAAGGGCGATTCTTCTTCGGCATTTTGGCCTTTTCCGCGGCATTTTTGCGATTTTTCCCCGCTTTCTTACGCAATTCGTCGTTTCATGCCCCGCTTGGCCCGTGAACTTTGTTGCGGAGCGGGTGCCTTAGAACAAGCTCAATTCAAGCACTAATATAATAATAATAATATTTAAACGATTTGTATAGCGCCGTTTTTGTGAAAAATCACCTCAAGGGCGCTGTACAGATCTTACTTTCTATCATTACATATTAATTCCTAGTTTAGATAAGAAAATATACAGGAACATACTTACCTGGCAGGTCCCATCAGATGGACACAATTTTTAAACTAAAATTATGATTATTATTTTTATTATTATTTATTAATTAATTTATTTATTTTTTTTTTTTTTTTTTTTCTGTATGGACGCGTCGCCTTTATCACGGAATATTTTTTTTTGTTTAGGGTCAGCACTCAAGAATGACGCTTAACGTTACTTCTTAGCATTCTAATACAAGCAATCCTACAAATGATTTATTTGTAATTTTTTTATAGGTAGTTAGAAAAATGTCTGAGGTTTCAAGTGAATACTGTTATTTAACTGTTATCCTTTATATTCTATAAAAAACACACCAATATTTTAGTAAAAGGTGCAGTTTGAAAACCTAAAGTTCCAGTATATATTTCATAAATAGTTTAAAAGGTTACTGTTTAACTGACCGTATAGAATTCACATATGAATCACTCGTGGTATGGCTTGTACTAGAAAACCAAAAAGTCTGTATTTTTGGGTGCTGATCTTTAAACCTTTTTAATCCTTTTCAGGTGCAGAATAAAATTATAATCTTATTTCACATTTTTATAATAAACCCTGAGACGTTTGTGCGGTATAACAATGTATGACCGTATTAATAATATGGATATCCGGAAAGAATGAAAGGCTGATATGAGCGTAATGAATAGAATCAAGAAAGGGACGCTTAGATGGTTTGGGCATGTAGAGCGAATAAACGAAGAAAGAAATGTGAAAAGAAGTCGAGGACGCCCGAGAAAGACATGGCACGATGAAGTTAATCAAATACTTGAACCGGGTTATGTGAAGAGTCAGAATAACAGAAGAGTATTAATGAGACGGTGTGTGAATGTGAATGAAGCAAGGAGTGTGTCCCAAGACAGAGTTAAATGACGGTCCATCCTCTCTGCCTACCTCTGCGGGGAAACGGCGTTATGTTTAGTTAGTTAGTTACTTAATAACTGTACAAGCATTATTATATTAAATCGGCTTGTTTCTGTGCAAATGAGATTGGTTCATCTTATTAAAAATTCGTTGTCCATTGACCATTTTAAGTAGTGATTTTAACTCATATCTTGGCACTATAAAATATATTTTACACTTACTTTGGTATCTTTTTTTTATTTTTTTAACAAATATTTAAACACTTTTAGTAATGACAACACTTTAAAAAATCTCTTTTTCATTGTCTTATCAATTGCTGACACCTATGGTCAGTTAAAAAAAATATTGTAGCTTATTTTCTTATCTTTATCTTTATCCTTGTGTTGTATTTTTTACCGATGTTTTTTATAAAGATAAGGGTTAAAGCAATTGCTTACTCAGAGCAATTTCCAGTATTGCTACCCTGCGTATTCGTATATGTATTTAAACCACGAAAAGTTTGTAATTTTATAAAAAAAATATTTAAATAAATAATTATTTTTATTTTTTCGGATGTACCAGCAAGTTACCGGACAGACAAAATCAGAACAGTCGTTAACAATTAAATCAGCTGCATAAAAACGAGTCGTTTCTCCAAATTTTTATGTTCTAGTGTGAAAACTGCTCTAGATCTTCTGTCCGAAACTATTTAAATTCTGAAATTCCAAATTATTGGGGTATGTTGTTAAGGCTGGGTAAAGAGAAAGGGTGAAACGTACCCACTATTCAGATATGGTAACCAAACATGGTTAAAGTCATTTCAAGCACAGATTCGATTGTGAATGGTGGTCTTTCACCAGGGCAATAGAATCGACCAGTGTGAAACATACTGCATATAATTTTATAAATAAGTTTGTATGCGAAATAACGGTTATTAGTTCAATAAAATCTACTAGCACACACCAGATTTCGAACCTATAAACTCTGGGTCCAAAGTCGAGGAACTTAACTACTTGATCACGGAAGTTGTTTGCTTTTTGATAAAGTTTTGAACAGTTTGCAAGGCCCTTTGACATTCTAACTCAGTCAATAACTTAATGATATAAAACTAAACTTACATTATGAGTATTGCAACTCGAGTTGAGCCAAACACAGTACTCACATAGATGCGTTATTTGCATACAGCTTGTTTTCAACTAGTTATCCGACTTCAGAAAAAAAAACTTATAATAATAAGAGAAAACACTGATATTTGTTTTTATAATATTTTCAAAATCGATCAAACTATTCACTTGACGTCTCTTTCTCACAAATAACAATAGAAACCTAGTGGGATGGGCAATTTGCCGACAAATAAATAAAAAAATGTATGTTCAAGTAAAATAATAAAAAATTAAAAAAAATCACCCTGGTGAAAGACCACAAAAAATAACGTCATTATTTAATTTTATTTGTTGTGTTAAACCACAAAGTGATTACTATCTACAAAAATGTAATCCTATTTATTTAAATTATTAAAAAAATGATCACTTGACTTGTTTACATAAAATTATAAATTCAATGATTGCCAGCCCCGAACTGTCATATTTGATTTCCTTTCATGTCCCTCTAAAATCAACATTCAGACATCACCTACCTTATTATTGTGACAACTCTATTACGGTATCACAATTTTATACTTTCGTTCGCCGTATTCAGAATTTAGGAAATAATTGTAATCAATACCGAAATATAGACATATCGTAGTAAGACTTTTTTTCGGCCAGTAAAATTAGAAGAAATCACCTAGCTCTACTTTGAACATATTTTATTCGTTATTATAGCAACCTTCGCCCATCATGACAAGGAACAACTCTACGGAACTGTACTCGTACCAGTCACGTAGGTTACTAAGCCACAAAGTATGCCGTCTTCCTCTGCCACGTTTTCCATCAATATTCTCCTGTACTATCAAGTGGGTAATCTTATTTTGCTTGGTTAATTTAGATTTCATTGTCATTTTTGTGAAACATCACTTTAAGGACGCTTCACAAAACCTAAAAGCTATGGCTAAATTGGACGTAGTTATGCAGAAAGCGTCCAACCCGCAATTTCCCAAGATCGAGTTTTACGTGTTTTTCTATAGATAAATACGAGATTTATATCTGCTGAAAACATCCAAGCTCCAAATGCAATATATTTTTGTTAATAAATTTTTTACCAGTGCACATTGCAGACATTTGACTTAAATTGAAGTTTAAAAACATTATAAAATGTAGGATAACATAAGAATTACTTTTCTTTTAATAAACACATTGATAGATTATAAATTTCCTATTTATAATAATACTCATAAATAAATTTTAAGAATAACTTAAACAACGCCCATTACGCATATTTTTGCTTTTTTATCGTCATATTTTCAAATGCCTTTTTCTCAGTTTCATATTATTGGGGTTGGACGCTTTCTGCATAACTACGTCCATAATTTACCATAAAACTATCTTAAAACCTAAAGCTATAGCTAAAATGACCTTAATTGATATTTACGTATTAGTTATTTACATTTGTCGCGGGCTGTGAAAAATTGAGGAACTTTTTGTTTAGCAGAGAATCGCATGAAAACAAATTATTACACTGGTGAGTTTAGATGCTAACGGATTAGCCAAGCTGTGTAAATTTGGGCAATTCTATTATTTATCTGAATAATTTTGAATGATTTTCGACATGACATTATATTATTTAGATATTGCTTGTGATTTTAATTTTTTTTTTTTAAGTTATGTGTATTATTTTAATTTATCAGCCTTTAATTTTATTTATTTATTGTAACTGTTTTTTTGTATTAAATACTGCAAGAGAGTCTCAACTGCTCTAAACTGTGTGTAGCCAGTGGGATTAAGTATGTTGTGTAAGTAAAGGTAGTGAGGAGTGGAAGAAGATGGGGAAGAGAAAGGTTATAAAAGTATCTGGCTATTTAGATCTGGTCACTAAACACGGCCAAAGCCATTTCAAGTAACGTTTTTAGATTCTGAATTAATGTTGGTCTTCCAACAGGACAATACTTATAATACTTCCAAGAGGATAGTATCTATCACTCTGTTTAAGCTAGCTAACAAGAAATTAAATTTCTTGTATTTATTTTGCACTATCTTACGTTTGTGTGATAAGTCAAAGCGCACTTAAAAGCGGCCAATCCCGCGGCAGCAAAGCGAACGAACCCGCCGAGGATAATTCTCCCGCCAAAAGCGTGTTTTAAAACAACAACAGGGAAAGAAAGCCTTGCGGCCCGCAAACTGTCAAAAGCTCGACTTAAAAAGAAATAATATGCGACGCGGTACGCATCATTGGGTTTTACGTTCCAAATTTAATTTACGGGAATTGTTTGAGGTAATCTTCTTTTTTCTGGCGTTTTTCTGGCGTTTTTCTGGTATTTTTTTCGGTTTTTCTGGCTTTACCGCGCGCCCGCGGCTCTGTGACGTCACGACATTAATCAACTTGGAATCGTTCGGCCGCCCCACCAAGTTACTCGCGACGTTTTCCCTATAATTGGAATTAAAATTCTTCAGAAGTTTGGATATATCGGTTCCAGAAAAGAGACACATTCAAGTGAAATAAATTCTCGCGGGGGTAAAAAAAGAAGCAATAATTTTAAACCGTCGGATTGTCCGCAAAAATATGAGAGTTTTATTTTATTTTTCATTGGTCTTCATAAAGTATTAGACTACTTGGAAATAGCATCATAGAGCAAAGCGAAGGTACCGTTTTTAAGAGTACCTAAAGAATGGATACAATAAAGGTTGTGCCTACCTTTTACTCTAGAGGAAAAACCTTTACTTTTCGTTGTGTTATTTATTTCCAATTCTCCCACTAGAATTTCAGCTATTTAACCTTTGCTTTTTTATAGTTTATACCGCATAAGAGTCCCAACTGCTCCAAACCGTCTAGAGCCAGTGGGACTATGGCGTCCCCAATTGGGGTATGTTGTGAAGCTGAAGGTAGTGAGGATGGGAAGGAGATGAGAAATAAGGTCGGGAAGTACCTGGCTATTCAGATCTGGTCACCAAACACGGCTAAAGCCATTTCAAGCAACGTTTCGATTCTGAATGGTGGTCTTTCACCAGGGCGATACTTAAAGTATCTACCACTCTAGGACGTGCCGCAAATATACAACATGTTTATTGTTTTATTAAAGAAATGTGTTATGATACACATTAATTAAATAAAAATTATTTGCGCACACCGGGCTTGAACCCACGACCTCTCGATTCGTAGTCGAGCGTCTTACCACTCGACTACGGAAGCCGTGATTTTTTAGTAACGGCGATAGTGTCAGTTCACAATAGAATCCTTGGCATTTTTAAGGTTCACTTCTAATTTCGACCCTTGATCATTTGTTGGGGAATTTCTTTTCAATACAAATTTATGATTAAAAAACTTTTGTAATTTATTTCAACTTATTGATTTTTGACCGAACTTATTTCACTTTGCAACAGTCATCTTCAGACTGATAAAATTCAGAACAAAACAATCTCTTTAGCCTCATTACATACCCCCATTTTGGGAATGCTATGTTCCCACTGGCTCTGAAAAGTTGGGAACAGTTGGTAATTCTTTCATATTTAAAAAAACGTTCAACAGAGTCGCGCTAGAATAAAATAAATACGAAAATGAAAAGTCGAAAACAAATTCATCAATTTGTAAAAAATATATAAAATTCAAGTGTTTCTGTTTTTGTTTTCGTCTCCAAAAGCAACAAATACAAGATTATCTAACGGATATGAATGGAAAGCCGTATTATAGAAAATCACTTAAGGACTTTTTTTTTTTTAAAGTAAGACAAACATTCCCGGGTTACGAATAACCTGACAATATTTGAAAAACTCCTACTGACATCATAAAAAGCGGAAGATGTTGCTTGTGCAATGATGGAGGACTTAGCCAGCAGAGGAATTGAACGCACGACGCCCGGGTGGAAATCCGACGCGTTCTCCACTCAGCTACCGACCGGTCAAAGCCATTGAATACTTTACTATCGAAATCAAATCCTTCACAATAATAATAATATTTGGATGATTTGTAAAGCGCCGTTTTTGTGAAAATCACCTCAAGGGCGCTGTACATATCTTATTTTTTTATTATTAAATAATATTAATTCCTAGTTTAAATGAGAAAATATACAGGAACATACTTACCTGGCAGGTGCTATCAGATAGACACACTTATTAAATTAAAACTATAATTCTGATTTTGTATTATTTATTTGTTCCGATTTAGGGCATGGGAGCGAAATTTAAAAAAATGGACTTTCTGAATTTGTCGTACAGTACAGGATTTGGTTAAAATTTGTATATCTAAAGATGTTTCGTTGAGAGACAGATTATGTTGAGATTCTTTTAATGAATTTAAGAATATGAGAGTCTGAAAAGGTAAGTTTTCAGTTTGGACCAAAATCCTGTTGAGCTCGTTATACATCTTAGTTCCGGAGGGAGTTTATTCCAAGCCTTCGGCCCCGAAACTCCTGCAGCGCGATCTCCAAACTTAGTATTTAGATTGCGTTTGGGTTCTAGCAACCTTCCGATAGCCGATGACGTTGCTGATCTAAGAGCCATCAGCATAGTTCGGTGATGTACAGTGGGGCCATTTCGTTAATGGATTTAAACACCATCCAGCACAACTTCGTACTGGATTTTTTCAGTGCACTGGAGCCAGTGATGGTTCCGAAGGTTCTCTGAAATATGCAAATATTAAGATACCCCGGTGATAAGCCTTGCCGCAGCATTAAAAACTGATTGGAGTTTATTAGTTTGGTATTTAGGAAGGTTGCCGTAAATACCGTTGCAGTAATCGAGCCGTGATACTACATACGAATTGATCAGTAGTTTATTTGCTTCTATCGGTAGATTTTTTGACAGACTTGAGTTGTCTAATACTCGTAGCTAACTTCTGATAGGAGATGGCTCCAAAAGAAAAATAAATAAAACCAAATATATTTTAAGAAATGAAAAAATAATTTTGTATAAGACCACGAATATTATTTTAATTTTTATGACCGACTGATTTCGCTTAGTTTAAGCATCATCAGGGTACAAATTAAACTAAACAAAAACATACTAAAGTGTGCGGTTACAATACGAGTACATACAGAGGAAAAACAAATTATAAAATAAAATATCAAAAAAAAATTGTCCAAAATTATGGGTATATTTTCTGTAAACTCATAAAATTTATCATTACTCTTTAATCACTGTCAACTGAACGTTTTGTTTCTTTCAATTCATTTTATCTGTCTCATTCTCTCTGTTCCTTTAATTATAATTTCAATATAATTCTATTGTTTTCTCATTGTTTTGTTATTTTATTTTAAAATTTGTTCTCCCTCTGTATGTATATCCGCACACTTTGTATTTTTTTGTTTGGTTTAATGTTCGTACCCTGCTGATGCTTAGGCTAAGCAAAACCGGTCGGTCATAAAAAAATAAAGTAATATTTGTGATTTTGTGTAGTTACTTTTTCATTTCTTTAAATATGTCAAACCACTAAGTGATTGCTTTCTACGAAAATACAAATAAATTTTATTCGAAATCAAAAATACATCAAACATATTCCCTTGTTTGTATTTTTAGTTCAGTCTGTAAGTGCATGGCGTATGACGTATGCACCGTATTGCAGATTGTGCATTTGATGCAATTTGACCAGAAGATTACGGGAAATTGGATAAAAGCGTTTTAGCGGCGGATCCAGATATTGAAGCCTTCGGCGCTGAATTTCCACATTGCTGTAACTCTGTAGTCTGAATGACAATATTTGTCTACAAAAGTTTCACATAAAATATACGCTCATGTACAAGGGAATAAGGGTTTTGCGTACCCTAGGCAAATAGTATAATTCATTCATATATTTTTCTCGTTTTGTGATGATAAAATATTTATTTTTCATATTCGTAAAAAGCATTTATTTTGTGGTTAGCCATATTTATAAATAGAACACATACACTTTGTTTATAACCACTTTATTATTTAAAATTATGTCTACCGGTTTCGGAAGTACCCTTCCATCATCAGGACAATATTAAAATTAACCTGAAATACAAAATACTGAGATATATATACATATTTAGGAATTGGAAATAAATAAAAAAAAATATATATTTTTCCAATAAACCGCTCGGTTATTCCCATAATCCCCTCAATTGCTTCTTCTTCTCACTCAAATTTCTAAATATGTATATATATCTCAGTATTTTGTTTTTCAGGTTTATTTTGATATTGTCCTGATGATGGAAGGGTACTTCCGAAACCGGTAGACATAATATTAAATAATAAAGTGGTTTTAAACAAAGTGTATGTGTTCTATTTATATTTATTTTTCTTTTAATATGTAGTCGAAAGTTTCAGTATGGAAAACTATTATAGGATTTTTGCTGAATAAAAATACTAGGTTTTACGAGTAAAACACAGTACTTTTGTGGCCGTTACTCTAAAAATTACGAATATACCCACCGATTTCGAAAAAAAGTGAAGCACCAAAGTCAAAGTACTAAATCCAAAAGAAAAGTAATTTTCTAATTTTTTCATGAATGAACTAAGCACCAAAAGAAAAGATTTATTCTAATATTACATGAAAAAATAGTAGAACTTTGTTTCTGTAACAATTTAAGTTACTAATTACTACCTTTTAATACTAACTTACTGCACGAAATCCGTATAAACATATATTTTTTAAATATATATTACATTTTTCTCAGTGTGGCATTCAATAAACTTAAAGACGTTTAATATCTATCGACACATATCAGGTCTCCGCCATGATGAAACCGGATAATGTGGTCGTACAAATAATGTTACGTAGGTAAATGAAGTTACATTTATTTGTTTGAATGTAAAATGTTTTGTTTTCCAAAATAAAAATTCTTATATATTCGTAAAAGCATTAACTTTGTATTTGCCATATTTATAATTCTGCAAAAATCCCTTTGTTTTTAACCACTTTTGGAGCCAGTGGGACTACCGGTTTTGAAGTAACAATATATGCATCATCAGGACAATTTTACCAAACCTTAATCTTTTAGAAAATCACTTTCTCCGGGCTTCTGGAAGAAACATATGTGGAGATAAAGAGACAACAAAAAATGTATGTTTTGAAGTATCTGGAGAATGTATCTTAAGGTATTCATTTTTACAAAGATTTTGAAGTTTATTTGATGCCACTAAACTTGACACCGAAACCGGTAGACAAAATATTAAATAAAAATACTGTGAAAAAGTGGTTAAAAACAAAGTGTATGTGTTCTATTTATAAAAATTCTTATCTGTTTTGCCCAAATCTTTAAATTTTATTTTTTGTATTGAATTCTGCACAAAAATCCCTTCACCTCCCAACCGTCTGGAGCCAGTGGGACTATGGTATCTCCTATCAGGGTACATTGGGAGGTTGAAGGTAGTAGGAAGGAGAAGGAGATGGGGATGATGAAGGTTGAGAAGTATCTGGCTAGTCAGCAAACACGGTTAAAGCCATTTCGTCGTACACCACACGTGTCGCAGATAAACAAAACATTTTTTTTTATTAATAAAATGTTGTATTATTATTTTTAACACATTTACTATAATTTTTTTTTTTTATATTTACCCACACCGGGATTTGAACCCCCCGACTTTCGGATTTGCAGTCGAGCGTCTTAACCACTTGACCGCGAAGGATGTTAAGGTAAGGATATCGCAGTCGCCCTTAAAAGCCTGCATCCGTTAGTAATAATAACCGGTTAGTCGTGGATAAACGCGTCGGTTTCCCATCCGGGCGTCGTGGGTTAATTCCTCCGCCAGCTAAGCCCTCCATCAATGCACAATCAATATTTTCCGCTTATTATGATGGCAGTAGGAGTTTTTCAAATATTGTCAGGTTATTCGTAACCCGAGAATGTTTGTCTTTCTTTTTTTAATTAATGCTTTTAGTTTAGCATATAAAAAATAGTTTTATCAGTTGTACGTCAATACTTTAATATTCCCGTCAACGCTTTTTTGAAAACTTGATTTGTTTTTTTTTTTGGAAACGCTATATAAGGGTATGAATTATTAAACCCTTAATCAACCAAATAGTTAAAATATTGAAATTGGTATTTAATTTCCAGTCGGTAAAATCGTCATAAATTTTATAATCAATGCATATTACAGCAAAGTTTTTACCACAGAATGTAGTAATGGGTAAAAACTTTAACAACGAACTTGCAAAACCGTGCTTTTTCTCTAGAAAGTTTTCAGTCATTATTCTGGAACTCGTTGGCAACTTTTTTCGATGCATTTTTATTCCAACACACATAAATGGTATATGATATCTAAAATTTTTTAATATGGCTGATTCTTGGGCGCAACGTCCGGTTCCGACGATCGGTGCCGATATTGTTTCCGTGTAAGAAAATGATATGTATTAATATCAATCAAGGAGTATGTGCCAAAGACAAATTTGTTGGCAGTATATCCTTCGCCCACCCTTGAGTATATTTAACTATTTATTAAGTGGATAAATGTATTATTATGTTTACAAGAGAAAAATATATTAAAACGCAGATTTTTTTTTAAACCATTTTTTATCACTAAATAATGATTTTTAATAATTAATAATTAATAAAATAAAATTATTATATCCGGAAGAATGCAAGTTAAAGCGTAATGGATAGGACAAGGACGCTTAGATGGTTTGGGCAGAAGGATATGATGCGAAAGTGAATGGAAGAAGAAGTCGAAGACGCCCGAGAAGACATGGCACGATCAAGTAAATCAAATACTTGAATCGGGTCAAATGAAGAGTCATTATGAGACGATGTATGAATGTAAAAAAGCCAAGACAGAGTTGTTTTTCTCTGCTTACCTGCGGGGGAAACGGCGTGATGGTAAGTTAATTTTAGTTAAAAATAATTTTAAAAAATAAAATAAAACTCTGGTTATACATACGGCTTCAATTTATTAAAATCTTTAGCGTCCGGATCCGCTCGGTGACGATGTTGTTCCAAAGGAAGCTTATTGATATGTTGTACATGAATATCAATCAAGGGAAACTTTGGTAAAAATAAGCCAAATTTGTGTGGCGGTATATCTTTCTGCCCGCCCTTGTGATTCTTAACTACTTAGTTAGTTAAATAATTATTTTGAAGTGTGTCACAAGTTTGGGACTAAGTGAAAGCGTTGGGTTACCTGAGTTTTTTTTTTTCAAAATCCAACCAAATACTACTGAACATTATTGAATTTTATTGTAAAACAACAACAACAAATATTGAAGTGCTTTGGTGTAAATTTCCCAAAATGGCACTTCAGCCCATTTGCTTTTCCTGCGACAATATGCTATTTTAGAACATTTGCGTATTTCTTGTATATTAAAAATGTGTAATTCATCCACATATCTAAACCCTTTCATTTATCAAGCCATCTGTAAATGTATAAAACACCCCTTTTCCAAAATTTCAATAAATTATTCCTAACTCCTTCATGTCTCCTCCTAGATCGCATAACAACATTCCTGATGTCCATGTTTACACTACGATAAAAGGATATCAAAATTAATTTATTTGTAAGTTAATCTATTGAGAATGCTAATTGGACGATAGAATTTACACAAAGTTCATTCACCATATAGATTTACTTGAGGAAGAGCGCCAGAATCTAGAAACTAGGCGAAGAGCGACCCAAGTAATCTGAGCAATTAAAATACTTAATTAATTGCTAGCCCATTTCTCTTGGAATGCTATACCTTATTTGTGCCCGAGACCTACGGCCGTAGTAGACACCAAGACATGTTCAGGATACCACACGGCTAAACAGATGGTCTGGAATAGCATGGCATGACAATAGGAATGGTGCTGATTAACGAAAGTACGGAAATAATAAATATCAATTAATTAATTAATTGACTTGTACAATTTTCAGAATCATTTAAGTTAGAATTAAGATTTTATCACTGCACTTGTACAAATGTACAGCAACTGAAAAACACTGCATTTAGAGAATAATAAATAAAAGCTTTTTTTGTATTTAAATAATATCAATAACAACACAAATATGAAACGTAAAAAAAAACAGAAAATAAAAAGACAATGGTCACAACCGAGACAAGATTGTGACCGTTGTCTTTTTATTTTGTGGCTTTTTCTGTTTCATATTTGTGTTGTTGATTATTGAAACTTATTAAATATTTTGAAAAATAAGCAAAAGTGCTTTAAAGTCAATTCTAATTTTAATATTTAAAAAATTCGCATTTTAGAACTTCTATAATATGTATTGTTGAAATATTCTTCAACTTTTTCCGTAAAATAAAATAGGAAAGCTCACCTAAGACTCTATCTTAGTTTTTATTTATTTAGTTGTGGTCACAATAATATTTGGTTAGTAAAAACGACAGAATGTAAACTGTGTTCGGTAGCGCAATTGGTAACGTAACCGTCCGGTAAGCGGGAAATACCGGGTTGCACCTAAATCAATTGTGTTGTTTTTCTAATTAAAAATGTTTCGAAAATTTGGAAAAATGTGTCTATTTGTATAATTTATCTGGCATCCGAAGATTTAAAAAATTAATTTCACACATTCTTTGTTATATTTTTTGTAGAAATACGTTTACATGATCAAAGAAAATGATTTTGTACTTTAGATTGATCTGTATTCAAATCTCTTTGGTTTTTTTTTTCAATTTATATTCTAAGCATAGACTTTACTTTACTTTGAAGTGAAACATAAAAAAATGTGGAAAGAAAAAGTCACGATTATATAGCAGTTTAGATAATATTTTACTTGTATAACAAGTCATATTTATCCTGCAAACAAAGGATAATGGTCCTTTTACGATCCTTACAATATAATCCTTATGGCAGTCCAGCAATTTACACAAGTGTAGAGGGAGCTAACCTCATAAAGAACATGTTGAAATTACAGCTTCTGAAACGGCCATCTGTAACGGGATATCAGACCTCGTTAGAAGTTTAGGAGCATCTGTTCCTGGTGGGTGCATTTTTACTATTACATACGTTTTGGTGGAGAACATTTAAAAACATATGTTTCTTCTTGAAATTATTAACTCATTGTAAAATTTCATTTAATGAAGAATCATTGTTGTCTATTCGTTTAGTACCTCTATGACACGTTTTTATCACTTATTTTGCAAATTAACTCAGGTCGACATAATTCCTTCTACTAGAGTATAAAAGCGAAAGTTGTTATTTGTGCAATAAAGAAGACTTAGCTGGCAGGATATTGAACCCGCAACACCTACGAGAGAATCCATCACTTCGAACTACTCGGCCACTAGCCGGTTTTGATATTGTTTGTTGGAAATTTGTTGAGATCAGAGTGGTTTAGCCAATGGAGTTAGATAGAACGAATTACGTATCAATTTCCATTAAAATTGCTTTGCATTTTCCTCACACAATTTTTTCAGGTGGTACTGACAGGAAAAATCTCATAATCGAACAAATGTATAACAAATTATTGACAGAGGCAGTTTTTTATGTTAGAAGACTTCAAATAGCTTGTTATGTTTTGAGAGCACATTTTGTATGAAAACTTTTAATAACCTATAAATTCATAATTGGATGACTACAAACCATAGAAACAGATCGCTATTTTCGTTATTCAAATCAGATCTATAGAAAGCTAAAAACAAATCATGGCCATGTTAAGAGTTTTTTACTGTAATATTCCATTACTCAAAGCGAAAAACTATACTTGTAGCAACGTGTTGACTTTAAAAAAATAAAAACGCACTAGAGTCCCATCTGCCTGCAGCCAGTGAAACTATGACATCCCCAAATGATTTATATTTTTCAGGCTGAAGGGAGGACAAGGTGGTAGGGAAGAATACATTAAAAACTGGTCACTAAAAACACGGCCAGCAACGTTTTGATTCTAAATGTTTTTCTTTCACTCGAGCGATACTAAGAGTAACTACTACCTTATTTTATTTCGTAAATACTAATTAACAATTTAAGTATGTTGTAAGCTTTTCAAAATAATTTAATAGTAAAAGAAATGAAAAAATAACTTTGTGTACGACCACGGATATTATTTTATTTTTGATGATCGACCGGTTTCGCTTAGTCTAAGGATCAGCAGGGTACAAAATTAAACTAAACAAATAATTCAAAGTGTGCGGTTATATATACATACAGAAGGAGAACAAAATATAAAAGAAAATAATAGAAGTAAGAAGCACTGGAAATAAAGAAAAAATAAAGTAATATTCGTAGTCTTATTCATTTTTTTTTCTTTAAATATGTCAAACCACAAAGTGATTGCTTTAATAATTAGTCAATAACAAAAACAATCAAATACCCGGCTATATGGTTAACTTATGATATTATCAGTAAACATTAAAATAAGCACTTAGTTTTTCCACGAAAATCTCCGCTACCACCCCTCCTTCTCTCTTTCCCTTCTTTTGAACTCTTTATTAATACAACCTCGTAGAAAAACGTTAAAAAAATCATACATTTTTGCAAAAATTCGGTCTGGCAATCAGCACGCTTTTAAATACGCATTTATTCAAAATAGTGTTAAATATAAGACGATGTTGTAAATATTCTTGAATGCGAGCATTCCCCGGCTTTCACAATTAATTCAATTTATTTTCAACTGTCCATATAAATAACTGAGCATTTTTTTTAATAAAGTATGACTAATGATTTATTAAGTACCTACTCATAATCCATAAATATATAAAATTGTGGAGCAGCCTTCACCCTCTAATAATGTACCGCTTCATTAACGAACAAGCCAGCGATCTGAATATATTGCGAATAGGAACTCATTACCAGCAGAGAAAATGGCCAAATTTGTTCAGTATTATATGGAAACTTGCCAAAAATAATTATGCAAATCTCAGCTCAGACTGTTCACTGTATTCGAAATGTTACCAGTGGCGGTCCGTAATTTTCCGTGACGTTTTAATAATCACGCGATTATTTCAATTTCTTTGTTACAGTGAAACGATTAGCCAGAATAGGTGCCCAAAGCGTTTATCGTGTATTTTAACTAGACCGTATAATAAGACGGATAATTTGGTAACAAAAAAGGTTGGTAAACATTTTGTAGAATCGAAAAAGCACGACCTAAATAGTTAATTGGTAAAACGTGTTTCAGTACGAACTATGAATACGTATATTTTCGTAGAAATCAATCACTCTGTGGTTTAACATGTTTAATGAAAATGAAATTATTACTTTCCATAAGACCGTGTTGTTATATATACTCTACATAAAGAGGGAGAACACAATTTAAAATAATAAAAATTTCCAGCAATATTCTTAATAATCAGCTACGATTTAAGTCGTACAGTATCAAAGGTAGAACTATCCAGAATACCAATTTAGAACTCTCCATTATTTAAATATTTATATTTAATTAAACGCAAAGATTGCATTCGCGCTATTTAAAAAAATCGTATTGTGATTCAGATATTCAAATAATGTTAAAAAATCTCAACATTAAATAACTCCTAAAAACACATAAAACTGTTTTCATTAATATTTCAATATGATCAATAATTTTGGATAGTTCTGATATTGTTTTGTTTTACTTTACTGTTCTCTTATTTTATTTTATTTTTTGTGTTCTCCCTTCCTCAAATGATATTTTGTGTACTTACTGTTCTCTTATTTTATTTTTATTTTGTATACTCTGTATGTACGAGTATACTCGTATATAATCACACACTAAGTTTTTTTCTGTTTAGTTTAATTTTGTACCCTGATGATGATTAGGCTAAGCGAAACCGGTCGTTCATAAAATATAAAATAAAATATGTGGTCTTTTACAAAGTTTTTATTTTATTTTCATTTATAAATACGTTGTTTATTAATATCTGCTTATTCCTGCAGATAGAAGAAATATGAGTTTTATTACATTTTAAAAAAATACTATTACAATGAATTGCAATAATATCCTATTTGTATCTAAGAATGGTTATCAGTGGAGTCATAAGTCTTAGATGTTATTCTAAATTATGAGTCTAACTAACTAAATAACTAACCATCACCTCGTTTCTCCGCAGGGGTAGACAGAGAGTGTGAACCACCATACAACACTGTCTTCGCACACACTCTTTGCTTCATTCACATTCATCATTCTTTCCGGATATCTACATTTTCAAAACGTGCATACATGGTTTTACGCACATACGCCTTAGGAATCGCATTTCAACAGCATTTAGTCTAAGTAAATGTAAGTCACTAGTCATAATTTTTAGTCGAAAGGCACTAATCATAAGTCTTATCTGTAAGTTCAAAGTTATAATTTATACGCCACTAGTTATTAGTCTCAGTTGTAGGTTATGTAAATTAAGCTGTAAAGTAATTAAATAAAAACACACGTTGTTTTAATCCACTTTTATTTTTGTATATGTCTACTAGTTTCGATTCAGCTGAATCTTCATCGGGACTTAAAAATATACCAAGTCTTTAAGACCCGATGAATATTCAGCTGAATCGAAACTAGTAGACATATACAAAAATAAAAGTGGATTTGAATAACGTGTGTTTTTATTTAATCAATACCGATCCACAAAGTGTTTGCTTATTCTGATAATTTAAGTTTGCAAAGCGCCCCTGAGGTGGTTTTCTTTCACGAAATCGGCGCTATAAAAAATAGCCTATTATTATTACGACCCCTTCAAGCATTTACATACCTTGCACACACTACTGCCTAAGCATATCCCTTTGTGTTCGTCCAAAAACGCGACAGTCGACGGATCGTGGTGCGTACCATACTTAATACGCCGGGACGTACACACTATGGTAATTTGTCCCAACTTTTGTTTCATTTCATGTTGGGTTGCTAATATCTGTATCCGCCTTACGTCGCGTTGAATTTGCGTGTTTTCGTGCTCATTTTCATTTTTTTATAATTTCAATGTAATAGCAATCATTTAGGTAGTTCCGACATTGAAGGCTGTTGCTCGAAAATGTGATTTTGTAAATTTGTTTCAACCCCTACGCAGAGGGACTTATTTACCAAAAAAAAAATAGCACATCATTTAATTTTCTGAAATATTTCATTATTCCTTCATAGATATATATCTAAGGAACAATTATACATACTTAACTCAAAACTTGTTTTTTTTCACTCATTCCGTTTTCCCTTGCGCACACAGATATAAATATACTTTGACCGGTTAGTAGATGAGTGAACAAATGCGTCGGATTACCATCAGGGCGTCGTGGATTCAATTCTTCTGCTAACTAAGTCCTCCATCATTGTACAAGCAACGTCTACCACTTATTATGATGGCGGTAGGAGTTTTTAAAATATTGTCAATTTATTCGTAACCCGGAAATGTTCAAAATTAACTGTCGTAATTGTGACAGTAATATTATGCAGCAGAAATTGGTGTTAAAATCGTTAAAAAATCATTTAAAAACACACACATTTTTCAGAAAAGGCTCCCCACAATAACCAATTAGAAGCGCGCTTAAGGTGATTAAATTCACTAAACAGGCTACATAAATTTATTTCTGATATTATAATTTAATTAGTCATTGGTCAGTTCCTGTACTTCTTCCTTTTATCCCATTCCCACATCTCCTTCTACCTTCCTTTCCTCCCACCAACTTAGTTCAGTTACAAAAATAAAACTGTATATTGTCACACTCTATTTATAACATTTATCACCAGCGGAGGAAAATTTGTAAATGCCACGATTTGTCATTCTTGTTATTACGTATGTATTAATTATTGATTTGCTGTTAATTTTCCCAAAAATAAATAATAATATCCAATAGCATCTTCGGTTGTGGATAGAAACAGATGATATCCGAAAATAAGAGGAGCTGAGGAGCTTTAGAGTGCGTACTTTCAACATTATAAATTTGATTGAGTAAGAGCTTTTGAGAATCGGTAACTCTGAGAAAAATTAAAAGAAACCTACAGAATATTAATCATATTTTACATTCGGCATAAATTGCCCTATTTATTCGTATAACTGTTGGCAGAAAATCAAGTTTTATCACCCACCGGATAGTGTAAGCTGATAATCAAATATCAAACTAAATTTATATTATCTGCAGCAATCAAGATAAACGAGTTTATTGACTTCCTCGATTTTCGTTTAAAACCTGAAGATCAAAAGATCCGGCCAACTATAATCTCCCGACATCCAACTATGTGTAAGACGGGGTGACTATTTATTGACAACGATTCCGCTGATGAAATTTTATATAACTTACCCCCACGCGCGATAACCCCGCGTTTAATGGCGAATAAAAAAAACTTTGATTGGTAAAGTGAGTTAAGTGTGATCGGAGCTCAAGCCAAAGTTTTCTTGGCGCGTTAATATAACGGGTTGACCGGGACTTAACCTGCGACTAGGGCTGGGGTGTGTTGTACTCTGGGTGGATTTTATTTGCTCAATATATTTATCACGTTTCTTTTTGACAGTTTTCTCAAATATCTGACTTGAAACAAACAGTTACCTCTCTGCGAGAAGGTAGTTTAACAAATGAGGCCGTATGCGTGTCAAAACCATTTACATACGTACAATCAGCCCTTTGAAAACTAAAAATTATTGTAATGAAACGTGTAATACTCTTCTGCTGTTTTCTATGCGTATTTCATTATTTACCTACGACTCTACCAAAACTTTGACTAGACCATAGCTTAAATGTTCTCTCTTGTGTTTATTTTGTCCTATTTTTGTAATCGCTTTATTCATTATTATCTATGTGCTATTCCTTCTCTGTTGCTCTTTTTTCCATTTCGTGTTTTATATGTATTTTTGTAATTGGACTTTAATCCGTTAATTTATAAATAAATAAATACATTATTATTAAGTCAAAAGGAATATTGATTATAATTACATACTTTGTAAACTTTAACCTACGTAAGTAACTAATATAAAACTAGTTTAGCTTTGATACACATGTCAAAAGGGACACAATGAGTAAATCGTGAAGTAGCGTAGCCGGAATATAATTTCGGACATTTTTACGTATGAGCGAATATTAACAGTATTGTTTTTGCAGACATTAGCGCCCCGCATGGCGATCCAACGAATCATGTACAGAAGACGGCTTAGCGTATTAATACTATCAGATAAATAAAACTAAAAAAAACTAAGCATGTAACCGTTGATTTCGTTAAATTCATCCAGCGTATGTAACAAGTTTGGCCCAGGCCAATATTATTCTCGGGTCTTGTGCCCCATAAAATCTTACGATTACAGTAACAGCGCGCATACCTGACCGCACTTCAAGATAATGAGGAATTCGCCGGCAAATATTTGTTACGGCCAATGGAAAATGCCCTTTAACGTTGGAACTATGATCGGTGTGTGTGAAACATTGCTGAAGATTACAAAAATGGGACAAAATTGTTTATTACTAAATTGCTGGAGCATTATACTCCAAATGAAAAATAATAGTAACCCCCTTTTATAGCGTCGCCCCAAAACGAAAGGTAACTTTGGGAAAGCTATGGCTAGAGCGAGTATTATGCGTTATGAATATTGCTGTGTTGGTCTATTTTTAACACATTTGCCGTGAAGGGAAACGCAGAAAATTACACGTAACTGAAAAGTACCTCACAAAGAAATTAAATTTACCGATACAAGTTTCACGGCCAAGATGTCTAAGGATTTTTAAAATAAGAATACCTATCTGGAAGAGTAGTAATCTCCTTAGTTTTGTACCCAGAGCTTGTGAGTTCAAAATACACCAGGTTTTTTCTCAAAATAAAATATTAAGTATGGAAATATTTTTATATATAATTCCACGGATTAAAATAAAATAGTATAATATTTTAAATGAAAATAAAATAAAAACCTTGCATAAGACCACAGATTTTACTTTAATTTGTGTGACCGACCGGTTTCGCTTAGTCTAAGCATCATCAGGATACAAAATTAATTAACTAAACAAAAAATACATAGTGTTTGGTTATATATACTCACACATACAGAGGGAGAACACAATATAAAATAATAAAAAAGAGAACAGTAAGAAAACAAAAAAATAACATTTAAATTATATCAAAGGAACAGAGAGAAAGAGACAGATAATATGGAATTTTTTTTACGTGAATACCGCACAAGAGTCTCAACTGCTCCCAACCGTCTAGAGCCAGTGAGACTATGGCATCCCCAATAGGGGTATGTTGTGAGGCTGAGGTAGTAGGAAGAGGAAGGAGATGAGGAAGGGGAAGGTTGGGTAGTACCTGGCTATTCAGATCTAGTCACCAAACACGGCTAAAGCCATTTCAAGCAACGTTTCAATTCTGAATGGTGGTCTTTCACCAGGGCGATACTTAGAGTACCTACCACTCTGAATGAACACAATGAAAGAGGCAAAACCTCACAATAATTAAAATAGAATCTGTGGTCTTATACAAAGTGGTTATTTCGTTTTCATTTAATATGTCAAACCACAAAGCGATTGCTTTCTAAAAAAAAATTATAATATTAAAAATTAACGTTTCTTGAAATAACTTTAGACGTGTTTAGTAACCAGATATAAATAGCTAGGTACTTTCCAACCGTATTGTACATCCTTATTCAATCCCTTCAGTTTCACAAATACTCTAATTGGGAGTGCCATAGTCTCACTGGCTACGTGTAGTTAGAGGTTTTTGCTGAATAAAATAAAACGTTTTCTTTAAATATATTTATCTGTTCCTTGCTGTAGAAGAAACTCTTAGTAATGCCTGGTAACAAAAATATACATTTTCACTTGTATATATTATTTTTCAAAAACATTTTATTTAAGCAACTCATTAATTCCCTTACGCATTCATTCCAAGAACACTCAAATTAATTTATGAACTCAATTTACAAACGATGACCAATTAGCTCGTGCTTCAAAAAGGTTTTTTAATTTGAATAATTAATCTTTAAGTCATTTATGTCGAGTTAAGATAATTTGCTTAACCTCTTATTTTGTTCGCATATTTTTAACCTAGATTTTATGAACTTGTACATAAAATAAAATATGTTTTTTAATTTATTTAAAAAGCTTTGGGAAAAACTCTAAGTCATAAGATATTATTTCAAAATTGTCCTGAAACGACGATGTTATTTGTCACACAAACTAGATTTCACTGTCGCAGCATTAACCTATCTATTATCCATGGTGATCGGGGTTAAGATACGTCCATTATCAGATTTTGGTCCAAATTCAGCATTCAAACATCTCCCGGTAATGGCTAAACTGTGCTTTGCGACAAGGTCCGCCTCAAGCATCTATTATTTATGATCTCTAATTAGGGAGCAACCTCTTACCTGGCACAAATTTTCCTAGAGAGATACACCAGCCTGAACCGAGAAACTGGAGATATCTTTGTTATAAAATATTTTACACAAATACATGATCTATCAAATAGGCATATCTTTTCCATAAGCAATTTTTTACCTTTTACCTATCAAGAATATTTTTTTCAGTCATCATTTCTAGATACAAGTGTCAAAGGAAATGCTAAATTGTATTTTTTTTTTGGTCGTTGTTGAAGTTAAACGATAGACTACGAATTCAGAGGTCGCAGTTTCAAACCCGGCGTGCACCATTTTGTTTTAAATAATATGTGTCATAACACAGTATATTTGCGACACGTTCCAGAGTGGTATATACTCTAAGTATCACTCTGGTGAAAGACCACCATTCAGAATCGAAACGTTGCTTGAAATGGCTTTAACCGTATTTGTTGATCAGATCTGAATAACCAAGTACTTTCCAACCTTTCTCTTCCACATCTCCTTCCCTTTGTCACTACCTTTAGCCTCACAATATTCTCCAATCGGGAATGCCATAGTCTCACTGGCTTTAGACGGTTGGGAGCAGTTGGGACTCCTGTGCGGTATTCACGATAAAAATAAAAAAAAGCTCATCAGTGCGATGACCCAGTAATGGAAAACCGTCAGCAATATCCAACTGCGCATCGCTTTGGAAGACAAACCCTTCGCCTGGTACGATGGTAAAAAAACAATGTACATATGCTTTGTAAAGCTGGTCACGAGCATTCCACCTTACCAACAAGACCTCCGATAATCAGATTACACTTTGTATTAAACTATCCGATTAATTAGTTAACGTTTTATTAGCAATTCACTACGCGTTTATCTCACACATCACTTAAAACTGAAAGGGAATAAGGAGAGATGAAATATTGAACATTTTAATGGAGCGAGAAATAGGAGCTGGATCGGAAATAGAAATTAGGAAATAAAGTTAAATTGTATTGACCTCAAATTATCTTAATTTGGAATTCAACTTTCACAACATTATACTACATACAATTTGGGTAATCAATTACATTATTTTTTCAGAATTCGAGAGTAAAGGGAGCAATGTTTAATAATTTTCTTACGAATCGAAGTGATTTTTTAAATGTCATGGGAATTCACGTTCTTAGTTAAATAATTCCTGACGATTGAAGTACACAATAATAATTAACTGATTTCTACGGCACCGTTTCCGTGAAAGAAATATCACCTCAAGGGCGCTTTAATAATTTACTTTAAATAATTTCCTTTGTGAGTAAGTACGAGTGTTAACTTTTCAAATTTAGAAGTGATGTTAATTGAAATTATCAAATATGAAAAATCTTTTCAAATTCTTACCTACCTGATAAAGTACCTACCTATAGTGGATGTTAGCTTGATATTATCCTATATTTGAAATTGGTGGATCAAAGCAATTATTTTTTTTTCTTGGAACGTCAAGTTAAATCTTGTGAGTTTTAACAGGTTATCTACTAGCTATATTATAATAAATTGACTATTTTCTTTTTGCTACTTTTATGCCTTATTTTTTAATGATTTACACCGTTTAAACAAAATTCTGTTGCTTATAGAAGATATAAAATAATAATTGAGTTAATTCTTCTTCTTTTTTTACACTTTTGTAATTTTACTTATATTATTTTCTACTCTTTTCTTGCATTCTCTTCTGATTGCTCATATAATATTCTGATAGTTTCTTTTAACTCTCTTTTATCGTTCCCTTGTATTATTCTTCTATTTTCCTTTTTGTATTGTGTATCTTTAACTGAGTTTTTTTTATAATTGGATTGTTTTCACTGACGTGTGAACAATCTGTAAAAACCCAGTTTATAAATTAATAAAATATGTATGAGATTTTAATATTATTCGACGTTTTGTTCCTTATAAGTTTACTCAAAATAAGATTAACACATTCGAAAAGTTTGATTTCGTATATATTAAATTTTCAGGAAAACAGCGAGTGGTAGTTTTTGTTAATATTCTGGGGTTGAAATAAATTTGTTTTTCTTGGCCTTTATTTTATTTACCACCTTTAGCGTGAGGTGATTCTTTGGGTTGTTTTTGGTTTAAGTACGTTGAACCTCAATTGAACAGTTTTTCAAGTGTTTAGTAAAAAAGTTTGTTTCTAAACAAATTGAATTCCGACAAATTATTTTGTTTGAACTTTTTTTCCAGTCTCCAAACGCTTATTGTCAACCGCATTCGGGTTTTTTTTTTAAATGACATCTCGCATGCTACAAACAGCTTAATCGGTTTAAAATTATTTGGATCGACAGAATATTACTAAGGCTTTATGTTTACAAACACATTCAATTATTCGTGTTTTTTACTGTCAATTTCACTCTTATTTGTAGCTCGATAGTAAGTTCGTTTTCAAGAACATGTTTGGTAAGAGGACGCAAAAATTTAAAAACAAAATTTATCACCCTTGTTAAGTTGTTACTATCATTTTTTAAATACAAAAAACGAAGGCTCGTGTAGTATTTGAAGTAAAAACCTCTCCCACTCAAAATGAAAATCATACCCCTAAACCAACGAACCGACTGACAATCATTGGGTAATCATTATTCCGCGTGCAATTATTGTAACGATCGTCATAAATATTTTTTTACGATGACACTGCATTTTCTGCCAAAGTGCAGTATTGCAGTTTATTGTTTAACACGTTGAATCCTTTTAAGTTCTGTTCTGCGTCATCAATATTCATGCCTCGTCGGTCTGGGGGTATAATTTTTGCTAATCGTGCGAGAGATCTCGGGTTAGAATCTCATAAAAAATATATGCATCTGTCATTATGTAATTTTTTATCGCAACCCCTATTGTGTATTACAGCTTGGTTAGTGAAAAAAAATCGATTTACCAATTTTTTTAAAATTCTGGTGTTACAATAGCGTGCAATCTATCACATGTTCCGTTATCTACGCCATTTGTATAAATACTAAAAGTACGAGGGAATATTAATAGAGTCAAAATAATTGTAAGTGGATTTATTTATGGAATATATATTTATTTTTTTGAAGAAAGACAAATATTCCTGGGTTACGAATAATCTGACAATATTTGAAAAACTCCTACTGCCATCATAAGAAACGGAAGATGTTGCTTGTGCAATGATGGAGGACTTAACCAACAGAGGAATTGAACGCACGACCAGTCATATGCAAAGTGTCTGTTTTTTTATGTAGAACCATAGTTTAAGATGGTGCTAAATATTATAAATAATTGTCCACCAGGTTAGGTAAGGTTAGGTTATGCTAGGTAAGCTTGAGTTATGTAAGGTAAGGTTTTATGTAGACCCCACACTTCACTAGAAATGACCCAGTAGACCGAACGTTACAGTTATAATATCCCAGTATTCGGACGCTGTACCTAACGAAAATTTTCTTAGTAAACCGCACGTTTTAGTGACAATTAAGTATTTTTGACATCATTTCAGAACTACGGTAGTTTGGCTACTAACATAACTAACTTGCAAACTTAAATGAGATTTCGCGAACGTAAGTGATTTAAATATGGGTGAATTCCGTGAGCCATCATTTCAATTGAAATGCTAAAATCAATATCTATTTGCTATGAAAGTTATTAATCTTTGAAGTAATGGCAAATATTACCCATTATTTTGGTTTCGAAGGGGAGCAAAGACGTCTCTCAAAGGAGATAATGAAATTGGTTCCTTTATGGAAGTAACCTAATGTAATTTTGATTTAAAATAGTTTCACCCAGCATGACACGTGATTTAACCCTTAACTGGTATACGTGAGACCCGGACTAACCTTTGATCCAACATAACTCATAACTCAATAGCCGTTCGACAGAATACACCCCGTTTCCGGTATTCCTCAGTTGCACAGATCTATGCAACATAAGCTGTCGTAGGGCGAATTTTTAAAATGGCGTAGATTGATCGAAAAATTACTGCGGTGGATTGCAGAGTGTGACAGCAACATGCTGAAATATTTATTTATCGTCGATTTTATAAAATTTCGGTCTCGTATTCGAAATAATGTTTTCGAATATATATATTTTTTTTTTGTATTTAGTCATTGTAAGAAAGAATGGCTGTCATTATTTTTTTTATTTCGGTATGTAATAAGAAAAATAATTGATTTTATGTTTTTAAAAGCCTTATTTTTAATTTTATAGAAGTTTTTATGATTTTTAAGAGATTTTGTTGTAATACATAAAACGCATATTTTATAAATCCTTTTTTTAATAAAAAAGGGTTTTCTCTTGAAAATCAGTGTTTGTTGAGAATAGCCAAACTATTAAAGCATTTCAATACTTCATTTTATACATAATGAGACAATTAATATTTTAGAATTTTGTGACGTTCCTATCTGTTTATTTCTACAAAGTTTATATGCAAGTTATTATTTATTGCCCATGAAAGGTAACTCTTGGGTGCTTTTTTTTATATGCGAATAAATATATAAATAAATGTTAAAGAGAAACCAACATTAAAAAAACGATTTGCCACTGTAAACACGTTCAAGGAGTACCGACATTATAATAGGTACGTATAATTAAAACTACCAATGAAATCAATTTCATAACCCAATCACTTATAGTTTTTTACTGTAACTTGCCATTAGTATCCTTTACCTAGTTTCTAAACTATTTTTTCACCAATAATCACCTTTTTACCTAAATTACGTACATTGAAATCTCACCAACTGAGCTCTTTTCGTGTATAACCAATTTTGGCTCCCAATTTTGTTTCCATGGTGAGATATAGGACTTGAAAATGTAACAATAACAACAAAACTTTAAAACGCCCAATTTTTTGTACAAATTTTTCAAGTGGAATAAAAATTGATAAAAGAATATTTAAAGCTGGAAAAGGTAGGATAGCAACTACTGTTTTAATAACGAATAATAAATAATGTTATATGTTTGACATATTTAAAGAAATTTAAAAAATAACTTTACATAAGACTACGGATATTATTTTAATTTTTATGACCGACTGAGTTCGCTTAGCTTAAGCATCATCAGGGTACAAAATTAAACTAAACAAAAAATACACAAATAAGTGTGCGGTTATATATACGAGGCCTGTTCAAAAGAAAAGGTGAATTTTGAATTTTCGCGGGCTGTGTACATTCGATTATCGTTTTTTTTTCTTATGTTGGTACACAAATGTTTATCATACCATATGTTAGCATTATCAGCCATTTTGGATTAGCGGTTTGTTTTTGACAACTGGAAAGGTTAGTCACGTTTTTGTGTGTTCTTCGATTTTTTACTTTTGAAAAAAGCTCCAACGCACTTAAAATGTTGACTGTGGCATTTGGCAAGTCTACTTTGTCTCAAAAAAAGTGTTTATAAGTGGCACAAGCGCTTTACAGAAGGCCGAGAAGATGTTAATGACGATGAGCGTCCTGGAGTTGTGGAAAAACAAATCATGGATTTTATTCTTTGATCCATTTTTTCAAAAAGTAAAAAATCGAAGAACGCACAAAAACGTGACTAACCTTTCCAGTTGTCAAAAACAAACCACTAATTTAAAATGGCTGATAATGCTAACATATGATAAACATATGTGTACCAACATAATAACAATAAAAAACGATAATCGAATGAACACAGCCCGCGAAAATTCAAAATTCACCTTTTGTACATACAGAGGAAGAACAATATATAAAATAAATTAACAGAACAATGAGAAAACAATAGTCCGATATTAGGTATATTTCTTGTAAACTCATAAAATTTATCATTTTCTTTATACACCTTCTCAGTTGACGTTTTGTCTCTTTCAATTATCATATTATCTGTATCTTTCTCTCTGTTTCTTTGTTTTAATTTAAATGTCATTCTATTGTTTTCTCATTGTTCGGTTATTGTAAAAGTTAAAATAAAATCCACGGTCTTATAAAAAAAGTTATTTTTTTAATTTCTATAGATAATGTCGTTCAGTTTTGACCACACGTAAAGAAAATATTTACAGTATTGAAAAAACAAAACCGCTTCGCACGAATCAAATATCATAATATAAACAATGTTTCTGTAAACATTTTGTATTTGAGAACGGCTCTTCCCACTGCCGTGTGGGAATTACGTTTTAACGTGTTATAATAACACTGTTTATTCTGGCAACAGATAACGCGAATACACTCGTGTTGCTACTACCTACTCGTCATTCGTCACTGAATGAAACGGAGGTGTTTTACGGTTTTTGCTGTAAGGCTGTGGCAATAAAATAATAATTCGCTACCATTCACATGAACGTATCAAAGTGAGCCCCTTGTAAAATAGTGACCAGCAAAAAGACCTCCGTTAAAAGATTGCGGGATGAAGAAGTATTGGGAGGCCTAAACTAGGTTCAATGGTGTGGAGGCAAAAACTGCACCCTTAAGAATAAGGAAGTGGAGGGAGACTGCAGGAAACCTGCAGAAGTGGAGACGGTCAGATCTCTCCGAGAGCTTAGCGTCGATGATGATGGTGGTGATGGATAACCTAGTTTAGTGCACTAACAACGCACCTCCGTCGGTCCGTATCTTGCTCTACGTCGCTACTCTCAGTCCAATGCAAGCCCAGTATGTTCTTTTACAATCTTGGCATTGTTTGATGGCGGAGGTAACGGGTTCAAACCCCGGCGCGCGTAAATATATTTTATTTTACCGAAACGTGCTATTTCACATTTTTATTCATATGTATAGTATATTTACGGCACGTTCCAGAGTGGTAGATACTCTAAGTATCGCCCCGGTGAAAAACCACCTACCAGAATCGAAACGTTGCTTGAAATGATTTCAGCCATGTTTGCTGAGCAGATCTGAATAGCTAGGTACTTTTTCCAACCTTCCTCTTCCCCATCTCCTTTCAAGCCACATTACTCCATAAAACCACGTGTTTTAATAATTTATTTCTCCATCTCATCTGATAGTTTTTCTTTATCGAAGGAAGCAATCACTTTGTAACTTGACATTATAATGTAAAATAAAATATATTTAGTTTTAAGCCACTTTATTTATACACATATAACATTCGACCGGTTTCGGTTAAACTTAACCTTCTTCAGGAAAGTATATATATAAACTGTAGTTTATACTTTCCTGAAGAAGGTTGAGTTTAACCGAAACCGGTCGAATGTTATATGTGTATAAATAAAGTGGCTTAAAACTAAAAATATTTTTTATTTTAAATGATAGTTTTTCTTTTCAAAAATATTATTTATAAAACCTTAATCAGTTTCTAAATAATTTTTCTATCACCTGTATTTGTATTTTGACGTCTGATTTCAGAATATGTATTTAAGTTACTGAACAAAACTTGACGTAAAACCAAATAATTAATTAGAAAGTCTTGTTTTCATAGGCACCAGTCTTATAAATACGAATAATTTTTTTCCGTAGAACGGCCAATCTAGCCTTAAAGCTCCGAGTGATAACGTAAGGGTATATGAGTGTGATATTTATTTACTCCGAGTAGAATATTCCTGACTTGGCATAAACGCGAGCGAGTAATGTTACGCTGAAACGTTATTTTTATACTTTACATTTTACTCTAGTCTTGTTTGTCAGTAGCAGACGATATTAATTTTCGAGGTTCGTCTTATTAGCTGCCGGAATGAGCCCGGGGAATACTGCCGTCGCATCCTTGAGATGATCTTTCGCGCAAAAGTGGCGCTGTTGTTATTACGTCGTGAATAAAATATATTATTTTCGATATTTATCATTGTTAAACGTAATGCGCATAACCCAAAAGTGTGAAGAAGGTCCTCATTCGTCTCAGAATGTCAAAAATACATTAAGGTTGCATTTATCTTTATTAGATACCTCTTATTGGAGTTGATTTGTTTTTTTTATGAGATACCTTTTAGATTTTTAGTTTCGAAGCTGAAATAAGTTAGGTAAGTGAAACAGAGTTAGAAGTTAGTATTTCTAATTTTGAAACTGTTAATTTGTGCTTGTACTCCATTTTAATGATTTTAATAATACTTTATTTTTTTACTTTATTCCGCCATTTTTTTTAATTTAAGACTAAACCGTTTTAACCGTATGACAGTCTGAAGATGCCCGTCGCAAGGTGAAACCCTTAGAGTAACGTAGAGACCTAACTTTGCGAAATTTTGTCCGCACTTTTTGACCAAGCAATGACCAAAGGGTGTGGCCTAAACTCAGAGTAAAATCACTAACAGGGTTGTCACAAATTAAGTAAATTAGGTATTTTGTTGTGAGTAGGTAGTTGTAAATCATTAAAAAGAATGAATGTTGTATATTTTTTTGTTTATTCAAAGATACATCAATCAATAAGATTATTAAAATCTTATTTATAGATAAAAATATAAACGAATTAAATTATTAGTACAGAACATTTTATAATACATCTTATAAAATGAACTTCAGTTCCATCAACAAAATAGTTTACAAACAAAAGTAAAATAAAAAAAAATGTACGGTGATAACAGATGTTAAATCATTTTCTTAACCTTGGAGTAAGAATATATGGAGAGATCATTTTTTTACCTATATAAATTTGCGATAAATCACTTTCTCTGCGTTTTCACGTCGTACACCATGAGAGAAGAAAGAGGCACAAAAAATTTCACAAAACATTATCATAAATCATCAGAGAACAGGTTCAGAAATGGGTACAATAGTGCATGTGCACATCAATAGATTTAAAAAAACAATTAACTAGAAGCTAAGGGTATAAAAATCCAGATGAAACGTATGAATTCATATTAACATATTTGTTAAATCAAAGAAAAAGAAATTAGAATTTTCTCGTCTTTTTTCATCCTTTGGAAATCTAAAAATAATTAAATAAATAATAATATTCCAATTTTGGCATAGCCCTGAATCTGGGGACGTAACCGAAATTATAAATATAACTAAAGAGATAAACACTATTCTGTCTTTATCTGTTTGCCAACAATTTAGCGTTAGTATCATGAGAAAGAAAGAGAGACCGGGATATTTTCAGAAGCCGTACAATATGGGGATTCCCCCATGTAATGGTTTCTTATGTGACAGCTAGTAAATATCTCTAAGTTAAAAATATTACGAATCCACTAAAAACTCATTTCAAACGGAAGTTTATTATATTGGAACGAATAGTCCAAAGATTAATTACATATTGGTGTAAGTTACTAGTTGTTTTGTAGGTTAAAATGTTAAATATTTGTGATCTAACTAAAAAAGACGATTTTTATGGTACATACGTGTGAAAACTGTTTGTTTTTGGTCCTTTTGTACTTCGATTGAAGCAACCAAGTATAGCACATATGGCCATGATGTTTTGCTAGATATCGGACAAAAAATAACTCAAGTTTTTAACTATTTACGCACTTTTGACAGTCCGTTCGCCTGACACTCCAAACCAGAATGAAGCTCGTACAGATCAATTAACGCGGACATGGTATTAGCCCGCCCCAAATCATGTATTGGTTTCAACAATTGTTTGTCTCTTTTTCTCATATGCGTATAGAACCGAGCATAAAGAGAGAGCTATATTTTGCGAGTTTGTCAACTATTTGTCACAAATTAGTATGGTCTCTTTATATTGTTACTCTGAGGTGAAACCGGTCAGTTCTTGTATAAAAAATAGTGGAATAAGTTTAAAATTTGATGTTATTAAAATCGTTAGAGTAAAGAGTAGAAAAAGAAGTCTAGGATACACCTAGTTTTATAGATGTTATAACTAAACATAGGTAGAATCAGCTGATTGCATATTTCAAGAGAAATCACAGAAAAACTTTTTGTAAATATCTCATAATATTTATTCGTGGGTTTTGAGTGGCCCGGAATTGCAAATTTCCACAACGGTTTTTTTTTACATGAACTCCACACTGGAGGCCTTGAGAGAAATAATATCTCTATTTCGTCTTTGGAGATGCTGTGTAGAGGGTCTTTTTAGGGAAAGGAAGGAGTGAACATGGGTCTTGAAGAGGCCCATGTTGAAGGAGGGAGGAAACACAGAGGCCGGCAAATCGTTCCATAGCCGAGCTGTTGAACATAAGAACGGTCGTAAAAGCGACCCGCTCTCATCTATCGAATGTCAACCGTGTACAAATGTTAGGCGAGCGTTTGGCGAGTTTCCCGACTATGCACCGGTGCCGAAGGGATCAACGATGCAAGTTCCTCGGAGCATCTTCCTTTAAAATACCTGTACAACAAGGACAGCATTCTCACCTGACGTCTGTGCTCCAAAGATTGCAATTCGCTTGTTAAGATAGGAGAATCTATCAAATTGTTTTAAAGATACTAGAGTTTTACAAATTAAACACAAATTCATTCAAACAAATTTTATTACATGAAATACAATGTATAAGTTTTTACCGGCAAGTTGTAAAAACAGTAATTCACATTTCAGAAACTAGAAAACGTAAGTAGCATTTAAACTACTTGCACGTACAGGGGTAGAGTAATAAGCAGAAGCGTAAGCCAGGTTTAGTTATACCTCAGATTAAGCAGTAAAAGTTAATCTTACGTTTAAAAGTTCCCGGAGCTTTAGAAAGCAATCAGCGAGGCTGTTACACGGCCCGATGTCGATAACGATCGCTGTGACAAAATTGAGATTTCTTTCGACAATCCAATCGAGAAAATACGATCAGGTATTATGCTTGAAATTCGATTGGCAAGGGAGAAAAGACGCGATAACTTGTTATTGAATATCGCAGAAATCTTTATGACGTACGTTAGTCTCCCCGGCGCAGGAGAAAGCTGAAAAAACACCGACCTTTTTGACATCCCGCCCATTTAAGTGATATACGAATGCCAGTCCATTTTATAGTTAGGGCATTTATTGTCTAATGTAACCTTCAATAGAATTTTATTAGGGTTGGTAGGGCAAAGTTTGTAGGGGCTCCCTCCCGCCGCCGCGACCGTGGCAGGGTGCGCAAACTCTTCGCTGCTCTTCGTGCTGCTTCCGGCTCAAAAATGCACGCACTCGAAATTTTATTGCTTGTGTTCGTCAACTTGGCTGTTAATGGCTTGTCGACGTTTGTATTTCCCTTTCCTACAACATGGATATCTTTAAGATGCGGGTATTTTTAATTTCTCAAACAGACCCCGGCACAGCATCCCAAAACATTGCATACACAGTAAGGAAAAAAATCTGAGATTTTAAGCAACATTTTTTTATAGTGAATACCGTACAAAAGTCCCAACCGTCTAGAGCCAGTGAGACAATGGCATCCCCAACTGGGGTATGTTGTAAGGATAAAAGTAGTGAAGAGGGGAATGAGATGGGAAGAGGAAGGTTGAGAAGTACCTGACTATTCAAATCTGGTCACTAAATATGGCTTAAGCCAATTTAAGCCACGATTCTTAGAGATTTACATTAATTTATATGAATTAATGTGTTATAAGTTAAAACACATATTAATGAAATAAAATTTATTTGCACACGCCGGGTTTAACCCGCGACCTCTGGATTCGTAGTCGAGCGTCTTACCACTCGACCGCGCAGGCCGTCGACTGTCTTTTCATAAATGCCAGCGTGTTTTAATCATCCTAATGAGGGAGACAGATGCGCCACAGATAAACATAGCCTGTTCAAAAGAAAAGGTGAATTTTGGATTTTCGCGGGCTGTGTACATTCGATTATCGTTTTTTTTTTGTTATGTTGGCACACATATGTTTATCACATGTTAGCATTATCAGCCATTTTGGATTAATGGTTTGTTTTTGACAACTGGAAAGGTTAGTCATGTTTTTGTGTGTTCTTCGATTTATTACTTTTGAAAAAAGCTCTAACGCACTTAAAATATTGACTATGACATTCGGCGAGTCTACTTTGTCTCAAAAAAGTGTTTATAAGTGGTACAAGCGCTTAACAGAAGGCCAAGAAGATGTTAATGACGATGAGCGTCCTGGAGTTGTGGAAAAACAAATGGATTTTATTCTTTGATCCATTTTTTTCAATGTATTGTTCGATGAAAATTATTTAAATGAGTTTTTAAGATTTAAGAGGAAAATTAATAAAATTTCAGCATTGGTACGCGCGTCAAAGTTTGCGTACCGCTGTCCGCCATATATCCTCACTCCAATGCGCCTCTCTCTTTCCTTACTCTTAGCTCTATCCCTAGCCTCAACTCCCATTCTTTATTTTCTTCTCTTTTCATTTCGATGTCGAATCGTTACCGAAAATTCTGTTAAAACTCCGTTGTTACTGTTGAAATAAAACGAAATTCCAGCCCAGCATTACCCATTGTTTTAGTTAATGCTTTTTAGAATTCGAGATTGCTGCGATTTTATGGTTTCGCCCAGAAGCTCTGTACCGTTCTTCCAACAAACACTGCTTTAAAAAGTCATCATCATTTATTTCTGTATTTTATTAGACCGACTATTCCGCAGTACTAAAATACTAAAGTTCATGGAGTTTTACCGCCGTAAATTTTAGACAATCTCAAAATTCTTAGATATGGAAGACTCGTATACAAGAGCCTCGTATTGAGCTTTTTAGCATATTACAATTAGGAGCAGGCGATTACAGCGCTTGATTTATTCATTTTACAGATGTGTGTTCGCTCACCATATCGTTCATGCGAAACGAATAATGTCTAGTGAAAAGTAAGCACAACTTCAAAATTATTGGGCTATTTAATTTGAAGGGTTTTTTTAGAACTTGTAATAATTTAAAGCTCTCCCTAAAGGTGATATTTCACAAAAATGACTTCGTAAAAATAAACCAAATAATAATATTAATACAAAATATCAACGTCTCCGTATAGATCGTTCTGTTAGAGTTGTACCAAACACAACTTTAAATTTATTCGAATAAGATCATTGGAAGACTGTAGGCATCTTCAGGAAGATATTAATACAATAATTGACTAGAGTATTGCTAATAAACTCAGTTTCAACTTCCAAAAATGTTCCGTTATGTGCTTCACGAGGTCACACAAGACCGTATATTTCAATTACAAAATAAAAGATACGTCTCTGAAGCATACGGCTACTTGTAAGGACTTGGGAACAGTATTTGACGCTCGTTTAAGGTTTCATAATCATTCTTTAATATTTGTGTAATTATGATTGCCATTTTTTGTGTTTTTTGCAATATTTTGGTGTAAAACTGTTTTTGCAAACATAAAATAAATAAATATGAATGAATTGGTTCATATGTAAATACTTCCGAAAGTGATGTCCTTGCGAAACCTCACTGAGAAACAACCTGATGTCCTGCTTACTACTTATTGTTTTTAACGGCAAAAGAACAAGTATATTAGTTGTTCTAAATTAAAAATTGAAAAATTCATCATATTTGATCGAAAAAGTGTGTACTTTTTACTATATTCAAAATGTTTTTTTTTTCAATTTTACTAGTATTATTTTTATGACGTCGAATAACAAGTTTGAAATATGCCGTATACAATTAATGCATCTATTTGAGTACTGAGTTCATGTCAGCTCTGGCCTTGATTCCTATAGGTACTGGTACGATAAATTCTTAATTTCCAAGCTATTTTGAAGATAGTTTTTTCTACTACCCGGCCTTGCCCGTGTTTCAGAAAATTTTATTCCTTATTTAACCTTCTTTTTTTAAACCTGCTCATATCACACAGATATATTGTCTGCTTTATGGTTTAGGCAAACCGATTAAAATAATTAAAATCAATGTTTTATAATACACAATGAACATAATATATATACTGCCTCATTGCACGCGTATCAGAACTCAGCAAACGATTGGTTAAACTATTAAACGAATTTTATTACTTGGAACCAAAGATACTTCATTGTCATTTCCAGTTATGTAGAATGAAAAATGAACTTCGAAGACCAGTAGTATGACACACTTTCACAGCTCTTTCTTATATAATCAAACTCTTAATTTTTCGTATAACGTCGCATGAAAAAAACTTCAATTAAAAATGTTAATCTCCACTTTGCATTAAAATCTTAGCGAGTACTCCGCACGAGAAAGATGAGAAATAAAGAAAATTCAAAAGTTCCGGAGCGAAATATCTAGGGGGTGTTCAAGCCGAGGAAATGTGTTGAATCACATCACATCACATCTATACCGATATGCAATGAAACGGGTGGTGCTAATTTGCATAAGACCTTCAACGTTTTAGCCACGGTCAGGCGAATGAGAAAGATTTTCTGTTCGTGAAAGAAGTTCGATTCTTGAAATGGTTTGATTGATTTCACGAGAAGAAATAAAATTGAGAATTAAAAATCCTTGGAAAAATTGAGCTTACTTCGTGTACACGGACGCGCCTACAGCACACGTTTTACGGTTTATCTCTTCAGTGATATTACACAATATGCACATTTAAAGTTAGGGACACATTCATTTGGTGGTCGGTCTCGGAAAGTCCAGTTTACCAGCTCTAATTTATTTTTTTGTCTTAATTAAGCGACATGTTTAAAATGTGTTGGTGTTACACAGTTTCGCGTTAGAGGTCGTTGTGTTAGCACGCTTTTGCAGCGTCGCTTACGCGTTTGCTCCAGTTTTGTTACCTAGTACAAACGGTGAGAATTGAGGTGGTAACGGTTTTATTTATTTATTTAACAGAGATCTCATAAAAAGAGTTGTTCACCAAATACATTAAGAGATGAATGATATAAAAATATTGTAGATACATGCATGGTAATAAAATAAACTAAACATATATTTGCATCCCATATATTGACAAGGTATTATATATCCGAAGGAATTATATGAGTTCAAACTGAAATGGTGTGACGGATTAAATATGATATAATTACGCAAATAATGTGGGCAATGAAAATATATTTACTCGTTTATTAGAGAAGTTCACAAACACATGTTATGAAATAATCATTAAATTGGCAAGTGTAAAACAGTATTTTATTCACATTCATTCATTGTTTCATATATATTCTTCTATTATTCTGACTTTTGACATGACCCGACTCAGGTATTTGATTTTCTTAATCGTGCCATTTCATTACCGGGCGTCTCCAACTTTATCTAATGTTTATATTTGGCCACAAAAACTGTTAAATATATGTGTTTGGAACCACATAGGAAAATTGATCGAAAAATGTTGGCACCTCTTTCCAAACTGGAAAATATTTTCAGATTGAAGTCATCCAGATACGAAGAGCCAGGTTCCAACGTTTCTCTTTCCCGTTTTTTTATATATATTTGTTTATATTAATTACCGCAATAGAGCCAGTAAGACTACGGCATCCCCAAATTGGGTATGTTGTGAGGTTGAAGGTAGTAGGGAGGGGAAGGAGATGGGGAAGAGGAAAATTAAAAAGTACCTTGCTATTCAGATATGGTCATCAATCACGGCTAAAGCCATTTCAAGCAACGTTTCGATTCTGAATGGTGGTCTTTCACCAGGGCGATACCTAAAGTATCTACCACTCTGGAACGTGCCGCAAATATATCATTATATATAATACTATATACGAATTCAAATGTGTTATGGCACATATTTATTAAATAAAAGTTTTGGCACGTCGGGTTTGAATCCGCGACCTTTCGATTCGCAGTCGAGCGTCTTACCACTCGACCGTCAATCCCGCCAATCGTCGGTTGACATCTCCAAAATCACAATGAATAACGCCAACGTAAATGCAGTTAACAACAGAATAACCGCAACTCACTAAACACAATTTTTAAGAATAGTTATTTTCAGATTTAAGTAGTGCATTTAATAAATTTGAAATTTATTACAAAATTAGCGAATGCATAAAAATGTGTTGTTTCTTATTATCAACACCGTTTTTCTAACAGGGTTGAAAGAAGGCTGAATAATATAAAGGGAAGAAGCCAAAGCCTGAAACATGTTTGAATAATGAACATTGACACCTGCCGGAAAGAAGTGACGTAATTAATGTGGATTAAACCTTCGGGTGGTTTTGAAAATTATAAGAGTGCCTCTAATGGGTCTTGATGGCCTGTTGATAGCTTTCAAGAAGGCCGGAATATTTTCACATGGACTTTATTACAAATAAACCAGTTTTCGTATTTAAAAAAATATAAGCCATATAAATTAATGATTTTATTCTATAATATATAGTTGAATTTTACCACGTCAATACTTAAAGTACATTAAACTATATGAGTTATGTATTTTTATTGTTAATATTTTTTTTAAAAGCCAATGCAAATGAAATAATATCTTTGTATACGAGCACAGATTTTATTTTACTTTTTCAGACCGACCGGTTTTGCTTAGCATAAGATTATACCTTCAATAAAAGCTCCGGTGCTCATATTCTACATAAAAACGGCCACGGCAACAGATTTAATAATTAAGAAGCACTAGAAATAAAAAATAATAAAAATTTATGAAAATTATTATAATTATTAAAATTAATTAAATTATTATTTATTGTCATATTCTTAATATTCAGTTAAATTCGTCCAGTAGTCCAATATTAGGCATATTTTCCGTAAACTCATAAAATTTATCATTTTTCTTTTATCACGTTATTAGTTGACGTTTTGCCTCTTTCATTTCATATTATCTGTCTCTTTCTCTCTGTTCTTTTGATATATGGTAATTTAAATGTTATTCTTTTGTTTTCGTACTGTTCTGCTATTATTTTATTTTATATAGTTTACTCCTTCTGTATGTATGAGTACATATAACCACACACTACGTATTTTTTTATAAAAAATTTTACTCTAATGACGCTTAGGCTAAGCGAAACCGGTTTGTAATAAAAATAATTTAAAAAATCTGCGGTCTTATACAAAGTTATAATTTCATTTTCATTGAATATCTCAAACCACAAAGTGTTTCTACGAAAATATTCAATTAAACTACTAGCTTTACTGTCCGGTTTTTAAACTATTTTTATTCTTATCGTACATATGAAATTTCTTAAGCCACTATCTCCAGTGTCGCTTTTTTAATTTTGCATTTTGAAAATATGTTTCCATTTCAACCCTTATAAAGGCACGGTTACGTCCCGAATTAATTGATTAATAATAATAATAATAACTGGATAGTTTATATAGCGCCGTTTTGTGAACTATCACCTATAAGGCGCTAAAGCGGCTAATTTAATTTGTGGATTTACACAATATATTAAATAAGGTTTCGCAATAATCAAATACACAAAGATTCTAGTGTTATAAAGGTGTAAATACTAATTTTCTAAAATTGAACATAACCATGTTCAATTTTAGAAAATTGATGAGATTGTTAACAATTTGACTTTTTAACATAGAAAATGATTTTATGACATTTGAAATTAAAAATCACACGGGGTGCACGGTGATGGTGAGAGATTGTATGAAGCTGGCTAAAGGTTGTAATATTTTGGAGGTTGTGGTGAATTTTCATTATGAGATCTATCGTTACCTTAATCATCGCGTTTGATTTTTCTCGGAAAAGAACGGTAATAATTTATTTAAATTAACATTTTGTACACCATCTTTAAAAAGTATGTTAAAAGATTCAATGTATAGAGTTCCTGTGAATTTAACGAATAATTGACATGGGTGAAGATTTTTTTTTGAAGAAAGACAAACATTCCCGGGTCACGAATAACCTGACAACATTTAAAAAGCTCCTACTACCATCACAACAAGCGGAAGATTTTACTTGTGCAATGATGAAGAACTTAGCTAGCAAAGGAATTGAACACACCACGCCCGAGTGGGAATCCGACGCATTTGTCCACTCAGCTACTAACCGGCTATAGTCGCCCCATAGATTACTTCAATGATAGCCGCCCTTTGATAGAGAGGTCGCCAGAAGAAGAAATACCTATTCCAGTAATAAATATTGACAGTTATCATCTAAAAATAGAAGTTAAATAAAAATAAAATCATAGAACCAGTGACACCAACGCAGCAACCTATAATTCCCCTCGGAACAGGTGAGCCCAGAATCCCTAGTGAGGAGGACCGTGAATAAAATATTATTATTTTTCAACATATCTGCTTTTCAAGATGTTATATTGAATTTAATAAAAATAAAAATAAAACTTGATACAACAGTTTAATAAATGAGGGCCGTTATTTTGAAGTATAAGGAAAGCGTGGGAATGCAATACAGAAATTATGAGTTTTTTTTTTTTAATTTTAAATATATAAATATATATATATTTTTTTATATAATTCAATTGAATTAAATTTAATATTATTATTATTGAGTGCTGCTATTTTAAGTTTTTTATTTTAGTTTTTAGTGACAGCTGTTTCGGCGTTTAAGGCCATTGTCAAACTGTAAACGGCAGCTGTTTCGGCCTTAAACGCCGAAACAGCTGTCACTAAAAACTAAAATAAAAAACTTAAAATAGCAGAACTCAATAATAATAATATTAAATTTAATTCAATTGAATTATATAAAAATTAAAATGGAGTTCTACAAATTAAACACAAAAACTATTAAAAAAAAAATTTAAAAAAAATTATTTTAAATATATTTTAATAATCTAAAACACAAATATGAAACAGAAAAGCCAGAAAATAAAAAGACAATGGTCACAGCCGATACTCGTACTCGAACAAATTTTTGTATTTCTATATTTTGTGAATAACTAACTTACTAAATAAAGTTCTTCTCATATAGGTGATCGATGTGTACATTTTAACACCAATAATTTCTTAGTGTTCACGCCCCATTATCAACACCCTGATTGACGTTTATTTGTATCTCTAGGTATATTCTTCTCTCCGTGGCTACGTTTGTTTGCATCTCTGGGTAAATTCTGGTTCGCGCGGGCGAGGGACTGGGTGTCACGGTAAAACTGCGCAATCTGACACTTGGCTAATGTTGGCGGATATCTCACGACAATTGCGGCGTTATCCTTGCGGTCCGGCTTTTCTCTCGGCCTGCATTTTAAAACTGTGAGACTCGGCACAACGGTGAAAGGACGTTAAACTTAAGTTTTACATCTTCGAATATTATCCTCTCGCATCTTTCATACATATTACCGCGAGTCACGCTCATGCCGCGAACCTTTAGAGGTTGAGACTTTTCATGAAAATTTGAGGGAATTTGTTGTTTTGGTTTGCATAACCTAAAGAAATACATATATATATATACGAGGCCTGTTCAAAAGAAAAGGTGAATTTTGAATTTTCGCGGGCTGTGTACATTCAATTGTCGTTTTTTTTTGTTGTTTTTATGTTGGTACACATATGTTTATCATATTTTAGCATTATCAGCCATTTTGGATTAGTGGTTTGTTTTTGACAACTGGAAAGGTTAGTCACGTTTTTGTGTGTTCTTCGATTTTTTGCTTTTGAAAAAAATGGATCAAAGAATGTGAAAATATTTTGGTAACAAGTTGCTCTTCATTTTATGTATAGAGAGAACATTACACGTTTCATACCGATTCGAAAAGAGACTATGCTATTCAAAGTTAGATTAATTATTCGTAAATTTAATAGATTTATGAGTATTTATAAAAACAACATCAACGGTAGAATTTTGAATGCTTTAAGTCCCGGTTTTACACCATATAAAACACAATTAGTCCTGGTACTGACTATCGTCAATTTCGAGGGATTGATCCCGCAACACTCTTATCGAGAACCTGTTGCCGCAAACCATTATGCCGCAAGTCAATTTAAACTAAACACTCGCCTTAATTCCCCAGTGACAATACTCGTCCTCAGAGCTAATTTAAGTTTTAGTTAGCACGTCCTCAGCAGCCTTCACCACCGGGTGGCAGGGGCTTTAGTTTCCAGCGTACGGTTTCGTTCCGTAGGGTTTGCGGGACGCGGCCTGACGCAAAGCCGACGGCCGTCCAACATGGCGGTGCGGCGTCCGACATGGCGGCGCGGCGTCCAACATGGCGGCGTCGTGTCCAACATGGCGGCGCGTCGCGTCCAGAAGGGCTTAGCGTCAGACGCGTCACGGCGTCGGGCGACATCATTAGAGGTAGCGCGGGCATAGAACACCTTAATTATGGATAAATAGAAATATTGAATTCGAAGAGCGGTAATATTAATAATTCATCATTATCATCAATGTGGTGACAAAGAGATAAGTTGTAAGTACATACCTAATTTAGGTCCTTCTCAATGAATCTATACATATGTAAAACCACCTGTGAGTGTACTAAAAAAACACACATATTATACAATTTTGGTCCTATGTTACTGCAGCCCACACTTCACGCAACCACGCTGAAATATAGACCTTATTAGTGAAGTTTTTAGGTGTAGAATAAACACTAAACCAACCAGATCAGTGATTTTTTTACCAGAGTGATTTGCTCAAATATAAATTAGAGGTGGTTGATAGCCCTGTGGGTAGGATGCTCGATTAGCAGTCGGAGAGAATTTGATATTCACAACAAGTACCGATGTACTCTCTTTTCAGAACAAGTTGTACTTGTAAAAACGTCTGCTGTGTATATAGATTTATTTTTTAAATACTGTAAGCTTTTGTATTTTAGTAATTGAATGTTATTTTTATATTAATAATTGAAATAATATCAATAATCTCCAACCTGAATATAAAACAGAAAAAATATAACGGTCGCGACCGAGACTCGAACTCGGAATATTTACTCTATCCGTGAGTAACCCTTAAGACCTTATAAGAAACCGGTATTTTAATCGATATCATTCTTCATTTGAAAATTTTTAACACAATTTTTCATTTTTTCTTCCGATATGGCTGCCATTTTTGCATGTTATCCAAAGCTCTGCCCGAGCATATATTATATACGTAGATGGTGTCTTGGATAAACCATCCATTTTTTTATAAAGTTTCATATTTAGGTTGAATATTATTGATGTTATTTCAATTATTAATATAAAAATAATAATAATAAGTTAATTCTAATTTAATATAGTATGAATATTAATTATTAATCCTTCTTATCTTCGTACATCGGCTATTAGTTGATTTTGTATCTCAATAGTAAGAAAAACAAAAATCATGCAGCGCTGATGATAGCCAAAATTCAACTATAAAACACTATCTAGATAGATAGTGTTTTATAGTTGAATTGTCTAGAAAGCTAGACATTTGCGTTATTTCCATCATTTGAAATGAGTCCTTCTATGGCTCGGTTAGAACACAATACTGATTTGTGTCGTTAGTGCCTTTGTCATACATCAAAAATGTTATAAAGCATTAGCGTGACGGAACACCAACTTGGGAGAAATTCACGTAAAAATGCCGATTCTACGGTGACGCAATCTGGCTACTAATCTCCATATCGCATTAACTGATAGCGATCTGGCGATTTTGACACGGAACAAACAACTCGTGCTTCCTCCCACTGAAAAGATAATTCCTAGAAGTGTGATCCCGACAGGACACTAATAAAGGTCCCTTAGCGGAAGCCACCCAGAGGTGGACCGAATAAGAAAATACACTGCGTGGAAGAAGATTGGAGCAAGATAAGAAGACTGGAGTCGAATGACTAACAACTTTGAAATATCATAAAACTGCGCTATTTAAATGAATATACAACTTGACAGCCTCCGTGGTCGAGTGGTAAGACACTCGACTACCAACCAAGAGGTCATAAGTTCAAGCCCGGCGTGCGCAAATAACTTTTATTTGATTAATATGTGTCATAACACAATTAATTCATATAAAATAATGTATGGTATATTTGCGGCGCGTTCCATGGTGGTAGATACTCTATATATCGCCCAGGTGAAAAACCACCATTCAGAATCGAAACGAAATGACTTAATAGCCGTGGTTAGTGACCAGATCTGAATAGCCAGGTACTTCCCAACCTTCCCCTACCCCATCTCCTTGCCCTCCTCAATACCTTCAGCCTCACAACATACCCCAATTCGAGATGCCATAGTTTCACTGCCTCTAGATACAAAAATAGTACAAACATAAATAAAATACGTATGTTCTAATACAACCTTAAATTAATATTCCTTATCTAAATTTACAACTTATTTTCATAACTTAGTTTTTCATTTTATAATATTTACTCTTATTTAATATCGTATCAATATTTCGTCAAATATATGTATACCTACGTACGTCAATGTCTTTTGTCTTGGCAACTTTTTTCAGAAAGTCATTTTCTGTCTCCCTTCTCCTCGTCTCATGTTTGCCATTAATTATTTAATAGATTAAAAATACAACGTTGAAGTAAAATATTTGTTTAAATGTAAAGATTTTCTTTGAAATATGAATACCTTTTTTCTTCAATATAATTCTCATAGCTCTATTTTGTTATACTGTTTCGAATATCCAACGTTGGCTAAGAATAAAATGCTTCTACAGTTATTGACGTGTGGTACAATGATAGAATTATATACATTTTAGCTAGCTGCTGTATATTTATTTTAATACTTACGGACCATAGTTCAAAAATACATAATACAAAATGGGGAAAAAAGCAACAGAGAAAGAACAGCACATATAAAGTATTTTAAACAATGACAAAAATGTACATTTGAAAGAACATTCAAGTCGAAGTCTGGACAAGGTTTTGGTAGAGTCGTAAAGAATGACAAAAATCATTTAGACTGGTACCAAAAATTTCAAGACCATGGCTTGAGTTAAGGAGTCTCGACATTCTGGACAGTGGAGAGTGATACTTATAATTAGTAGAGTGATTATTGAGGAACAGCAATTAATTGTTTTTTTTTTTCTACGGCAAGGAATGTTGAACTGAATAAGTTGCAACAAAAAAGGTTAGTCAATAATACAATCAATAATTTACCTATGTTTAAGAATCTTCTTATTCTATCCAATAATGAGATTGTTTTAAATAATTGCTTTAAAAAATTCACTTTTTCATTTTGGAGTACAGCAAATATTTAATTTCAAAATTTCATTCAAAACATGACCGCCCATCACTATTTCTGTTTTCACTCGTTTTTTTTCCAATGCTTATGTATTTTGAGACAACACCATTCAATTCCTAGGCCTCAGACAGGCCTACGAAAGTGCTCAACTGTTTAACCCTTTGCTTCTATACTCCCATCTATAAAACTTCATATACCTTTAACAATTGTTGAAATATTAATCCTGTGGGTACATTATTTGACATTATTTTGTACGTAGGCCAGTTTTTATCACTTATTTACAACAACTGATACTAGGGGAACCAAGTTAAGAGTCAAGTTATTTTAGTGCTTGTTTGAAAAGATCATTATTGTGATAATGGATTCAGCTATGTGTGTTTTTGGTTACTATTATTTCAATGAGTATTATAATGTCACTATCTGTCAAAATTTTCAGGGTATTAAAAAATAAACAATCAAAAAGACTTTATTATTTTTTATTGCCAAACGATACAAATATGTAAACGGTAAATTTTTCCTCTAAGGAGTTTACGGAAAATTGAAAAAAAACGTAATGATTTCTTATTTGATGAAGGTAATAAATAACAGATAATTTTCAAAATAATGTGAAAGTCCGCTTAATCTATGTTCAGGAATCAAAGGGTTAAGAAAGATTTTCGATATTTTAAAAATTTTGATCAATTCCACCAAAGCAAGGAAAAATTTAGCTCATTTCGCCCACACTTCTGTCAGTTTATCTATTCGGTGTTTATTCCCCTATGTCTATTTCTAAAAATCAAACACAATGTACGGCCCCATTAAGATTCAAGGTTCTCTTTGTTTCAGGTGATGTTTCCTTTATGGAATCATTTATTTCGCAGCTTAAGTCGGGGTGGTTTTTCTACGTTTAAATTGTGTTCTATGTCCTGTTGACCAGAATCGAACAAATTAATCATACATTTGATCTTTTTTTATGAGGACGAGATTTCTGATAACCATTTTTCATCGGTTTAATGTTCAGAATGTACTTTTCATTATTTTTTTCACATAATTAGGTGTGTGCTATGATTTTTTTCGGGCAAATAAATATATGCCTCCAACAGCTGTTACGCTACGAAGGATATTGGTATTTTTTAAATGTGAATACCGCACAAGAGTCCCAACTTTACAAAGCCAGTAAGACTATGGTATCTCCATGGGTATTTTGTGAGGCTGAAGAGAGTGCGTAAGAGAAAGGAATGGGGAAGAGGAAGTTTGGAGAGTACCTGGCTATTTTAGATCTGGTCATCAAACACGGCTAAAACTATTTCAAGCAAAATTTTAATTTTAATGGTGTTCTTTTATTAAGGCGTTACTTAGATTCTCTATTACTATGGAACGTGCTGTAAAAATATTTAATTTATTTCAACATTAATTAAATGTAAAATAACACAAAATAATTTCATTAAATATGTCAAACCACAAAGTGATTACTTTCTACGTAAATATAATTCTATAGCTTTGCTTATATCGCTTTTCTTCGTGATAAATTAATTCAAATATTATAACGACACAAAAAAATTGTAGATTTTTTTTCTGTATTTTTATTTAGCTATCATGTCGCTCGAAAAACGGGACGGTTGGGTCTGAAACTAATCTCGAATAAAATGTGAAGAATTCTTTGTTTCTTTCTTAACATCTATTTTTCAAAGTCAAATTGTTTTATAATCTTTTGCGCTGATGGCGAAGGACACAGCTCGCTGAAACCTATTTGTGAAAATGTGGCCCACACCAAATTTCTTGTGTGATTATAATAATTTGAGCAAACGTCGTGGGAGTACGAACAGTGTAAATCAAGAGCCGCCCTTCCAAGGTCACCCCTCGCATAAAAGCTCGCCGATATAACCATAGTAATTTAATTATTCTCGCTTGGAAAATATTATTTTACGAGTGAGCGTTAAACTTATATGGAGAATTCATAAAGTGATGATGCAAAGAGTTAGAGCAGCACTTGATATTAATATCGTGAAGTTTGAATTTCAAATGCTATGTTAAGTAAAGGCGTGAATCATCTCCGCACGATTCGCTTTAAAGTTGTGTACATTTGAATCGTCCTTTAGAATGCAACGGCATATTTATGTAGATTGGAATTACGAGCATAAGTATTCATTTTTTCATAATTAATTATCTTGCACAGCAAAGTTATGATACTACTTTTTACAGTAAATTTATTCCTTTGTTACGTTTACATATATTTGAAATTCTGAACATAAAAAAAACCCTTTTAACGATTCGATGGATTTAAAATAAATGTTGCGTTTCATTCCAGCACTTCAAAAATATTTGCAATTAGCTCAATACTTCTTTATTTTGTTTCAAACACTTTGATTTCACTAAGAACTATGTTCAGAATCAAAATGATGTGATATTTGAGTAAGCTGGACAGTCAAATAAAACGTTAATAATTTTTGTTTTTATAATCCAAAGAGAGAAAAATAGACTGTTTTTCGAAAAAAACAAACGTTTTCAGAATTTTTCATTAAAAAACTATGTATTTTAACTGGGAACCCATGAAACTCGTAATTCTGAAAAAATAAAGTACGCAATTTAAGTGCTGTAGGTGCTTCCAATATAATTTATTTCCTAATTTTCTGTAAATAAAAGTCCTATGACTTTTCAAGTGCACAAGGTAAGATAATAAAAAAACTCTGCATTCCGTAATATTGATATACAGTAAGTATAAATAGTTGTACGAAAAAGTTTACACTGGCGAAAAAAATCTTCATTCAATTCATTTCAATGAATCAATGTGGGGTATTTTATGGTCTCCTATAATATCCAGAGGGACATTTCAGGTATTCAATATTATGAAAGCATTATAAACTCATATGGAAATATTTTTCTTCTTAATGGTGTATAAAAGTTCGAAAATAAATCACTGTTTCAGTTTCACGGACAATTTTACATATCCGCGTGGACCGAATATTAGAAACCCCTGATGTAGACCTGGAGGTACGCCTGAATGATTTTATTCATTTTTTTTTTTAAGAAATGGAAAGCTGAGAGATTAAAAAAATTACTTTCAAATAACTGTTTTAGTACAAAAAGTTAGCTTAAAATTTATCTTGGATAGTGTAAAAATATGACTCACACAATTCACGAAACACGGTGAAGGGGTAAAAAAATATATCGTGATATTTTTATACCCACGGTTAAAAGATGTAATTTTTATGACAGTGAAGCACACTTTATACTTGGATGTTTATTTTTTTTATATATATAATTAAAATAAGGATAATTTCTAAAGAATCAAAAGGAAATTACAATTACGAGAAACACGAACACGAGACGAGAAGTGCAAAACTAATTAGATTGCCAACAAGGAAAAAATCAAGCACACACAAATCTCTCATGTACTGGGCCGTCAACTACGAGTATATAATAAAATTCCAACAGAAATTACAGCAATAGACAATATTCTTAAATTTAAATAAGAAATAAGAAAAGTTGTTTGCTATAACCATGTTAGTTTATTTTATGTTTAATTTTTAATCGGATATTCTTAAATTTATAAAATGTTACTTATAAATGTTGCAATAACCTTGTCTGTATAGATATGAATTTAATATTTTACATTAGAACACACAAATAATGTAACTTTAAATAAATAACTCAAGATTTTCAAAGAACAACAACATCCAAATTTAAAGAAAAAAGAAGTAAATAGTAAGAAAAATAGGACATTGTATAAAAGTCTTTTCAAAAAACCATTTTTTTCAGTACGCATCTTTTTCTGAAAATCAATTAAAAAATATAGTGTTTAAAAATTTTATGATGGTATTTATTATTTAAATAAAAATAAACTAAATAAGATTTTTTGACACTTTTTTTCTCTTTCTTGTCTCTCTTTATCGTTCATCTTTTACTATTTTTTTGTTTTTACCGATTTGTCTTTTATTAACTTCAAGAGGACTTAAAAAAGCTTTAAACTAACTTAAAACAATGCTTTAATTACCATTTAAATGCTTACAATAGACATTTTCGTAGATCAAAAGAAAACAATGTATTTTTTTAAACATATTTACAGCAATTCGTAATAACGCTAGCCAACTAAATAACTAACTAACCAACCATCCGTTACTGAAAAGGTAGGCAGAGAATATGAACCGCCACATAACTCTATCTTGGCACACACTCCTTGCCTCTTTCACATTCACACATAGTCTCGTAAATACCATTCTCTTTTTTTGACTCTTCACATAACCCGATTCTTGTATTTGATTCACTTGTTCGTACCACGTCTTCTCGAGCATTTCCGACTTCTTCTACCCTACCATATATTCTCCTTCCTTCCGCTCTACATATCCAAACCATTACGCAACTGTTTGTCTTACTTCTTGTAGTAGTCTATTCCGCTTAGTCGTATCAAGTTATAAGGTTAGATTCTCTCAGTACCACCCTGGCAAAAGACCACCATTCAAAATCAAAACGTTGCTTGAAATCGCTTTAGCCGTGTTTGGTGGCCAGATATTATTAGGCTATTAAAGCCAGATACTTCCCGACCTTCCTCTTCCCCATCTACTTCCCCTCACCACTATTTTAAACCTCACAACATACCTCATATAGGGATGATATAGTCCCATTGGTGCCAGGCTGTTGAACTCTGGTTCAGTAGTAACATGTTTTTTTTTTAAATATATCTAGAGTGGAAGTCATTGACCACCATTAAGTGTCGAAACGTTGGTTGAAATTACTGTTGCCGTGTTTTGTGACCAGATCTGAATAGCCAGGTACTTCTCAACCTTCCTCTTCCCATCTCCTCCCCTTCTTCACTCCCTCGAGCCTCACAACATCTTTGATTTGGGATGCCATAGTCCCACTGGCCCTGGACAGTTGTGAGCAGTCAACTGCGTTTCACATTTACGCCGAAATATGAAAATGAATAATCGTTGCAACCGCAAGCTTCGACTCTAGTCATATATGTTTGTAGCTCGCATTACCAAAAAACAGTTTGATCAAATATTACGGACACGTTTGTCGGCTTTTCGCGATTTTAACGACCAACCTGTATAACAATATAAAACACTGACAACTCGAATAAAGCGGCGTTACTTTACTCTCCTCCTAATGCGTTTAGGGGAAGGCCGAGAGGAAGACAGAATCTCGTCTTTATGGGGCAATTACGACATTTTTTATGTTTTTTATCATTTGCGAGCCTATTGTGAAGTACAGGAGAATAAAACTTGGTCCTGCGAAGGTAATTCCGATTGTGTGACGGAATATCGAACTTTTATTACCGGAATAAAGTCACTCGTTTTTATGGGGGGAAATATAAAGAGCCGAAAAAGCGACGGCGACGACGACTTTAATATGGGCCACACTGTACCGGTGAAATATGCCCGGCCGGTCATTCGGGGCTTTATTGGTATAATGAATAACTCACTTAGCTCCGTGACACTTGTTTAACATTCTAACTGCGCCGCGGCCGCTACTTTGGGTGCAGCGTTTTAAACACTTCAATTGGCTTTCAGATAAAGCTTGAATATTGAATGAACGGAAGGTGATCAAGCTCTTAGAAGGTTTTTCATGGCCTTTTTGATAAAGGTACCAGCAATTAGATCGTTCTGTGGACATGGGTTAGGTTAGAATAAACGGAAGGTGATCAAGCTCAGGGGGTTTTTCGTGGCCTTTTTGATAAAGGTACCAACAATTAGATCGTTCTGTGGACATGAGTTAGGTTAGGTTAGAATAAACGAAAAGTGATCAAGCTCAGGGGGTTTTTCATGGCCTTTTTGATAAAGGTACCAACAATTAGATCGTTCTGTGGACATGGGTTAGGTTAGGTTAGAATAAACGAAAAGTGATCAAGCTCAGGGGGTTTTTCGTGGCCTTTTTGATAAAGGTACCAACAATTAGATCGTTCTGTGGACATGGGTTAGGTTAGGTTAGAATAAACGAAAAGTGATCAAGCTCAGGGGGTTTTTCATGGCCTTTTTGATAAAGGTACCAACAATTAGATCGTTCTGTGGACATGGGTTAGGTTATAATAAACGGAAGGTGATCAAGCTCAGGGGGTTTTTCATGGGCTTTTTGATAAAGGTACCAACAATTAGATCGTTCTGTGGACATGGGTTAGGTTAGAATAAACGGAAGGTGATCAAGCTCAGGGGGTTTTTCGTGGTCTTTTTGATAAAGGTACCAACAATTAGATCGTTCTGTGGACATGGGTTAGGTTAGGTTGGGTTAGAATAAACGGAAGGTGATCAAGCTCAGGGGGTTTTCATGGCGTTTTTGATAAAGGTACCAACAATTAGATCGTTCTGTGGACATTGGTTAAGGGTTAGGCTATGATTTTACCAATGAATTTGTCTGTGTCTATATATCAGAATAAAAATACAATCCCAACAAATTTCAACAGGTGTAATTTGATATTACTTTCTGATTTTTGTGGTTATAATATTATAATTGTATGTTATAAAACAAATATAAAAATAAAATAAGTATAAATGTAAAATACTAGATATTAAATAATGCAGGAAACTCCATTAATGGAGGACTGAACGCTGTTGGCGCGAATGAAAAAAATGACCAAAAAAGCGAAGCTAGCAGTCCACAATGGAGTGCTTATACCAACCCTGGTGTATGGCAGTGAGGCATGGAACTGGCAGAGGAAGGATGAAAGTAGATTGAATGCTGTGGAAATGAGATCCTCGAAACGTATGTGCGGAAAAACCATGTATGACCGTTAGAATGTCCGGTAAGAATGCAAGGCTGATGTGACCGTAATGAATAGGATCAAGAAAGGGACGCTTAGATGGTTTAGGCATATAGAGCGAATGAACAAAGAAAGGAGTGTTAAAAGAATATATGATGCGAAACTGAATGGAAGAAGAAGTCGAGGACGCCCGAGAAAGACATGGCGTCATCAAGTAAATCAAATACTTAAATCGGGTAATGTGAAGAGTCAGAATAACAGAAGAGTATGTATGAGACGATATATGAATGTGAATGAAGCAAGGAGTGTGTGCCAAGACAAAGTTATATGGCGGTCCGTCCTCTCTGCCTACTCCTGCGGAGAAACGGCGTGATGGTTAGTTAGTTAGTTAAATGTCAAATTTTATGGCTTAGTAAAATATTTTTAAAAAAAGGCTCAACTGCTAAGAGCTAATTTTATAAAGTACTTCTATAGCAACCAGTAGCGGTTCGTGAATTTTTAGTGTGCTAGAGTGCTTGAGATTGAAAAATACGACGTTATTAATGTTGTTGTAGTCGAAAACGTTTTGTTTTTTTGTTTGTTTGTAGATTTTTCAGTTTTGGTGGGTCATTGACATTAGGTTTTAGTACTGTGGTGAATAAAATAATACCGTAGTCAAACAATAATGTATCCCTAAGCGATCCTCCAACAAAAAGGTGAATATAACGTTCTCAATGTTGGCTAAATTCGTGAAGTACAAAAAAACATAGGGAAAGGGAAAGGAGAAAAAGTAGTGCAATATAGGGGAAACCTGTCAATTCAGATCAAGTAAGTCAATCTTTCACAGTCCTCTCGTATTCAAGGGGTACATTTGCAGAGTCTATGTCGATGACAACGGCATCGCTGGCAAAAATAAAACTCCTCAAAGGAGAAATAAATTACTTGAATTTTTTTGAGGGCGGGACAGTTTGGGTTAATCCGCCGCAAAAACGTTGATTCAAAGTACCCATCGTGTGTGTTGGAGAGGGGGAGAGGGGCTAAAGTGGAGGTATTCAAAGCAAAATATACCCATTCAATTTAAAAAGATCTCGCTTAAATAGAAAAAGAGCGGCAGATGAGTCCCCCTTTCAGTCCCCGCTATCTCTCTCCCTCCCCGCCCCTCCCTCCCCCCTCGGACCCGAATGTCGGTATAGCCTAAAACTCTGTTGCCAACTGGTTTCGGCTTTGGTTTCTGGACGACACATTTTCAGGCACTTTTGTGCTCCCAACCACCCCAAAACAGGGGTGTACTCAAACTCAACAATAATTGTACCATTTTTGTTTATTTGATACTGCACAAGGGTTTTAAACTGCACGGACCCAGCGGAACTCCGAACTACTGAAGTCGATGGGGGAGGGGATGAGGATGGTTGGGAAGGATTTGGATTTTCCGATCTGATAACAAAATGCAGGTTAAACCATTTTCAGCCATTAAAAATTTTAGTCTCTTATAGGAGCTATGCTAAGAGTATTTTGTAGTCCGAAACGAGGTGATCTTTCACACATTTTGTGTTTGGCGACTTGTAGTAGTTAACTGCATTTTGTGTTTCCTTCATCTTACGACACGAGTATCTTCAAGGCTTAGGTTCACTATTTTCTTTATTTTAGCCTTAACTCGTCAAATATAAGATAAGAATAAAAATAAAATAATAGAGATAGTCAAGATGGTAGATTGATAAATTTAATCTTCTTCTTGGAACTTTTTTGGCACCAGGAACTAGTTTAAAAAATAACTACATAAATAACCGGTTGTTCGCCAGTCAGCGGTAACTGTAACCGCAAAAACGCCACTTCCCGATATCAACCATCCCTATAAGAAAATAAACTACATTTTTTTTTCAAAACTGACCATAGGTGTTATTTAACTTATTAACAATTTACAGGATTTTCTAAAGTTTTGCCATTACTAAAAATGTTAAAATATTAGTAAAATATATATATATAGATAGAAAAGTTAGTATAACATACAAGTAACACTGCCAGGATTAGGGTTAAAAGTACATCTACATGGCATCCCCAAAAAATATCTAAGCTGTGTGGTATTGGTGTTTTTTTACATAAAAAAATAAAAAATATAGGTATCTATCTGTATGTCTTTGCTAGTCCATCCCCGTTAACCACACGGCAAGCCCTCCCACTCTGCACCCTCCGGTGATTCATCCTTCCGCCCCCAACATCCCCAACATCCGCGGTAACCGGACAACGTACTTCGTTAGATAAATGAACGCAAAAAGGGAAAAAAATAAGTCACCGCGCGAGAAACGCAGGCAAATTTGCAAACACTCCACTCAGCGGTCATTCTGTTTGTCTGTTTGTGCTTCCTTTTATTCAAACATACGCAAAAAATCGCGAAAAACGGGTTTAAGTAAAGAAACGTTCCCACTAAACAATTAATACTGTTTCCAAATTTGTTTTTTGCTCAATTTGAATGTCAAATATTAACTTAAACTCAAGCAAATTGGTACTGTTTTTCAAAAGCACACAGAACTTTCTTACCGTGGTATCTCCGCTGGGAAGCTCGGAATCTTCTACTGCACGGAGGAAAATAAGGACTATCATCTATTAGTTTTTAAGTTATTGAAATTTCGATTCCACCTTGTATAAGTTGATTATGAAATAAATAAAAAATAAAAAAATACACGTTTATTTAGATTATAAAGTATTTTTTTCACATGTATGCGAAGTATTTCTCCCTCATTAGAAAAATGTTCTGCCCACTTTCGTTTATTTCATTAAAATTTGTTAAACACATGTAAAATGGGCAAGTATTTCAAGGCAATTATAAATCCAGTTTACGTTATTTTCTAACAGAAGAGTATATATGAGACGGTGTATGAATGTGATTGAAGCAATGAATATGTACCAAGACAAAGTTATATGACGGTCAATCTTATCTACCTATCCTTCCGGGGAAATTGTATGATGGTCAGTTGTAATAGTTATTTTCTAACTTTGTGAAGCGCTCTTGAAATGTTTTTAAAATGAAGTATATGTACTCGTATATTATAAATCGAAACAGTTGTAGTAAAATGTATTACGTAATGTAAAAATATAAATTTTATTCCGTAGCACGAAGATTTCTATTAGGACATTACAAAAAATATATCTAATTCACATTATAATAATAGATTCTTGTAATTAAAACTATTATTTATATTTTATGTCCAATATCTTCATTACATGACTACATTTTCTCAAAAACCAGCACCCTTTTTGATATTTAATAATATTCCTTTCAACGCGACAAAACTATTGAAATTTGAATCACTTTGTGTTGTTAATGCTTTCACATTGTTTTTGTTATGTAAATGCTTTAACAATATTTATCAACTATTTTTGTAATTATGGCAACACTCGTGTATTCAAATCACACCATCCTGAATTAAATCCAAAGAAATTAGAGGCCGACAATCAAAAAACGTAATTCTAATAAACTGGCAATTTTTTTATTTTTTTGAAAACTGAAAAAAGTTACATCCCGGTTAAAAACAAAAAGACTGAAAAAAAAACCTCGAAGAAAGGAGATTTACAAAATCCCTTACATATTTTCCATCGGAATAATATTTCATTATTCATCAATGAATAATTTGTATCGATTACGGCAGATGGTATCCGTGTTTTTTCTGTCCTTAAAAGCGTGAAATTGCAAACATAAATCTGGAACAACGGCACCTGAATTTCACGTTAAAAAGCTCTTCGTACGCGCTCTAAGCTCACCTCTCGGGTAAAGTTTTTGTGCCCGTACAAAGCGTCCCAGAGCTCACCTTGAGGAACGAAGAATAGATAAATGGGACGAGTCTGGCTATGGAAAAGCTCGGATAGTTGAGAAAAATGAATTTCGGGACGTGAATACGGTTAGAAAACTTCGCTACTTGCGTATCAGCGGCGCACAGTTCATAAAAGCTACGATTGCTCCAATAAATATGAGCGTTTAAAAAGAACCAAGTAAAATACAGTACATCTCCTTAGAAATTCCACAAAGATCCTTTTTGGTGTCTCAATAATAAAACTTTTGAATGAAGAGCTCTGGAGTCATGAAGTTTTCACGGATCTTTTCACCGACTTTTAGGGGTCTTTACAGCTCACAACATTTTGTTTATCTAAAATATTCATTTAACATTTTTTTATTGACACGGTGCCTTATTGCTTGTTTCGTGTTTTCCAAATGCGTTACGAGAAAAAATACATTTGTTGAATCTCGAGCTAGGTGAAACTAAAATAATTTTGATTTGTAACCCTGCTCAGGGATGATGTTCTTACAAATTGCTACCAGAGCGCTCCTAACATAGTTTTTAAAATCAAATTTAAATATTTTTAACAAATACAAGCTCATACAAGTTTTTCTTACCCAGTAATTTACCCGAGTTGGAAATCAGAATTCATAAAAAAATATATATCGTTGCCGGAAAGGCAAAAGGGCTGAAGCGCTATATGGGAGGTTTTAACCAGAATACTTTACTCCAGTACCTGGTTGGATTTTGAACTCAGATAATTCAACGATCTCCCTGAGTTATCTGAAGAGACAAAAAGCTAAAAAAAGACCCAAAGACCCAAACTTGTGTCGCTGGAGTCAAGCCTTCTTCCAAATGAAAAATTTAGATGGCTGAAGCGCCATAAAAATCTTCAAAATCAAGCAAGAGTCAGAGCATTCGATGCAGAAAAATTAACTGATCAAAACGGCATATTTAACTTTTTTTTACCAAAGTGTCGCTTAAGCCCTTTTGCCTTTACAGCGACGATGTTACATTTATAAGCAAATTTGGGTTTGCAAATAAATGCGGATAATTATAAATAATTTTCAATATTTAAAAAAAATATATAATGTAAATATCTAATTAAATTTTATAATTTAATTACTTAGAGATAATTTATATAAATTAAACTTAAAAAGAGTATAGTCATTATTTTTTCCTAAAAAGAAATTTATTATATTATAAATTATTTTGAAAATTTAGGAATATTAAAAATTTCTATATACGATAAATTTAAATATTAAATGTGTTTCTAATAAGTAAATTTACACATATTAGACAGAACATTTACTTTGATAATCTATTCCACGCGTTCTGCTAACTGAAAATTATTCAAACAGTGGTTTGTATTATATTATATAATCAGCTGAATCATATAATTACGTAGATCAATGTTGATCAAACGTCCACGACGTTCGTGTAATGATTTATTCATCCTAAACATCTAATGGCTAGTGTATACTTAACACATATCAATGTCTTTTCAGTGTCAGAGTTTAGTTTAATTGAATTCGTCATGAATTTTAAACGTTTTCTGAAAAAAAAGTATTTGCTAGAATAAAATTAGTTCTGAATCAAATGAAGAATTAGATTTTTTTTAGTTATCGTCCTTGACTATTCATATTTTATTAAAACGTACCTGTCTTTGTAAAAGAATAAAATACTAGACATGTTTCTGGTATACTCATAAAATTTATCATTATTTTTTAATCACCTTCTCAGTTGACGTTCTGTTTCTTTCAATTCGTATTATCTATCTTTTTCTTTCTGTTCCTTTGTTATAATTTAAAAATTATTCTATTATTTTCTCATTGTTTTGTTACTTTATTTTATAATTTGTTCTCCTTCTGTATGTACGAGTATATATTACCGCACACTTTGTATTTTTTAACTAACTAACTAACCAACCATCACGCCGTTTCCCCCGCAGGAATAGGCAGAAGAGACGGACCGCCATATAACTCTGTCTTGGCACACACTCCTTGCTTCATTTACATGCATACATCGTCTCATACATACTCTTCTGTTATTCTGACTCTTCACATGACCCGATTCAAGTATTTGATTTACTTGATCGTGCCATGTCTTTCTCGGGCGCCCTCGTCTTCTTCTTCCATTCACTTTCGCATCATATATTCTTTTCACACTCCTTTCTTCGTTCATTCGCTCTACATGCCCAAACCATCTAAGCGTCCCTTTCTTGATCCTATTCATTACGCTCACATCAGCCTTGCATTTTTTCCGGATTTCCATATTTTTAATACGACCATACATAGTTTTACCGCACATACGTCTCAAAGATCTCATTTCCACAGCATTCAGTCTACTTTCATCCTTCCTCTGCCAGTTCCATGCCTCACTGCCATACATCAGGGTTGGTATAAGTACTCCATTGTGGACTGCTAGCTTCGCTTCTTCGGACAATTTCTTATTTGCGCCAACAGCGTTCAGTCCACCAGTAATGGAGTTTCCTGCATTCACCCTTCTTTCAATATTTGTATTTTTCGATTAGTTTAATGTTGTACTCTGATGATGCTTAGTCTAAGCGAAACTGGTCGATCATGAAAATTAAAATAATCTTTGTGGTCTTTTACAAAGTTTTTTTTTCCCTTTCTTTAAATTTAAAATGCATTCATATTCTTACTTGAATCCGAAAACACCTACGAACTCACGTGAAAGTTACCCGGCGAGAGCAATCAACATGGGTATAAATCGAAGATTAATATTCACAAACGTGCTTTCGATAATTCTACATACATCGAAACAATCTATTCCGACAACTTTTTTAAAGCCATTTTTCAAGTTTTTTTCATTTCTACCTCCATAATGCATCTCAATAAATAAAGGTAAAAATCCTTTTGAAAATTTGTTATTTACGACCGCAGTGACAGGTTTATGGGAAAATAGTTATTCCACGCTACGGGATAAAAACATTTTTTAGGGTTCAATTTTTTCAAACTACTCTTATGCAAGGATTGAAATAGTTGAAAATATGTTCTGATATCATTTAAAATTAGAATGAAAGTGGAAAATAGAATTTTAAAGAGTATTAAAAGGATATTCAAATATGCTTTTTAATCTTTGAGGTTCCCAAATGTTTAAAAAAAAAAAAAAAAGTCAATACCGAACAAGAGTCTCAACTGATCCCAACCATCTGGAGCCAGTGAGACTATGGCATCCTTAATTGGGGTATGCTGTGGGGTAAGATGGGGAAGAGGAGGGTTTGGGAAGTACCTGGCTATTCAGATCTGGTCACCAAACACAGCAAAACCCGATTTCAAGCGACTTTTCGAATCTGAATGGTGGTCTTTTACCAGGGCGATACTTAAAGTATTTACCACTCTGGAACGTGCTGCAAATATACTACATATATTTTTATACAAATTAAAATGTATATGACACACATTAATTAATTAAAAAGTATTTACTCACGCCGGGTGAACCCACGACTTTTTGATTCGTAGTCGAGCGTCTTACCACATGTAAAATGTTTAATTTTGATTACTCTTTAAAAATTGTGTGTAATTGTTGTAACTCGTGTAAAGTAAATTTTTTTTTTTCCCAGAGTGAGTTCTTAAAACTCATCGGGATTGCTATGTACTGTACTTTTTAAAAAAAACACGGCTAAAGCCGTTTCAAGTAACGTTTCGAGTCTGAACGGTGGTCTTTCACCAGGGCGATACTGAGAATATCTACCACTGTGAATCAGAAATTAAAACACAGAAATTGGTGAAAAAAATAATATTAGGGTAGCGGTGCTATATTTTGGAGTTTCCACGATCTAAAGCTTAGATCTTCAATTGAATTTCATATTTGAGAGTAGTTTTAAAGCAAGTAGGTAGTTTGTGCGGGTCCCGTTGACGCTGCCACCATCAGTAGTACGTTCAGTGCACAGCACGACAACGTATTATCTTAATTAGCAACAAAGATCAGCTATATAACAGCAATCGCGCAATATCTTAATGACTGACAAGCGAAATATATTTAACGTCGTAATCCGCCAGGATTTAAGCGCCAGGAATTAGAAAATAGGGACAAAAAGGTGTCTTAATCGAAGACGCTACCGCAATTAATTTGAAATCCCTAATTTGCGGCGGCCGTCAACGATAGCTATTTTCCAATTACAGCCCCTAAGAAGGCACCCTTGTCACCCCTTGGGGATGGGGAAGGGGGTGGGGATGGGGGTGGGGTGGAAGCCGCGACCCTGCCGGCTACTCTACCTATCGATTGATTCGGCAAACGCAATTACTCGTGAAAGATCAACCTCTCGATATCTGGCCGATCCAGGAAATCTAAACTCCGAACGGGGCGGGTTATCGACAAATCCGCTAATTGAATGTCGCTCATATCTGTCAGGTTATCAAAAACTTGCTATATTATTTAGGCCTGCCTTATTAGAACATACAGTTTGACAATAGAATGTAGAAATTTAATAAAATTTTAACTAAAATGTTTCATTACTACGACAACACTGATTTATTATTTGTTGAGTTTTTTTTTTTTCAATAGAGAGACAAACATTTCCGGGTCACGAATAACCTGACAATATTTGAAAAACTCCTACTACCATCATAATAAGCGGAAGATGTTGCTTGAGCAATGATGGAGGACTTAGCTAGCATAGGAAGCGAACTCACGACGCTCGGGTGAAAATCCGAAGCGTTTGTCCACTCAGCTTCTAACCAGTCGATGATCAATTGCATTTTTAACGACAATTTCGGTCAATTTAAATAATTTGTCATTTTTTTAAACGATCTTTCTTAACTGGATGATGACTTACATGAATCCACAAAATTCACATATTCAAATTATTCAATCGTTTCTCGATTGAATTTTGATGTTGGTTATCATTAGGAAGAAGACAAAAAAACACACTTTCTATAGCAATGTATGGTTAATGCATTATACTTGTATACTTACTTTAAGTTCACTAAAATCGGTTTATGTCAAAGTATTAAGCATCATAAATGATGTATCACTAAGACAAAATTATTTTTACGACATTTTGATGCGATGATTTTAATCGATTTTTTTTAATATTTACTTGTAACTTCAATATAAAAATTGGTTGTCTTTTTTTTCATTAGAATTAATACTTGTCAGGTCTTTATTTAACCTTTCCAGTTAATACGCGTTATTCTTCTTACGAGCTGAATATTAATGTGAGGAAAATAATATATTCGGATCATGTATTATGTATTTGCATAAACGTTTCAAACTGTCACGATGTGATATCGATAAGATTTCTGAAATAAGCTGTGAAAGCATGAATAAATATGTCATTTATTACAAGACTAAGTAAATCTTAATCATCATTAATAAGAGATCTACCTACTTATGTAACCATATTATATTCCTACTTTTTTTAAATTTATACTTTTACACTATTATTTTTGGATCCGAAGCTGCGATAAAACACCGAATGTGTTTTCAGCTTCAGATTAATTTTGAAAATATTGGACTGTAAAACGATAAACTATACTACTTGATGGAAGTGTCTAATTATGGATGTGGAAAGATTATTGGAATAAAGGGAAAATGGGAAACCATTCACTCACCGATGTAGTTGAAGTAGAAGTTCTTGATTCTTCTTACACAGTTATATTGTTAAAAAAACGAATAACAACAAAACACCACACTTAAATAAACATTACTTGGAGAACAACAAAACGACGAAGAAGCTAGAGACCAACGAACAGCACGAAACACCTTTTTTCACATTTAACTCTTCTGTTTCGATTGTTACTTGTTTTGAACACAGTGTTGTTCCATACGAAATTCGATATTGCGAAATGGTCGGATAAGGTAGGAACTGGATGAAAAACATGAAGGAACTTATCAAATTATCACTTTGAAATCCAACAAATATAGTCTGATTAATTTAACTTTTAGTATATTTTGCTTTGATTTCATCCCTTGCTTTTGCCTTCTGTAACACCGTTTTGTAAAACTGTTTGTAGAGATGCTTTTTAAATAAATAACTCTATCTAACTAACAACTACCTACCTAACCATCACGCCGTTTCTACACATGGGTTGACAGATATGATGAAACGCCACACTTCTCTTTGCACACACTATCATACTTACTTATATATTATCCCAATAGACCTAGCCCACCTCCGGCTGGACCAAGCCCACTTTCATCCGGATCAAGCCCACCGCCAATTGTTAACCCTATCCTGTCAAGTATTTGATTCCTCAAAATGTGCTCGACTTCAAATTCACTTATAATTTCAGTATATACATCGTTACTAACTTTTCAGACAACCTACGAGGGTTTTTCAACTGTCATTTGTATGCCTGGTTTTGAAATATGGCTGTTGTTGATTTTGCATTCCAGAGATGTTGTGCTAAATCTTTGTTACCATAAAATAAGCTAACTTTTTTTATAAATTAAGTTTTCTGACAAATGTCAAGATCACAAAAAAAATGTATCTATTAGTGAAGAAAATGCAAGAATGCGAAAAGAACGCGAGATTCTGCCAATCAGGCCAAAGGTTCCTGTAAAATGCGGCAATGTATTGATGAAAAGTGACTTATTTTAAAAATCAAATATAACCCATTAGTTCGCCCTCATCTAGAATATGCTAGTGTTATTTGGTCCCCTTTCTATACCGTTCATATTCATCATATTGAATCCGTACAACATCGTTTCTTACGCGGTATTGCATGGAGATTAGGGCGAGAAAGAGGCGATTATTCATATGATGAAATTGAACAATTATTGAAAATGTCTTCATTAGAAAAGCGCAGGAAAGACTTTGATTTAATTTTCATTTTCAAAATTATTAATTGTTTTATCGACTCACCTTCTCTGTTGCAACTTCTCCAATTCAACATTCCCTGCCGTAGACTTAGAAACAATGAATTGCTGTTCCTCAATCATCACAATACTAATTATGGGTATAATTCTCCAATGTCAAGACTTGTTAACTCAAGCCATTGTCTTGAAATTTTTGGTAGCAGTCTAAATGATTTTTGTCATTCTTTACGACTCTACCAAAACTTTGACTAGATTATGACTTGAATGTTCTCTCTTATGTTTATTTTGTCCTGTTTTTTTCATCGCTTCATTTATTACAATGTATGTGCTATTCCTTCTCTGTTGCTCTTTTTTCCATTTCGTGTTTATATGTCTTTTTTGTAATTGGACTTTAGTCCGTCAATTTATAAATAATACTTGATCGTTCTTTGCTTTTGGCCATTTCGTAACATTGAATCCGCGCAAAAAGATTCTAGGTTTTATGGTTTGCATTTGCAAAAAACAGAAATGTTTCCGTTATTAACTGCTAAAAAACATGTAGCGTACATGTTTTATTAGGTATTATTTATCGGTCCTCGCGGTAATAAACATGAAAGAAAACAACGAATCCCTGCCATTAATCCGGTAAAGTATGTTATTTGCCGTAGACTACAAACGGTGGTTGATAGGTATTAGGTACCCAAGTAAGAAAATGGATCACCATATTTAAAAGCTTCGCGAAAATGAAGTTGTTTCGGCACGAAATAAAAGGAAGTTCTTTTAACATTTTAAACCACTGTCCAGGGCGGGGCCGGGTGATTTATGGGGTCTTGACAAGTCGCAGAGGGTTTGGGGGAGTCGGGTGTTGCGGGTGGGAGTCGGGGTTGAGGGTTGGGGGTCGGGAAGGAACCCATAAGCCAAACCGTGACCCGACGATTCGAAATTTAAATGATTGATATACGCAGCAAAACTTTTCCCGCGCTCCGTCACAAGCCGACACGGATTTTCAATCAGAAGGACAATATTTAAAGAAAAATGTGTCAAAACAGAATATTTTCCAGCGTTGAACATGCACGGCTGACACCGCCCATCAATCATCGCACTAAATATTGTTTGTTTTGCCGGGAAACTTTAAAAAAAGGCTATTCTACTCTTGTATTCTGGCCTACTTATAAAGCGCTAATGTAGAAGCCTATTTCTGGAATAATAACTTACTAATGTTGATATAATGGTATCAGCAAAGTAGCACATACGTAGGTTACTTAGGAGCGATATTTTACAAAAACGGTGCTGTATAAATTATTACTCACTACTGCTGCCTACTTATAATGAAGTTTTCGTTAGATTTTTCTACTGAGATCACGCAAATGCTAGTAAAAAAACAGTTTTTTTGTATAAATTAAACAACTAAATGTAACAAGTTTGCGACTTCACTATTTGAAAATTATTATTTTTACTACGCATGAGAAATAGGATTATTTTTTTACGGTTGACATTTTAGCACTGACTTTAAAAATTACGGTTTTTGCTAGCGTGCGTTGTTTTAACGAAATTTCAAACTAATCATTTAATATTTTTGATAGATAAACCGCTTTTGTATTATTCACGTTTTATTAATTTATTTTTATTTCTTCTATCATAAAACCTTTGATAGATTTTTTTTTAAATGGTATGTATTTGACAGTTAAATTACATCTGAATCTGTTTTTTATAGAGTTGATCAAACTACAAAAAAAACGCTTTTCATAATAATAATAATAATAATAAATGGATTACTTTTATAGCGCCGTTTTTGTGGGAAAATCACCTCAAGGGAAAATCACCTTCATATTTTATAGAAAAAAATCTTCGATTTCGAAGGTATCAAATATATGAAGGTATAATACTAGCGGGAACTTCACTGGTTAATGCAACATAGTTATCATTTTATTTATCAAAAATTGTATACAAGTATATGTTTTCCTAAGACAAAATAAATTTGAATATTTTCTTTATTATTTAAAATTTTTCATTTTCTAGAAATTACCGTAAATTTTCAAATACTGAGATCATGTAAACGACTCACTTGGTGTTTTTTTTATCAGAATTGTGCTGGATATTGGCTTTTCTGTTACTTTTAAATTCTTAGCCGAAACCCTTGCATAAATTACACATCGCGAATAGATTCGTCCATACAGCGCGCAGCGTGCTTAAAATGAGCTAGACAAGTACGAAAAAGTATCGAACAATAACTAACATTAATGGAAAGGCCCTTTCGACGGATTAAATATGTCATTTATAAAATTCTGAAACTTTATAAAAAATATTATTCAGTGATTGAAATATTATTATTTTACGTGAACTTGGAGAATAAAGTGATAATTTCATTCCATCTGCGCAAAGAACGTCCTCAATCGGGTATCGTTTGACAATGAAGGCGTTCAACCGAAACGCTTAGCATTCTGGACTTTTGGAATTAAAATTGAAAGATCGGGGGACAAAGAAAAACACTCGCCGGAGGTTAAGAAAGAAGAAAAGGGAAGAATGGGAGGAAACGGGGGTAAATGGTGGGACTTCAATAGAGAAATGGAGGGAAAGACTCTCCCAACCAATGAAGAAGGAGATCCTTCCGATGTTTAATGGGGAAGTGATTATTGGAATAGGTACCAACCTACTAGGTAAACAACTATTTATACTTTACTTATACTAGAAGGTCAATAAACTTACGATATTAGCGTTTCTTTCGCACAATACTTCTGTTGAAGTTTGTAGAAGTGATCAGGCAACGTTCGTTTTTAATTTGTATGTGAATACCGCATAAGAGTCCCAACTGCCTGGACGCAGTGAGTCTATGGCTTTTCCAATTGGGATATGTCGTGAGCCTGAAACGGAATCACTTTGCTATTCAGATCCAGTCACTCAACACGGCTTAAGCCAATTCGAGCAACCGACGTATCGATTCTGAACGGTGGTCTTTCACCAGGGCGATTCACAGTGTACCTACCACTTTGTATTGTACTGCAAATATACTATATGGTGTTCTACATGAATTATATGAGAAATATAGTTTAAAAACTGCGACCTCTCGATCCGCAGCTAAAGATCGTAACCCTCGCTAGGCTAGTTCCGATGTTCATACAAACATAGCCTAACCTAACCTAACCCAAACAAACATAACCTAACCAAACTCAACGTAACTTTATCCAGTCGATTGGCCGACTTGGTTGGGTTATGTAATTCATAGCAGGATCTGTTTCAAATAGAAAATTGAACGGCTTTTCTATTTTTTTATTTCTATTAGTTATGGATTAAATTGTGTGATACAGGTATATAATATACAATATTGTTTTTTCAGCAAGGGAAATCTTGGAGAGGAAGAAATTGAAACAAAAATTACCTCGGGTATATTATGGTAAACATGTCCTAGTTTTTGTACACTTTTTTGGTGCAAAAGGTGCAAGTCAATTTATTTTTTTATCACACCTTCAAAATCAAAATAATCTATATCTCAATTAGTTACTCTGCACTACATGATTGATTGAAAGGACGTGTGATTGAAAATAAAATTGATAGAGGATATTTTATAGACAGGGGGTGGTGCACAACTATGTTTACGATATAATTCTATTTTATGTATTTAGATGCATTTTCTAAAGGTAAAATGATATTGACAAAGAAGGGTGAATGCAGGAAACTCCATTAATGGAGGACTGAACGCTGTTGGCGCATATAAAAAAAAATGTCCAAAGAAGCAAAGCTAGCAGTCCACAATGGAGTGCTTATATTAACTCCGATGTATGTTATAGCCTCAGAGCAATAATGTACAAGAGAGAGCGCTGCTGTCGTCAGTTTTTATGAGCTTTGCCGGACTCGGCTAGACCTGGGCGTGGCTAGGACTAGGGCTAGGGTATTTATATATCCATTCATAGCACATGTCGGCATAATGTTTTTGGTTTATTCGTATAACCACTTTTTCACAGTATTGTTAAAAACAAACATATAGCATAATAAGCCGTTGAGTTATGTTCATTAATTTCGCGTATCAAAACGTGTGGGCGGAGTCAACGAAGACGCGGGACACGAAGAATATTCTAATAATACTTTAAAGCGGTGTGATAATTTGGGAGATTTTTTTGTCTCTTTCTTTCTCATGTAGTACGACGTAAAAACCCGGAGAAAGTGATTTATCCCAAATGTGTATAGGCTGGGTAAAAAGAATTTACTCTCTCTCCATATATTGTTGCTTCAAGGTTATAGCAGTGAGGTATGAAACTGGCAGAGGAACGATGAAATTAGACTGCATGCTGAAGAAATGAGATCCCTGAAGTTAAAACCACTTTTGGCCGTCTTAAAAATGTGGATATCCGGAAAGAATGCAAGACTGATCTAAGCGTAATTTATTGGATCAAGAAAAGGACGCTTAGATGATTTGGGCATTTAGAGCGAATGAACAAATAAAGGAGTGTGAAAAGAATTTATGACGCGAAAGCGAATGGAAGAAAAAGTCGGTGGGCCTGAGGAAGACATGGCACGATCAAGTGATTAAAATACTTGAGTCGCACCATGTGAAGAGTCAGAATAACAATAGCTTATGTATGAGACGACGTATGAATGTAAATGAAGCAAGGAGTGTGTCCCAATCTTCTCCGCCTAGATTTATTTTTCTACTCCCTTTTTGACATATTTTCGTTCTTTCACAGCTTTTAAGACTGTATGCCGCCGCTGCTTACAACATCGTTAGGTTAGATTTTTTTTTTCATATCGAATAGATTTGAATACTCTAAATTGTCTAAACCCATTTACTTTGATTGTTTGTACAGAATCGGCTAGGAAAATATATTGTTCATACGAACTTGGTTTGTTGAAGCCTATAAAGACATAAAATGGAAACGATCGATCTTTAGTGACCTCGTAGAACCCTAAAACATGCAATAAAACCATTTTAATAATATGCCAGATCAATCAACGATCATGCATGTACAAATACATGCATGAAGGTGTAGTGATGTAATTGTTCACAGCCACTGAACAGAAAATCCCTAGAAGTGTGATCTATGCCGATTCGAAAGAAAACAGACACTCCAGCTTACTTTTTTTTAATTTCTATTTATTTTTTTACTAAAACCTTTCGACTCCTAGTTCCCAGATAGGTCAATAAAATTGTACAAGAAAAGTGTTGATACAAGAAAAAATATTTCAGCTCACTTGGACACACAAACACGCCCACAACACACTTTTTATCGCTTCACTGATTTTTGACTGCTTCCGTGGTCGAGTGGTAAGACCTTAGAGTAACCTAGAGACCTAACTTTGCGAAATTTTGTCCGCACTTTTTGACCAAGCAATGACCAAAGGGTGTGGCCTAAACTCGGAGTAAAATCACTAACAGGGTTGTCACAAATTAAGTAAATTAGGTATTTTGTTGTGAGTAGGTAGTTGTAAATCATTAAAAAGAATGAATGTTGTATATTTTTTTGTTTATTCAAATATACATTAATCAATAAGATTATTAAAATCTTATTTATAGATAAAAAATATAAACGAATTAAATTATTAGTACAGAACATTTTATAATACATATTATAAAATGAACTTCAGTTCCATCAACAAAATAGTTTACAAACAAAAGTAAAATAAAAAATGTACGGTGATAACAGATGTTAAATCATTTTCTTAACCTTGGAGTAAGAATATATGGAGAGAGATCAATTTTTTTACCTATATAAATTTGCGATAAATCACTTTCTCTGCGTTTTTACGTCGTACACCATGAGAGAGAAAGAGACACAAAAAAATTCACAAAAACATGACACCGCTTTTAAGTATTGTAGGGATGTTTTCCGTCCCGCGTTATTTTGTAAGGAAATTTCGAATGCAGATAATAATAACAGTGAACTTATATAGCACAGTTTTGTGATATTTCACGTCAAGTGCGCTTCATACTTAATTAATTAAGCTAATAATTCTAACTAACAAGGAGAAAATAATATATAATATGTATACAAAATTAAAACTATCTAGATGCATATCGTTATCATAAATCATCAGAGAACAGGTTCAGAAATGGGTACAATAGTGCATGTGCACATCAATAGATTTAAAAAAAAACAATTAACTAGAAGCTAAGGGTATAAAAAATCCAGATGAAACGTATGAATTCATATTAACATATTTGTTAAATCAAAGAAAAAGAAATTAGATTTTTTCTCGTCTTTTTTTCATCCTTTGGAAATCTAAAAATAATTAAATAAATAATAATATTCCAATTTTGGCATAGCCCTGAATCTGGGGACGTAACCGAAATTATAAATATAACTAAGAGATAAACACTATTCTGTCTTTATCTGTTTGCCAACAATTTAGCGTTAGTATCATGAGAAAGAAAGAGACCGGGATACTTTAAGAAGCCGTACAATATGGGTATTCCCCCTTGTAATGGTTTCTTATGTGACAGCTAGTAAATATCTCTAAGTTAAAAATATTACGAATCCACTAAAACTCATTTCAAACGGAAGTTTATTATATTGGAACGAATAGTCCAAAGATTAATTACATATTGGTGTAAGTTACTAGTTGTTTTGTAGGTTAGAATGTTAAATATTTGAGATCTAACTAAAAAAGACGATTTTTATGGTACATACGTGTGAAAACTGTTTGTTTTTGGTCCTTTTGTACTTCGATTGAAGCAACCAAGTATAGCACATATGGCCATGATGTTTTGCTAGATATCGGACAAAAAATAACTCAAGTTTTTAACTATTTACGCACTTTTGACAGTCCGTTCGCCTGACACTCCAAACCAGAATGAAGCTCGTACAGATCAAATATTGCGGACATGGTATTCAGCACGCCCCAAATCGTGTATTGGTTTCAACAATTGTTTGTCTCTTTTTCTCATATGCGTATAGAACCGAGCATAAAGAGAGAGCTATATTTTGCGAGTTTGTCAACGATTTGTCACAAATTAGTACGGTCTCTTTATATTGTTACTCTAAGGGTAAGACGCTCGACTACGAAAACAGAGGTAGCGGATTCGAACTCCGCGTACGCAAATAATATATATAGTATATTTGCGGCACGTTCCAGAGTGGTAGATACTAGGTAAAGACCACCATTCAGAATTTAACCGTTGCTTGAAATGGCTCTAGCCGTGTTTGGTGACCAGATCTGAATAGCCAGGTACTGTCCAACCCTTTTCTTTCCCCTCTCCTTCCCCTCCCCACTACCTCCAGCCTCACAAAATACCCCAATTGGACGTAGTTATGCAGAAAGCATTCAACCTCAAAAAGATAAAACCGAGAAAAAGGCGTTAGAAAATATGACGGTACAAAAGCATTTGTAAAGTGAATGTTGCATCCGATGTTACGATAAAACATCGAATGTGTTTTCAGTTTCGGATGAATTTTGAATAATGGACTGTAAAACGATAAACTAAAATACTACTTGACGGGAGTGTGATTATATACTCGTATGTGGGTAGATTAAGAATTCGCTCAGCCAATTCACTCACCGATGAAGTTATGTTTTGAATTCTTGAAATCTTCTCAAACACTTGTATTATTGATGAACACATATACACCGCACTGACTTACGTCTTCTTAATTTACGAAATTATATTTATTTTTAAATTATTTTGAAAGCAACAACAAAACCGACAAAAAAGTGAGAGCACCAACGAGCAACACGTTGTTCACCAAAAACTCTTCTTCTTCTTCTAAAATCACTTGTTTCGATCACAGTGTTGTTGAATACAAAAATTAATGGCGAAAAGGCGGGATATGTAGGAACTGGATGACAAACAAAAAAACCTAAGCCTAACCTTATCCCAAATTAACATTAACATACCAATAAGAAAATCAACGAGGAGGATAAACAATATTTTTAACATTAAAGCCTACCACACAAACACGGGATATTTCTCTCCTTTGAACTCCACACACAATGAAGTAGACATTTTTATGGATACAATAAATCAATTTAATAAAAAAATTCTGTCGATCGTATCAAGCTGATATTGTAATGATGCCCTTTAGTTATGGACTGGTTATATTAAGTACCAAGTACCAAACGGCTAATAGGCATCTCTTCAGTACAGGTGCCAATAATCCATGAATTTATGTTCTACCTTGTATAATATTATTCTTTTGATTTTAATGATTTAATAAAACAAATTTATAACTTTGTTCCACTTTTATTTTATGACTGGACCGGTTTCAGCCTATGACGGCCATCTTCAGACTAGTACAAGTCGTTGTTAACCTACGGCTTATATACTATTTTTGGGGATGTCATAGGCTGAAACCGGTCCAGTCATAAAATAAAAGTGGAATAAAGTTATAAATTTGTTTTATTAAATCATTAAAATGGAATTCCACCACGAATTAACAGTTTCAAAATTAGAAATAATCTTTTGATTTTGTTTGTTATTCATTTACCCTTGCATTTTTCATAAACTTTTACTTGATTACTAACTATTTTTAAATATTCCAATTAAATAACCACTCACGTATATATGTCTTGGGCATCATGCCTGTTATATGTACTGAAATAAAATTAAATTAAAATAAAATAAAATAACCTAACAAATCATCTATTTGAAATCCAACAGTGAACGTCGGTGTTTTTTTTCTTCATGAGAATTAATATTAAAAGGTAATTTATAATTCATCAATGTATTTATTGAAAAAAACAGTTCTTATACATTTTAATATTTTTCATTAGTAAAAATTTGAATTATCAAAAATCTATTGCATTTGGAACTTGAAAGTTTTCAGCAGATAGAAACATCGTATTTGTCTATAGGAAAACATGTAAAACTTTATTTTGGCAAATTGTTGGTTGGACGCTTTGTGCCTAACTACGTTTAATTGTGTATGCCATAATCTCACTTGCTCTAGACGGTTTTTTTTTTGTTTACATGAATACCGCACAAGAGTCTCAACTGCTCCCAACCGTCTAGAGCCAGTGAGACTATGGCATCCCCAAATTGGGTATGTTGTGAGGCTGAAGGTAGTGGGGAAGGGAAGGAGATCGGGAAGAGGAAGGTTGGGAAGTACCTGGCTATTCATATCTGGTCACCAAACACGGCTTAAGCCATTTCAAGCAACTTTTCGATTCTGAATGGTGGTCTTTCACCAGGGCGATACTTAGAGTATCTACCACTCTGGAACGTGCCGCAAATATACTTGTTATTATTTTTATATGAATTAAATGTGTTATGACACATATTAATTAAATAAAAGTTATTGGCGCACGCCGGGTTTGAACCCGCGACCTTTGGATTCGTAGTCGAGCGTCTTACCACTCGACCATGGAGGCGTCGTTGGGAGCAGTTGGGACTCTTGTGCGGTATTAAGTACAGTCGTTGTCGCGTTGGGGCGGTCAAAATATATCGCGGGCCGCCCAATGCAAGGGTAGGAAGCTACGTTTAGGGCTGTTTATAATTTATAATAATGAACACGTTTAAAACAGATTTCCGAAAGGCGTCAAAGTGTCGTAGGAAGAAATCTCATTAGGGAATTCAACCCTTTCGGATATTTTAAAGCCTCCGCGGCCCTCGAGAAATGCGCCGAACGGGGCGATAATTTATACAAATTAATTTTATGGCCCGGTCCACTGTCCCGTCCTCTCAGGCTAGGTCCTCGCCTCTCTGCGACAGGAGTCCCCAACCCGGGGTCCGCTGAATTTTTTCACGTGACACGCAAGAGTGCTCTGACAAGAGCCTTCGGTTCTTTTACACCCCAATACGCATTTCACACCTCAAGTTATTATTATTATTATTATTTAATGCAGGACACAATATCTACAACAAATTGTGTGAATTGTTGAAAGGCAAAAGGGCTTAAGCGACACTTTGGTCAAAAAATGAGTTAAACTCAGTTTTGATTTGATTACTTTGTTTTTCTGCATCGAATGCTCTAACTATCGTTTGATTCTGAAGACTTTTGTAGCCTTTCAGTCATCTAAAATATATTTACCATTTTGGAGAAGGCTCGACTCACAAGTTTTGGACTTTTTTAGCTTTTTGACGCTTCGGGTAACTCAGTGAGAGTATTAGGTTACATGAGTCAACTTTTTTTTTTAAATCCAACCAGGTACTGGAGACTTGTAAAAACGCAAAAAAATTTTAAGTGTTCCGGTGTAAATTTCCCAAAATGGCGCTTTAGCCCTTTTGCCTTTCTGGCGACGATATTACGTTCATTGGGAGTAATAAAAAAGGGGCAAACTTGCTTACACTCTGCTATTTCAACTTTGATTTTGCAATATAGCCCTCATAAACATAGGTACTAAGGTTCAAACCTCAGACCAATAATATATATATAAATATTGTTACTCCAAGGTTCAAACAGATTTCATCAAATATGATTGTGATCCATGATGCATCCCGTATATGTTTATGGTCGTTAGATGGCTCTATCCTCAGTGCAATAATATACAAGAGGGAGGTTTTGATAAGCTTTGCCGGACTCGGCTAGACCTGGGCGTGGCTAGGACTAGGGCAAGGGTATTTATACATCTATTCATAGCACTTGTCGACATAATATTTTTGGTTTATTCGTATAACCACTTTTTCACAGTATTGTTATTAACAAAAATATAGCATATAACTTAAAAAACCGTTGAGTTATGTCAATTTGTGTCGAATATCAAAACGTGTGGGACACGAAGAACACTCTTACGATACTTAAAAGCGGTGTGATAATATGGGAAAATTTGTTGTCTCTTTCTTTCTCATGGTGTACGGCGTAAAAACTCGGAGAAAGTGATTTATCCCAAGTTTGTATAGGTTGGGTAAAAATAATTAGCTCTCTCTCCATATATTGTTACTCCAAGGCATTATCAAATACAATAAACGTGGCCAACGCTAAAAGTTAATGCTTTGTGTTAAATAAAAATAATGAACATAGGTTTTGCACTAGCGACTTTTATGACTTTCTGCCCTAATTACACTTTCTATCTGTACTTGCTGATAGTTCCGGCGCTGCCCCAAAGTAAAAGCAATATAGGGGAAACATCAATCTTACCACAGACAGACGGAAATAAAAAGAATACTAATTCAAATCTACTAACTAAAGTTGAGGTTTTTCAAACTTTTGTCACATTTGACATCGTTTGAATTCAACGATTATCGCCATTTTGTTTTTTTTTTACATTTTGATAGAACCCGCTAAACGTTGATTCTAGTTGCGTTTAAGCTTTTGCACAAATTTTAATCAGCTGACAAGCATAACAACATCAGCGTTATGCTTTTCAGATGATCACATTTTGTTCAAAAACTGAAACGGCCCAAAAATTTGTGTTTAATGCGTACCGTTCAAATTTTAAAAATTAACATAATGGCGCTAATCGTGATAATGTCAAATTTGACAAAAAAAATAAACAATCCGCACTTAAAATCAGTAATCTTTTATTATCAAATGTCGCTACTCCACAAAGTCGGAAGTTTCTCAATCGTCTAATTAAAAATCGAAATTGATACCTGCGGAAATTAATTCTCGCATGCACCGTTAAATACAATGAAGTTGGTTCATTTTAAAATCAAACAAACTAAAAGCTTTTTTCATTCGTAGTACAAATTCAAAAGAAGCTTAAAGAAATGAAAAAAAAAACTTTGAATAAGACCACAGATATTATTTTATTTTTAAGACCGACTGGTTTCGCTTAGCCTAAGGCCTTAGCATCATCAGGGTACAAAATAAAACTAAACAAAAAATATAAAATAAAATAAGAGAACAATGAGAAAATAATAGAATAACATTTAAATTATAACAAAAGAACAAAGATAAAAAGACAGATAATATAAATTGAAAAAGACAAAACGTCAACTGAGAAGGTGATTAATGAATTATGATAATTTTATGAGTTTATCGGAAATATACCTTAAATTGGACTACTGGACAAATTTACCTACAGAAGTTTACTTAAGAGAAATCAAGACTAATTAATAGTATTATGTGCATCGTCTGATCGGTGTCAAATGGGTATTAACTAGATACCTCTCGGTCAAAACAGGACGTATGTTAAGCTTGTTCATTAGACAAATTGAGGTTAGTAATAATGTCGAAGGTAATGCATATTCCAAATAATCACAGTGGAGTCTGAATGGTTTTCGGGGGGCGAGTCAGAGTCCCAGTATTCAAACTCCAAAAGGTTTCGGAGACCTGCAGTTCGCTCAGGTCTTTTTCCTCTCACAAATTGCCGCATGTAAGTGTAATTAAAGAGATTAATAAGTCTGCCAAACTCGTTTCTCGGTGCTTCCACGAAGGCTACCGAAAGCTGCCGGGGATTTAAAATTTGAATCGCGGATGGGCATTCGCTGCCAATTTAGTTATCAAACTGCAGAACTGGTAATGGTAAAATCTTTAGTGAACTTTGCCACTATTGCACTGTGGAATTTTGACCAGAAAGAATGAGTGTTAGATCCAAAAACTGCGGTAAACACCGAATACGTTTCAGTTTCGGATGAGCTTTGAAATTATAATGGACTGTAAAACGAAGACTACTTGATGGGAGTTTCGATTGTATATTGTGGATAAAATGAGGATTTAAGCCAATTCACTCACCGATGAATTAGATGTTTTCGACTGCTTCAAATCTTGAATTCTTTTTTAACACTATTTTGCAATCATCAACACAACCTCCCACGACCCGCGACACGACGATCACCAACAAAGTCTTCTTCTTCTTTTTTTTTGCAAGGTTGTTCAAAAATAAACCGGATGGCAAATTGGCGGGATAGGTAAGGACTGGATGATAAACAAAAAGTGAGAACCTAACAAGTTGTCTATTTGAAATCCAACAATGAGGTTATGTTATTATCAAGATAATATTAATTGTCGATACAATTTTGATAATTTCATGAGGGTGACTTCGGACATAACACAAACATCAAATAAGGTTGGAGGGAAGTCTTATTGAGGCAACTCTTCGGAAAATATAGAAAACACAGTTTCGGAAGTACGCAATAATAACATATCGTCGCCGGAAAGGCAAAAGGGCTGAAGCGCCATTTCGGGAAGTTTTAGTTTAAGTTTACAATAAAATTCAAGTCTCCAGTACCTGGTTGAATTTGGAAAAAAAAGTTTACTCAACGCTCTCACTGAGTTACCTGAAGCGACAAAAGGCTAAAAAAAGTCCCAAGCTTGTGTCGCTTGAGTCAAGCCTTCTCCCAAATGGTAAATATTTTTTAGATGGCTGAAGGGCCACAAAAGTCTTCAGAGTCATTCGACGCATAAAAAAAATCATCAAAACTGCAAATTGAACTCATTTTTGACCAAAGTGTCGCTTAAGCTCTTTTACCTTTCCAGCGACGATGTGCATCATATGTTTGTAACCTACGCATAAGCATAATACGGACAAACGAGATTAAATATTTGCATCTCCACAATACTGAGTTAAGCAAATATGATTTTTTTAAAAAAAAATGAGGTATTTTCTTCAACATCGACTTCATTGTGAAAAAGGTCTGATTTTGGCTTTCTGGTGGGTATTTTTTTTGCAGCTTTGTAATTTGTTTTTGTGTTTCAATTTACCAGATCAACTATTCCTCTTGTTTTTCTGTGTTCATGAATAATTTTCATTTACTAAAATATCAATTTGAGCCTCCTCCCAAAGGCTCCGGATCAACCACCTACAGAATCGCTCTAAAATATGTTCTTATTGAAACACCCTGCGTATCATATTATACCTAATCCTATTACTAACAATTTGGTATAATTCGTTTCATTGTGCTTCGGTTAGGTAGATATAACAAAGCCTTAAGAAATCTCCAGTAAACATCAAAGATACAGGGTGCTTATGATATGATCTTATAAAGCTAGATCATATGAGCGAGAAGCAGTGGCGTTGGGGCTAGTCTTCCAGCCCCATGTACAATAATTCAAGTAATAAATGTAATAGTTTTAATAATCACTTTTGTTTGATATAAGCTTGGAGTAAGCATATATATGGAGAGAGAGCTTAATATTTTACCCAACCTATGCAAATTTACGATAAATCACTTTCTCCGGGTTTTTACGTCGTAAACCGTGAGAGAGAAAGATACATAATAAGTTGTCACATAATATCGCACCACTTGTAGGTATGTAAGCATGTTTTCCGTTTCCCGCGTCTCCGGCGATTCCGCCCACTACGTTTTGTAATGCGTCATAACTAAACGGTTTTTGAGGTTATATCCTATATTTTTGTTGATAACAATACTGTGAAAAAGTGGTTATACAAATAAACAAAACATAATGTCGACATGTGCTATCAATGGATACAAAAAGGTGAGTCCATGAAAACCTTAGACACGCGCGAGTCAGGAAAAATCAACAATCCTGACTGCACTGTTTCGCAAAGCTATCCCTCCTGGTATATTATTACTCTAAGGGTATTAGTACTTTCAATAAAGTACAACCTTATGTAAATCGTGACTTCCGGAATCGCCTAGCAAATAATGCCTAATAGGGACGGAGTAAGATTCCTGAGACGTATGTGGATAAATTAACGTATTAGGTTCGAATTAAGAAATTTTAAAGATTTTATTTTACACTAACTCCACACAGGAGGCTTTGAGGCAAATAATTTCCCTAAGAGCCTACGTCTTCTTTGAGGATGATGTGTGGAGGGTCTTTTTAAAGAAAAGGAGTGAATCTGGGTCTAGAAAAGTTGAAGGAAGGATGAAACACAGATGCCGACAAATCATTCCACATCTTGCCAAGTTACTAAACGTAGCGAACCACTTAGGGTGAAAAAATAGTATGTATATATATTTTTTTTATTGAGAAAAGTTAATGAAAAGGTTTTTAATAAGGGCGCTACACAAATTATCCAAATATTAAATAGAAATTCACGTAAAAAAATGGGAACAGAGTCCGACGCAAGATTATTTAAAAAAAACTGTACACAATAATTCAAGTTAACCCTAAGCCGTGAAATTATTAGCCAATGGGTAAATCCTTGACTGGCTCCACTTACACACTATACACTGGCCCCTGGAAAGTCAGGGCCTCCTGAGACTGCCCAGGCCACCCGAACTGGGGCTACGCCACTGGCGAAACGACTTCATATTTGTTAATAATATTAATAAGTTACTGATACTAATGCCACACAGTCTCGTTGATGGCGTTATCGGGAGCTTAATAATTAATCCGTCAGATGTAGTGCGGGTATCAAAGACCGTCGTTAATCGAATATCATCGTAAATAATAATAATCAGGGGCGCAGGCAGCTTGGCCATGCCGCGCGGCCGCAGCCCTTCGATGGCCACTCCTGAATAAGCCGAGAAAACACATTGTCGAACATTTTATGGCCAGGTATGGAAAGTCCTTCAGCAAGATATCCTGCAATAAATATTAAATGACATCTAGGGGCCCGAATAGTAAAAAGGCCTTAAATTTTGGAGAAGGTATGCTTTTTATGACGATATAAATTTGAGCAATATATCAAAGTTTTAATAAATTTGTAGAGGTCAAAGTTATGTAACATTTTTTATGACATTCTGAAAATCGTCTGCAAACAAAGAGGGCATTTTTTAGTTTCCCGATATTAATGATAATAGCAAGTTATCATTTTTTTTAATAGGGAAAAATATTTTTTAAATTGCCAACTTTCTTTACATAATTAGACCTGGCTTCAGTTATTTAAACTCGGAAATAATTAGAGGAAATCTGTGAATTAAGAGTGTTTTAGTGTTCTATTTTGGGGTTAAAAAATGGAAATTTATTTCATTCCGGATAAAAGAACGTGCGAAGCACAATTCTCGTAATAATTATGAAATTTCAATTTAACTATTTTACATGTATTTTGTTATATCACCCTTTCAGAGATATATTCTTCTTTTTCTTCTAAACCTGCCAAAAGAGCCCACTTGGATCCAATAAGTAGTAAGGTGCGAAGCATCTCATATATCCAAATCTGTTCTACTGTCGTAGCTAGTGGCGTGGGTTCCGGTGACGTCAGAACTCGCCCGGACATACATAATATTTTGCTCTATCTATATATTTTCAACGGGGATTTAAAATGATCGTGTAATTGATTGTGAACCATACAAGAAAGATGCATATCCAAACCAACGCGGTGTTTATTGTTCAACAAGATTTGTTTCCACTTGAATTTAGTAGTAATATTTTCAATTATTTTTATTCTCTAATCTTAACCTTGAGAGGCCAATAACAAAAAAATAAATAATATATTTCCATCACTTTTTTTTGGTTACCACTAAAATATGATCGTTTTAATAATAATTACAAAATGCATGCATATGTTTTATTGCTTACTGAGTCTCCGATCAAAAAAATATTTTTTTTTTAAATCTACATAAACAAGGTGACTAATGCGCTGCAGATTTTCTTCGATTATTTTCTAATTTGGGCTCTTTTCCACTTTTTAGAGTTTTTTACTACATTTTCATAATATCGTCGCCGGAAAGGCAAAAGGGCTGAAGCACCATTTTGGGAAGTTTGCACCAGAGCACTTAAAAGTTAGTTTTTTTTTACAATAAAATAAAGTCTTCAATACTTGGATCTTGGAAAAAAAAGTTAACTCAGGTAATTGAGTTACCTGAAGCGAATAAAAGCTAAAAAAGTCCCAAACTTGTGTCGCTTAAGTCGAGCCTTCTCCCAAATGGTAAATATATTTTAGACGGCTGAAGGGTCACAAAAGTCTTCAGAATCAAACGAGAGTCAGAGCATTCGACGCAGAAACTGAAATTGATTAAAACTGCATATTTAGGTCATTTTTGACAAAAGTATCGCTTGAGCCCTTTGGCCTTTCCAGCGACGATATGGTGGCAGAACTGGTAAATAACATGATTTCTGCCAAATTAATACAGTAAAGATCAGCAAATTGACTGTCAGAAATTTTCAGAGTTTCATGTCAACGTCCGTCACATTATATGCCATGAAATTGGCAGGATTCACGACAAGGATTTCTCCGACTGCCCTCACTGAGATTTATAGTATAATATACTGGTAATGTGACAGCCAACTTCCGTATAACTTTGATCGGCCGCAAATTCGAGACTTATTATTCTAAGCCGTCGGCGCTATTCGGCACCTACGCTATTCCCGTTTCATGAATATTAATGTGGGACACTGTTTCAGCGTCCACTGTGTATATTTCCGAATTTTTCCTCCGGAATTGTCCCACCGCCACCTCTTAGCGTCATAAAAAAGTGTTTAACTTTCCAGACAAAAGCCTTTCCGACCTTTTTTACTTTAGCACGTTCTTCAATGAAATTAATTCCGGAATTCTGATTAAAAGGGTTTAAAAGGACGCAAACGTAATTAACTGCCTTCGAAATGTAAAAATATGTCGTAAAACATAACCCTGTCGTCGCTTAAATTTTCCGAATTAATATTCTCTTCTCAGGGCCATGCGCGATGGTCGCTATGGGCGCTATGGGCGCTATGGCTACTGTCGTAAATGAACGAATCCTCATTAAAACTGGAATTCTTTCTAAGAAATGTAAAGTGTATTAAATTGTTCAGAAAATTGTGTCCAATATTATTACATTAATAATAAGTACCGTTCATAACGATCGCGAAACTATAAAAATAATACAAAGGGTGAAACTTGAGTTATTTCCCTCATAAAAGACAACACTAAAAATCTTCCTCGGAGTATGGGGTTGGGGGTGCTTGGCACCCAGCATGACAGGAATAACTTTGCAGTTGGTGGCATCACCATCCAACATGAATAAAATAAAGCCCTAAGCGTTTTAATTGTAAAAATGAATTACTATCTGAATATAATTAATGGGAAAAAATCAAAATGCATACATTTATTAATTATATACCATCAGTATAATCAAGAAACTTAATTGGACGTAGTTATGCAAAAAGCGTCTAACCCTCAATTTTACAAAATAGAATTTTACATGTTTTCCTATAGATAAATACGAGATTTATGTCTGCTGAAAACAGCCAAGCTCCAAATGCAATAGATTTTTGGTAATTCTTTTTTTTACTAACGCACATTGTAGATATTTGACTTAAATTGAAGTTTAAAAACATCAAAATGTACGGTTGTTTCATATTTTTGGGGTTGGATGCTTTCTGCATAAATACGTCCAATTAAACTAGTGATTAAACTACAGTAACAAATTTAAATAATTAGCTATTTTTGTTGTTATTTTTTCCGCAAAGCTGACAACACAGCTAAACCTGGTGGTAGTTCGTTCTATCAGATATAAAATACAAGATACGTCATATTCATATAAATCGAACGATAAATGCGGCACGGTCTTGATTTATGAAAAGGATAGCAATATTAAACAGAATGTGTGTGTACGAATGAGATAGCTATATGAACGTCCCGCGTTACTGTTATAATCTCTCTTCCCCGACGAACTTACTGAGCGACTAGTAGCGTTGTGACCGCTTTGAAAGAACTGCTTCAAAGAACTACTTCTTTTGGCAACAGTTCGTACTTCATTCATTGTTCATTGAACAAATACTTCAATTGAAGTCGGTAGTTCATTATAGTGTTCACTCATTTAATAATTTCATTTCATTGAACAAATATTTCAATTGAAGGTGGTAGTTCATTTTACCCTTCATTCATTTCATTAACTTCATGTCAATAACTTCATTCTACTGAACCAACACTTTAATTGAAGTTGGTAGTTCATTTTAGCTTTCATTTATTTGATTAACTTTATTCCATTGAAAGAAGTACTTCAATTTGAAGCAGTACCGTTGTGAAGGCATTGACATTTCAAAATGAAGGAACCAGTTCCAGTTCCTTTCGTTTTGAAATGTCTACCGACTAGTACGTGATTTTTGTGGCGAGGAACCGGTTCCAAAAAGAACTGAACAAACAGGCGGATAAATCCAAATCTCTTTTTTCGCGAGTTCGACTTCAATTGAAGGGTTCACTTCGAATGGTTCATTTTAAAGAACTAACAATTCGTGACGCATTCACAAAACATTGAAGTTTTTCCCAACGCTAGCGACTAGCCAAGTAGAGTACGACGTACGGAAACGGTTGTCTTCCACACACCTATGTATATCTGCATTCGCTTTCTCACATTATTTCGGTTGAAGAGCTCCCGTTTTCCCGTGACAGCTTGTCTGTCAAACTGATGTTTGTGTGATACTAAACGCAGTAAATCTCGGGTACGTCTCGCGGACTGGGTTTAGTGCATTTACGCGCGTTGTCTCAGTAACGTATCTACATTATTTAATTCATCTAAGGTCCTAATACTGAAAAAGTCGTTACATTTTTTAGGCGTTCTAAGTCCGAAAGTGCCAAAACTTTAATAAAAATGTTTCGTGGATCACTTCTCATAGGTTTTCCCAATGGTATCGCTTTATAAGATGACAACAAAAACAAATGAGTTTGAAGAAACCCAATTGAAAATATTTTGACAGCCGGATGACAAAAAATATGGCGTACTTAGGTCCTCTTTTGACAGCTTGCAAAGTTATCTGCGTTAAGTTGCACACAGTGGCGACTGGTACCTATTTACAAATTTAAGTAATGGACCAAAACAAGTTCCTGCAAAAACAAAAAAGAAAGATAAAAATCCTACCTTTTTGTAGATCCATTCATCCTCCGTTGTATTGGACTGGCGGACGATTAAGTCCGTTGAAGAATTTCAATATTTGAAAATGTCAAATCAGTTTCACAAAACACTTCTATCGATTTATCTCTTCAGTGATACTATCTAATTGTTTTCACAATCTATATTATTTTGTAATATTATTTTATAATATTATTTTATAATAAACACTCTACCGATGGCATGAAGATTGTAAACACGATTTTAAATTTATCAGAAAAATAATAAGCTAACCTATCATTGTGAAATACTTGTTAACTGTCAAAAATGATTATGAAAAACACTTAGTCGTATTTTTTCGGAAATAAAACACTGCTATATGTAACTTTTTGTGTGTACTTAAATTAAAAGTTAATAACGAAAACTAATGTGCAGCTCACGAAACTTAACTGTGCAGGCGGCCAAGGGAGTAACTAATGAATGAACAAACTGTTTTTTTCTAAAAATCTACACTGACGACGCCACCAACCGCAAAATTAAGTATGTCAAATATGAATAGAAAAATTGCACAAATATAATTATTGTTATGATACATCACAGAAAAAACAGAATGGATAAAATGTCACAAGTCATTAAGTGACATTTTTGTCACTGAGTTAAATGTCACAATCTATCTATTCTGTCATGCTTTATCCAGTTGTTTAAGGCTAATTTGAACACCCTAATAGTCAATAAGTGCATATTTTAGCAATTAGTTTTAGAAATAAATAATCAGGCTGCTATGATGACAAAATCACTCAAATAATTTTATGACTTTTAAAAGTGGGATAATATGCGGAAATGCACATATTGTTATGCCTAAAAATCACTAGCAGCCTATCTGACTACGATAACCTGACTATGAAGTCATCAAGTGTTTATATTTTTGCCAAAAGTCACTAAGTGCAGTTTTTTTTTTTCTACTACTATTTATAATGAATATAAAACTGTTTATTTTACTATTTTAGTTTGGATATAGCCGATAAAAGGTAGTTGAAACTTTAAAGTCACTATCTCAGAATCAACATTATGTCACTCAATGACTTCTGGCAGTAAATCGACGATATATGAAAAAATGGAAATGTTGTGGCATCCATGGACATAAAATACAAGACACGTCATATTCATACGAATCTTACGAAAAATGTAGCACCACTATTGTTGCACCACTAAATGTTTCACACGCGTATGAAAAAGATAGCCATTCAAAGAATATGTGTGTGCGGAAGAGATAGCTATATATAAAGCGTGTTTCGAAGGTATGTCTCGTTGACTTGGTTTAGTGCAACCAGGCGCATTGTCTCAGTAACGTATCTACATTATTTAATTCATCTAAGGTGGCATCTGACCATTCATTTCAAAACATTTTCATCTAGAACCAGCATGTTGAAAAAATAATTTTCTAAACACGTTACACAAAAAACTCACCATACTGAGATAATTTCTTGAAATTTTTCTAGCAGACGTTGAGAGCAATAATTTCTGTAAATGGTACAAAAAGGTATACTGCCTACGAGTAACATTAGGTACCTAATCATGAATTCCTCTAAGCTATGTACAGGATTTTTTTAACTGCGATAAAGGCATTTAGAATTCATATAAAGCACAAATTTGAGAAAAATTTAAAAATAAATAAAAACAATATTAGAATCAAACATTCAAATTTAATTGACTTTTTACAAATTCCATATAAATATGTGACAATAGTAAGTTGATCACACAATTCAGAGATAATCATAAGGTTAGTAAATTGGTATAAAAACTTGTTTTGGACAAAATAGTGGACCCTGTTTGAAGTAAAAGCTTTGAAGTGCTAAAAGATAAAATGCAATAATTTAATACAGATATGTAACTTTTATTGCTGCACTTGGAAGCCCAATAACTGTGGGATTATATTGATACTGAACTGTTTGCATACCAAAGTAGATACGAACAGTGGCGGCTCATGAGTTTCTAGTATGCTAGAGTGCTAAGATTGAAAAATACGACAGTTGTAGCCGAAAATGTTTTTTTTTTGTATGAAGATTTTAGGATTAAGAGTTTTGGTGGTGCACTGCACGGATTTCTGAAAAATCTTCATATAAAAAATTGAAATTTTGAAAAAAAAATTGTTTTCTACTACAACATCTATAATGACTTTTTTTTCAATCTTACCACTCTAGCACACCAAAAAGTACGAGCCGCCACTGGATACGAACATACTTCATATTTAAAAGAAATTGATAAGTTTAACTTATTGAATTTGATAAAACTACCAATGTTAATTTACCAATTCTACTGATTATTATGATGAAATGTAAATAATCCAAAAATGCAGACAGCAGATATTTCGTATATCAGGTCAGTGGTATGCCCTGCTCGAAAAATAATTGCTATTATGTGGAGTTTGTTTATGTAATGTGAAAACTTTTATTGATGTATCTACTTTTGGAGAACAGACAAAATCTTTATTGAAAATATATTTATATTAGAGATTATATCTGATAAAATAATATTATTGAAAATGCATTGCGTAAAGAGATTGCTTACATGAAAACATTCCATGTTGAATTGAGAATCAAAGTCATTATATTTTATAACCTTATGATGGTGAAATAATTCAGACTACTTCACCGGGTCAAATGAATTAATTCAGTTGATTCAATATTCAGTATTCTTTCTTTTCTGAATTCTAATGAACACAACCACATGTTTGAAAATTGTGTGATACAACATTATTTTCCTTATTTCTTCAAATGTTCACTAAAGGAATTCAAATACAACATGCATTAATTAACCCATGTTGTGACAAATTTTAGGGAAGAAATTAATCAAATCTGTATTCTGTATTAAACTACATATTTGATTCATAGGCTGAATTGTTTGATTCAATTAGCATTTACACCAATGTCATATCTTACGTACTTTCATAAAACTATATTACACAAATTATGAATAAATTCAAGGTAATCATTAATTTACATCCTAGAAACTTCACAATAGTAACCATTAAATATTAAACTATTCACTTTTGCCCCACCCTCTTGAGTGACGGCTTATCGAACACCTGTTTTGTGACAGTTTTGTTGGAAGCGTGGAATCGGGCATTCTGCGGTAGGGCTTCTGTAGACCAGGGGGAGTCGAACTGCGTTGTATCCTGGTCAACCAGATGGGTGTACTTGGTCCTGCCAGACCGGCCGAACTTCTTGACTTGCATCACCTGTTGGCAGAAAGGAGAATTAAATCAAGTTGGATACAAGTATGTAAACAGAAAATAGAATGTGGTGATTTTTCTGGTATGAGTTTCTTAAACTAGGGGAAGAACAATTATATAAGGGAGTAGAGGATATTTTCAATTTGACAACTTTTTTAGGGTTATATACTTGGAGTAACAATGTATGAAGAGAGAGCTAATTATTTTTACCCAACCTGTACAAACTTGCGATAAATCACTTTCTCCGGGTTTTTACGTTCTACACCATGAGAGAAAGAGACAACAAATATAATACACCGCTTCTATGTACTGTTGCGATGATCTTGGGCTCCTGGGTCACCGCGGGACTCCGCCCACATTTTTTATTATGCCATTAAACTTGACACAACTAAACGGTTTTTTAGATTATATGCTATATTTTTGTTGATAACAATACTGTGAAAAAGTGGTTATACGAATAAACAAAAACATTATGTCGATATGTGATATGAATGGATGAACAAATACCCTAGCCTTAGTCTTAGCCACGCCCAGGTCTGCTGAGTCCGGTAAAAATCATCAAAAACTGACTACACTGCCTTGGATGGATACCACTACAAACTCTAAGGTTATATAATACTTGCGTTGATTGCGTTTTGCAGCAAGCCAGTAATTTTGAAGTTACGTAAGACTGTTAGAAAGAATAATATAAGGGTGATATTAAAGCAGTATTAGATTAGTTGAGAATTTTAGACTCAAAAGTGAAATTAAATACCTTTGGTAACACGCTCTTGTCAAAGTGATCATCCAGCGTCGGTCCTGAGAAATCTTGCTTGAGAACTTCTTCATCCTTGTCTAGATAGAAGGCACCTCTGAAAACACAAATAAGCACATTAATAAAGCACTGTATAACAAACTGACACACGCCGACCTTATAATTCAAAAGAAACTTTAAAACACATAGCAAACAAAGTGTACGTATCTCCGAGTCAAAATAAAAGGAAGAACAATTTGCATACCAAATAAGTTAGTAGCCAATTTCTGACATGTGAAAACCGATTATTTAACTTTAAGAAATCTCAACATCCCAAACGAGGTTCCCACAAATTAAGCCTGTTCCTATTACAGGCGCGATACGTCTCGTCCCGTACAAAAATATTTTAGTAACAGTAACATTAGTAAGAAGGGATGTATGAACTGACCTGTGGTAGTATTTCTGCAAGAACTTGTATTTGCCCTTTGCGCTTTTGTTGGTGACTACTTTAGGATTAACTCTCTGCTCCAATCGTCTCTCCTCCTCTGTCATGTTGCGCATCCTCTCTATTTCTAAGGCTTCCTTCTCTAGCCTGAAATATCAGAAATATTCAATAAATACAAGGAAAACGAATCACAAATCAATATGTATCACTAGACGGCAATCAAAATATTATCAGTGGTTTGTCTACTAACGTATCTCTCTCTTCCTTGTCCCGTTTGATTCTCTTCATTTCTCTTAGTTTCCACGCTTCATATTCGACTTCATCATTCTCATCATCGGTGCAGACGTCATTAATATTACTCTCCGGGTCAACCTAAAATAAAACAGAACAACTACTAGAATTCACAATGATTAATATCATCACTAACCAAACATCATGGACAACATGCAACAATCTTAACAATAAGCCTAACAACAAAACAGAAGATCTGTTTGTGTGATATCTAAGGTAGCAAAAACCCTTGAACAGTGAATTCTGGAACCATGAAATTTGTTGAAGGTTTAATTAAGACAAGACACCATATTTTTTAGGTCATATTTATCAATTATTCAATTTATCATATTTGTATTGTTGTACATAATTCATTTTGAGGATAAGGTAGTTCATTTAAATGAGAATTTTGGATCAGAATCCCAATTTATAACACTGATCCTTTAAAAAAGTTGGCTTCACTTATTACTGCTCAATTAACAACTGTTTATTTATTTAGTTTTATACTAACAGACCATTGTCCAATTAAAAAATATACATATACGAGTATATAACACAAAATGGGAAAAAAACTGTTGTCCAGGAAAAAATCCAATTATAAGAGAGGGGTTTTGTTTTATAACACTCTATAACGTCATTAAATATTTTCTATCGAGTTCTAGTCCCAGCATAGTTTTCATCATTTTTATTTATTTCGTTCATCTGAAATATTAAAACATTTACTAAAATAAGAAGTATAGTGCAAGGGTGTAAGTTATTCTAAGTATCTCCTTGGTGAAAGACCACCATTCAGAATGAAAATGTTGCCAAAAACGGCAATAGCCGTGTAGTAACCAGATCTGAACAACCAGGTACTTTCCAACCTTCCTCTTCCCTATCTCTATCTCCTCCGCACGTCTCCCTTCAGCCTCACAGTTGGATGGACAGTTGGGACACTTATACAGTATTCACAATTTTTTTTTTCAAAGGTATAAGCCTACCTTTGTCTTATCTTGCAGTTCTCTTCTAACAGATTCTTCCACCAATCTCAAAGCCTCTCTCCTTCTCTCTTCCTTTTCTCTCTTGGCCTCTGTCTCTGTCTGTTTTTGTTTCTGGGCTGCCTTTTCCCGTTCAATAACAGTCAGACGATCTTTTGCTCGGACAAAAACTGGTTTCAATCTGGGACCTGAAATAAATATTAAGATATAATACTTCTTACTAAGTCTCCCCCCAGAGAATTGTGTATCAAGGCAGAATTTTTAATTTTTAAGAGATGCAGAATATGAGAAAGAAGGTAATGTCAAAACAACCACAAAAGTTGGGTTAAAAAAATACTCCTTTTCGAAAAGCAACAAAAAATTGTTAAGGGCAGAAAATTCTCATATAATAATGTTTTCTCACTCCAGCCAACCCTTTTGATTCATATCAATCTACAAATTTTCTACCACATAAGTATCTAACCAATAATATGGTATCACATAATATCAACAATGAAGCAACAAATACTCTCAAACAGTAAAAATAAAATTTTTTATTTATTAAATTATTACAGCTTTTTTATCCGAAATCTTTAAGGCAATGAAACTATTTTCAGATGGAAATATAATTTACATCATGAGCTATAAAGCTTTGAAATATTAATTTAACTGTCAAAAAATATAACAAAACACCATATTTTTTTATTAGATGAAAGAGAATTAAAATATCTGGTGAAGCCAATGATTAAATGAAAAGGCCCATTTCTTAGCGTGGATCACTCAACTAGAACAGCTCAGAAAATCTAATTTATAAATCAATCCGTTGTAACAATGAACTACCTGTATCCTCTTCACTGTCGGTATATTCATCATCTTCAGCATCGTCATCATCGTCATCATCAGAACCTCGGGTTGGTGGAGCCACTCCGGGCAGGATTCCCTCTTCTTCCTTCTCAAGGACTTCCTTTTCGTCCTCCACAGCTCGGGACATGAGCTTCTGACGCAGAAGTTTCCTGGATAAATAAAACACCTATTAACCCTTTTGGACAGAAAGAGATACTTCTGCACTTAAATCTCACTACAGAAGACAGGTGGTAATTAGCTAATGTCAGAAATACTCATCTCGTGACTGGCCCTACTGAAAGACAGTCTGGATTTTCACTGCACCATAAATTATGGTCCTCCATCAACAGAATTAGGTGCTCCTACAGTTATTGTGCACCCGTGATGCACAGGCGGGGTCTAAAAGACCAGACGGTGTGGAATTCAAGTGCAGCGCAGACTGCCGAGCATAGTAGACGACAAACGTCTGATTCACACATTCCGCTGTGAAAATGACAAGGTTCACAGGACGACGCCTGAAGTCTCAAAGCTCCTACAGACTGTACGATTTTATCCATGCTTTAAGTCTCAGGAGTCGGACTCCGGGCATCTCCATGCGACGGCTTATGCGAGCATACTGACAAATTGGAAAGCAATGATCTCCTCACAATTTTTTTTAATTTTTTATTTTATAGTAAATACCGCACAAGAGTCCCAACTGCTCCTGACCGTCTAGAGCCAGTAAGACTATGGCATCCTCAATCGGGATATGTTGTGATGCTGAAGGTAGTGGGGAAGGGAAGGAGATGTGAAAGAGAAAGGTTGGGAAGTACCTGGCTATTCAGATCTGATCACCAAACACAGCCAAAGCCATTTCAAGCAACGTTTCGATTCTGAATGGTGGTCTTTCACCAGGGCGATACTTAGAGTATCTACCACTCTGGAGCTTGCCACAAATATACTTTGTATTATTTTATATGAATTAAATGTGTTATGACACATATAAATTAAATAAAAGTTATTGGCGAATGCCGGATTTGAACCCGCGATCTTTGGATTTGTAGTCAAGAGTCTTACCACTCGACCATGGAGGTTGATTGGACCATGGTTTCGATCGGACGTACTAGACCTTGTTGACAAGCGATTGTGGTTAATTTTTGCAACAGGTTTCAAAGGATGAAAAATCCTAAAAAGATAATGATGAATCCCCGGGTTCTTTAAAACACTCCGGCAGACTAGAGGTTGAGCACCTAAAAACAAAATTAAACAATTCAATCCTTACCTTCTGAGTTCGATCTCCTCTTCATCCAACTCCTCGTCAGATTCTCCGGAGCTGTCGTCTCCGCTGGTCTCCGCGCCCCTCCGCTCCTGCAGCTCTCGCTCACGTAGTTCAGCCTCCGTGGGTTCGGCTGCCACCTGCACCACCTCGGGCTCCACAGTGTGGCGGGTGCGCCTGGAGCCCACCTCTCCGTCTTCTTCATCGGGGGCGGAGCGGGCTGCTCGGAGACGCCGGAGACGAGGATCGTCGGTCTGGGGAAAGTGGTTTATTTTATGAATCTACTGACAATAATTATTTAAGGAAATATGGGAATATTACATTTTATTTATTTCAACTGAGTAATTTCACATTAACCGCTTCATGCTTTTGAACGAGTCACGCTCGCGCGCTAAATTCCAATTTCTGCTAGCCCGAGTGACGCTCGCCTGTTTGGACTCACAGCGTTCTATTTTTAGCTAACACAAGTGACGGTCGTCAATATTAGCGATGTATTTTACGCAGTTTGAATTTGCCTGCAGTTGAGATTGGTCGTGTTTTTGAGCTGCTTATTTCGTTTTTACTATATTGTGTTCATATTTTCGTGTATGTATGAATAAATCGTTTTATTTAAAAAATATATATGTATTATCATACCGTATCAATTTGAAATTAAATATGCTTAAATTGTTATATTTTAATTTAAAAGTGTATAAACTTTGAATAAAACATTTAAAAAAAACCTGGTGTTTTTTAAACACTTTTTATAAAAAAAAACCCTAGCATTAGTGTCGATTCCCACCAACGTCCGGATCCGCTCAGTGACGATATTGTTCCGCATGATAGCTTATTGATATGGTGTGAATATCAATCAAGGAGTATGTGCCAAGACATAGTTGTGTGGCAGTATATCCTTCTGCCCACCCTTGTGATATTTAACTACTTAGTTAGTCAAATAATTATTTTGATCTGTAAAAATACTTACATCGCAGATTTTTTTTTATTAAAAACCATTTTTTTATCACTAAATAATATTTTTAATAATTATTAATAATTAAAAATATTATTTAGTGATAAAAAAATGGTTTTTAATAAAAAAAATCTGCGATGTAAGTATTTTTACACATCAAAATAATTATTTGACTAACTAAGTAGTTTAATATCACAAGGGTGGGCAGAAGGATATACTGCCACACAACTTTGTCTTGGCACATACTCCTTGATTGATATTCATACCATATCAATAAGCTCTCATGCGGAACAATATCGTCACTGAGCGGATCCGGACGTTGGTGTGAATCGACACTTAAGCGGTTAAGAATTGAAATAAAATAATATTCATATAGCCTATTTGTATCTTATCCCAGAGTTGAAGATACTCTTAACTATCGCCCTGGTAGGACAACCATTCAGAATCGAGAAGTTGCTTGAAATGGCTTTAGCTGTGTTTAGTGACCCAATCTGAAAAACCAAGTACTTCCCAAGCTCCCTCTTTACCTTCTCCTCTATAACAATCTTCACTTTCACAATATTCCTTAAAAAAACGTGATGTCATAGTTTCACAGGTTCTGGACAATAACTATTTTGTGGCCGCACATCAAAAAAATGTTGAAAAATATCATATTAATTGGAAATTGTATGTCAATGTTCAAAATTTATCCAAAACAATGCACTCAACTTACCTCTTTCTCATCATCCAGTTCCATTCGCTCATTTTTTTGATCCTTGATGATCTGCGGGAGGAAGTGATGCCTCTTTTCCAACTTCTGCTGGTCCATGAAGTCCTCTGCCCCAGACTCCTCATCAGATGAGGAAGCTGGCGCATATTCAGGCCGCTTTCCAGAGATGTATCTCTGAACTTTTACTTTCTGCATAGACACCTCACCTTAAATGTTAAAATAACATGAATTTCAAGACTTTTAATACCAAAATTTAATATACATGCATACATATGTTTAAGATATCTATTAATTTTCATAAAGTTACTACATTATATAATTCTCCGGAGAATTATTGACGGTTTGTTGTGGCTGATATTTAAATATATTTATAAACACTTTTGAGGTTAAGCGAAAGAGTCACACGAATTGGGGCGATGAATTATTACAACGTAATCTTTAAAAATAAGCTTAAATGAGTTATATTAGATTATGTATTGTTATTAAAGTAGTATTATTTTATAAGACCAATATAATGTAGAGAATTGTATTCGATGTAAAAAATACGCAAGACATCAAAGACATAGTTACCTTTGTCATTTCGAACTGGGATGGCACCAGCGGTACTTTGGATCGCCATTTGAAGCGAGGAATTATTCATCTTAAAAGATTTTTAGTCAACTGAATACACCAGAATCGAAAAAATGAATGTTATTATTTAGTTTAGTAACATCGAACTGAAATCAAAATATTGAGACCCTGACAGATTGAAACCATAAACTAGAGAGTAGAGATGTTCGATATTCCGGCCCTAGTTACTTTGTGCCGGTGACTTGTCGTCACGAAACCATCGACACTTTTTCTATGAGGAATGAGAAATTTTTGGTATCGGTTCCTATTTTTGTGAAATAAAATATATAAAAATATTTGGTAGTAACCGGTGGTTTTTCGTTGAAATTCCGCGACAAAATGAACCCGGTTCCGGTTTCTTTTCAGTATAATTACTCCGGCAACCCTTTACTCTCACTCCTTATGAAATAAAAAATATTTAGAGGAATCATTTTTTTTTGTTCATCTTACCGATGATCTTTTCCGCCACCGGGAATCGGTTCCAAAAGTATCTGAATAAATAGCCGGTTAATAATCATTTTTCGATTTTGATGTGGTAGTAATATAGTCCGTGTCAGTTTACTTTTATAATCAATAATCATTGCAAATTCGTAACAAATATTAAAGAAGTTCATACGAAGTTAAATACTTATTAAATTTACATAGGTCTGATTTCTTAATTTATCGGAAAAAAATAATGTTGTAATTTGAAATTATGAATGCCTTAGAGTAACAATATAAAGAGACCGTACTAATTTGTGACAAATCGTTGACAAACTCGCAAAATATAGCTCTCTCTTTATGCTCGGTTCTATACGCATATGAGAAAAAGAGACAAACAATTGTTGAAACCAATACACGATTTGGGGCGTGCTGAATACCATGTCCGCAATATTTGATCTGTACGAGCTTCATTCTGGTTTGGAGTGTCAGGCGAACGGACTGTCAAAAGTGCGTAAATAGTTAAAAACTTGAGTTATTTTTTGTACGATATCTAGCAAAACATCATGGCCATATGTGCTATACTTGGTTGCTTCAATCGAAGTACAAAAGGACCAAAAACAAACAGTTTTCACACGTATGTACCATAAAAATCGTCTTTTTTAGTTAGATCTCAAATATTTAACATTCTAACCTACAAAACAACTAGTAACTTACACCAATATGTAATTAATCTTTGGACTATTCGTTCCAATATAATAAACTTCCGTTTGAAATGAGTTTTAGTGGATTCGTAATATTTTTAACTTAGAGATATTTACTAGCTGTCACATAAGAAACCATTACAAGGGGAATACCCATATTGTACGGCTTGTAAAGTATCCCGGTCTCTTTCTTTCTCATGATACTAACGCAAAATTGTTCGCGAACAGATAAAGACGGAATAATGTTTATCTTTACGGTTTTCTTCGCATCCGATTGGCTGGAAGCATATACGTCATACCTCCCTTGGTCAATCCTTGGTCAAAAAGTGCGGACAAAATTTCGCAATGTTAGGTCTCTACGTTACTCTAAGATGAATGCCCTCCCTGTTTAGTTTTCGCGCGTGCGTAGAAACCTCCTTAAACTGTCAGTACTGTCACCTAGTTTTCAACGCGCTGTTGCTTAGATCAGTCGCAAATTGCATGTGTCCGAAATCAAATTTCAAATTAAAGTTGATCAAAGGATTACTGCAGTGTTGAATAGCATTCAATTTACGCCGTCGGGAAAATTGTACAATATGCCGAAATCGCGTTTAAACAAAAACTTTTCTTTAAAAAGTTGATCAAAGAATTATTCAATTTATTGATATTTTTGTTCAGGCAAAATGAATGTCCACTACCTCTAAGTTCGGCGATTTCGGATAGGTCGACAACAAACAGAGTGAAAGGGGTCTTCATTCAACTGGATCACCATATGAGGCAAATGCTATACGGGGAGTTCAGTGGAAGGCTGCATAGTCACCATTTCAGTCTCCTCACCCAAACTGTTCTTGTTGTGACAATTACCAATTGGCCAAGCACATTTTTAACCGATGAACCTTCCTGCCACAGGGAGCCGGTTCTAAAAGTAACTGGATAAACAGCCGGTTCCTTGTTGGTCTCCGGTACCTGGAACCGCAGTGACACCGATATTATTTTAATGATATAAGGGACTTATGATTTGCAAGTATCATTTAACTCGGTCTGCCTCAGGGTCGCTTCCACTGGGGCATCCACTTAGTCATGATTAGCAAGTCTTGTCAAATGGAATTCTTTCCACGTGGACAGTCCATCGAAATATTTGAGACCTACAGAATATTACAATGGTCTCAAGCTCATTTAGATTTTAATGTTTACGGTTTATTTTAATTATACATGACCTGTTTTCTAGCGTAGGTCCTAAGATTTTAAATATGTATTGTTCAAAGGCTTTTTGGGTTGCATATTATGTAACAATAGTATGATTTGATAAGGCATATAAAAATAAAAAAATGTAAAAGGGGCAAAACAAATGCATAATAAAAATAATATTATTTTTGAAGTGTATATTTTCAATGATTCAAACATTTTTTGTAAGCATAGGAACAATAATTATGCATTAGACACATTACTAATACCTCGAATTCTAGGGTTCCTACGAGCATTTTACCTAGACGACAACATGTATTATGAATCAGTCAATTTTATATTATCCAAGACTATATGGTACAAAATCAAACACATGATATTATTATAAAAGAAATCACATTATAAAAGTAATATATTCAACGATAATGTATGATACAAAAATGTTAATGTGCAAAATTTAATTTAATCTACAGTTCGCTTACACGTGTTGGGGTCCTAATTACGATGAATAGCTAATGCAAGACTGCGGCATCGTCTAAATGCCAAGTTTTTATACAAAATGGTTTATAAAAATTGTTTTCTCTACAACTTTAATGTACTTAGGCCATATTATAGGCTTGAACAAATCACTAGGGGCCATTTCCACCAGCATTTGGTGGAAACAGAAATATTATCATACACGAATGCCAAAGCTTTTGGTTGTAATTGTCATGGTTACCAAAATACATACAATTTCACACACTGACAATTTACAAGATTTACAATTTCTTACAACTAAAATTAACGTTTCGTATTCGTCAACTCAATAATAAAATAGTTTTGTATTTTCATTGGATATTATTCATAAAACTTTATGAAAGTGGCTACCTTTGTATAAATGCACATTACTGTAAGGAATGAAAATAATAAAAACAAAAATTTTAAATACATTTTTAAACTGAAATAGCAAGTGGATGGGAAAATTAAATAGAGTAAAATTTTTGATTAAATTATATTTATTTCATAATGCGTTTAATATCAATACAGTGATATTATAGGTACTGGTTTCCTTCGCTTAAATATTAACTTAACATTTCCGTGTTGATAAAACCTATGATTACAATTTAAGTACCAACAATTAAAATTACAGCCGATCAATGAAATGGCACTGGTAAGGTCTTAATTAACAACTTTTGAGATATTTTAAAGGAATATTATACAATGGTTGTTTTGGAAAAGTTAACATTCAAAATTTGATTATTTAATTAAGGTACTTTTCAATTTCTTACGTGCTAGTAAAAAAAATAAAAATTATACAGTAAAACCCACTCAATAAGTTCCCACAAAGTTTTCCCTGTTGAAAAGTTGTTTTTTCGGTACCATGAAATTACATATAAAAAAAGCACGATTTTTTCCCACAAAACATTTTACAGCATCCCGTGTAAAAAGTTTTCAAAGTTTAGCAGTGAAACTAGAGTAGAGGCATATTTATCATACCCAATAAAAGTACTGGGTACATTCACACTGTACTTTGTACTTGCAATGAATCTTGGTGCGCGCAAATGCTGTATGAGGAAAAAGGGAAAAGGGGCAAAACAGTCAATTGCCTTTCTTCTTTGTTTAGGACTAGGACTTTGCGTTGTCTGGTAAGTTCGCTTAGCTCGTCTGGTGTTTTCAAAATTTCACCTCAATAGCGTTTTGTGGATTGTGTAAATTTATAAAATAAACTAGTCAAATAACTTTTGTGATGTCTATACGAAAGGCAAGTGCCGTGTGGGACCATTTTGCTTCATGCAATATTTGTAAATCCAAGTTATCATTTAAATTGCAACAAACTTAAGAAAACAGTGAAAATCATGCAAACAATATTTATTTTGTAAACCCTCCGCTAAACTCTACTCCTCTAATGTACAAGTATGGATAGTATTATTTCTGCTTGTACTCCCCTCCCTGTGCTTTTAAATTCAAACTAGGTACATATTAGTTAATACTTTGACAGTACTTGGTACCCAATATTTTTACCGGTTATTTTTTTCTCGTATAACTCATCTCTAAGTAGGGGCTACTTTCAAACGGAATTTTTTTAACATATTCAAAAAACAGCATTGAAAGTTCGTTTTGGAGTTGTAATTTTACCTCCCTTTCGCTGATAAGGGATTAAAATGCGACTAAAAATATTAGAGAATCTGTCATTAGGATCTTTACTGTTGATTTATTTAACGAAATTTATTTATTTAGTTAATTTAATGAACATTTGCTTAGTCATCAGTGGCGGCTCGTGACCTTGGTAGTAAAATATAAAGTACAATATTAATATTATCGTATTTTTCAATCTTAGCACGTTAGCGCCACAGTTTTCTAATACAGTTTGTTCTATTTTTTCATTTAACATTTCCAACTCTTTTATATTATTAAAATTACGTATTATACTTGAATGTACATACGTAAAGTTAAAATCATAAAAAAATTGCCCTAATTTGAATCATACGTATATGGATTTCCCACATAAACCTTACAAGAGGGTTTTACTGTATGTACTTAAAAAAAATAATGAAAAATAAACACAAGCAAATCTACATACATTGATTCATAAACTGATATTGCGTTTGGAAATTATTAGACATTATTATCGAAGTTGAGATACTATTTCTTAACTCTCAAATATTAAACTATATTTGCATTATTTAATAAAAAATATTTTTTACATGATTTACAAGTAGAAGAATAGCTTTAATCGAGATAAACTATTTATACACATCATCAAATTCACTAGATAATGTCCAACAACAAGACATTGAATTATATTCATTTATAATTATAAATCCTTTGTAACATTTCATTTTATTCTTTTATATAAACATTTATTTGATTATATAATCCACATTCCTAGAGAAGCGCGCTCACACCGATACAATGTACAAAACCACATCAGTTTGTTCAACAAAACTTTAACACGATTCGCCAATCAAATTCACAATCAATAATAATAATACAGTGAAACCCACTTATAATTTTCCCTCCTTCCTCCTTGAAAAACCCTTTAAGAGTTTCCCTGTAATTCACATTCTACAGAGTTCCATTTTCTAAGTAAACCTTCCATACTTATTAAATATTAACTTTTATTTAACTACCCACTTATCTTTATTATTGTGAAATTCGAAACTAAAACGCACTGCGATAGTGTCCCTCGGAGAAAACATTATTTTTATTTTAATCCTTTATTATTTTCACAGTGAAAGTTCTAAATATTAATCACCGAATATATATTCTAATGTGCACTTGTGTTTAATAGATCACTTCGTAAACGGTGGCTTTTTTGTCACCAGATCCTGTGACAATGTATTTGTCATCGGCTGAAATGTCACAGCTGAGGACTGATGAGGATTCCTTTGACTGGAAAGAGAGAAAAACAAAAATCAGCTTAGTGACACATAAAAAAATAAATAACCTTAAAGGGTGGGAACATAATAAGAAAATAATGTGGATGAAAGATAAAAATAAATTTCCTTCAAACATAAAAAAATATTAAGCCATCAAAGCCCGTCTTAATTTTAATTTAAATAGCCTCCATGTTTTTGATATACAGAAGAAAATTGTTTGTTTGTCTCTTTGTGAACTTTGACATAAAGAAATTTACACAGCTTTTACATCTGACATTTCTGAGCAACACAACTATTTTCAGCTTACAATGTTACTTTCATGACGAGTTATAAAGCTTTGAAATGTTTATTTTACTGTCAAAAAGACAAGATGACTAATATTGTTATAGCCCTGCCGCTGAGAGCTCCACCTTCACATAAAAAACGCGTATAACAGAAAAAGAAGGTTACAACGGAGGTATCGAGTACACCTTTAGTTTCATATTTTACAATAAGAAAAAAAGAGTAGTAATTTGTTGTTTTTGAGCAATAAGTATGAGTTACCAAAGAGTAATGATAATAACCTCAAATAATGAAGTTAGGAAAAACAATTTACCTGGAATATGCTAGCTCCATAGGGGGTCCTCCACGCGTTGAGCAGGTTGTCCTTGCCCGTGGACACGAACCACTTGCCGTAGGAGGCAAAGCGCAGACTCAGAACGCAGCTCTCATGCAAGTGTAGCTGGTACTTGTCTGGTTTGTTCGCATGCAGAACCTCCACGTTGGAGTTCTCCATGCCCACTGCCAGCCATTCTCCTGGAAAAACAGAAAAAACATTGTTCATTTGAGGTGTATTGAAACAAAGACGATATGACCCGACTCAAGTTTTTGATTCACTTGATTGTACCATGTCTTCTCGGGTGCCCCGTCTTCTTCTTCGATTTTTGACTTACTGTTTCTTGAGGGTAAACGGGAATTAAAATACAAATTGGGTTAAACCGAATTTGAAATGCTATCGGTTTCCACAATGTTTATAGTTTAATGATATTTGATATATGTTAATTGCATGTAAATCAAACCTGTTGGACAATATCCAAGTGAGAATATTTGGGAGCTGAAGTCGTGTTGTTGTAATTGTCTGCCTTCTCTGAGATCCCAAGATCTGTAAAAAAAAAAACAAATTGATGATATATTTTACTGTATTATTTCATGTATGTTGTATATCCTTTTTAAAATGTACTCATGCACTTACTTATGTTAAATTACTATGTAAAAGCCCATCAGGGCGTTAATAATAAATAAATATATTGAAAACCACACTGCTGAGCATATGTACAACTAACAAATAACTATTGGAATTCCTATCTCATCAAATGATTTACTCGGTTGAGAAAAAGAAACACAAGTCAGAAGTAAAGAAAAACACTGCCTTCAGCTGGGTGCGAGCCGCCAAGAATGAGCAAAACTGGACATTTGAAGGAGGTCCATGTCCAAATCTGGACGCCAGAAGGCTTATAAAGAATAACATCTTGTAGTTGCTACAAACCTGACTGTGTTGTCCAGTCCTCCAGTCCAGAGTTTGGTTCCATCAGCAGAGATGTCAATACAGCTGGCGCCATCTGTGTGACCTTGGAACTGTCGCACCAGGGTCTGGTTGTGCAGGTCCCAGACGGCAATGTTTCCGTCTGAACAGCAACTGAAGCATACCTGGAATGGAGGGTTCAATGATTATTATTGTGAATGGTGTAGAGTTATTAAGAGAAACTACAATCAGAAGTTAAAACCGTATTGACGTTGAATCAGTGTTGTCATCCGAAATGGGTGGAAATTATAGGAAAAGGTCTCATATAGGGAATAAACAAATGAAAAATGTTAATGGGAAATGCAAAAGAGGAAGCTCTTTCATAAGGGATTACATTTACAGTAGAAACAAAATAAGAATTTTACGGGAGGGTAAAATTTTGCACTTAGAAAGTTATTTTCCCAGAATAAGGTATTGTCCAATCCGATTGACATATAATTATGTATGTATTTATCTAACTTTGAAAAAGTTGGAAATTTTTATTTTTTTTAAATAAAATAAATATATTGTTACATTTTTTTTATAATTATTTTTTTTTTAAAGAAAACACATTCCAGAATTACGAATAACCTGACAAAATAAAAAAAAAAACTCCTACTACCATCATAATAAGCAGAAGATGTTATTTGTGCAATGTTGGAGGACTTAGCTAGTAGAAAAATTGAACTCATGACGCCCGGGTGGGAATCTGATGCGTTTGTCCACTCAGCTACCAACTACATGCTATCAAATATTTCATTAAATTTATGTCATAAGTCGCACCTCAGATATCAGATATTCCCAATAGATAAATTACATGCAACATTTTTATAGTTACTATTTGAATGGCGGTCATTTAACTTTTTTTCTGAAATTCTAACTTTTATTGGTCAAAATTTGTACGAGACATAACAATTATAAAAGATTGTTACCTTAGAGTCTGGGCTGATGGCCAGAGCGTAACAAGCCGGTGCACTGGACGTGAGTTCCGCCTTGATTCGAGGAGTCGGACTGGCGAGGTCCCATATGGAGAGGTTGGAGGCTTCCCCTCCAACTATCAGAGTTCTGCCATCAGGAAGAAGCTTCACGGATCTTATGTAGTTATCCCGTTGCTGAAAAAATGAGTGAATATTAGTACAATCAGTAATTTTATCATCTTTCAATCGATAATGTATCAAAATAGGCTGTTTCTGGAGTTTCTAAAGAATTATTCAATTGATCATATCATGTCTTCATGGGGATTCTCCTACTTCTTTCATCCACTTGTCCAACTACACTCCCTTCACCATGAACCAGCTCTACTGGTCCAAATCATTGGAGTGTTTATTGTTATTTTGTTCATTACTCACGCCTTGCATTGTTTTTGGATGTATTCATACATAATACGTGGTCATACATGGTTTTACAACACAAACGCATCAGGGATCTTATCTCCATCTTGAACTGTGCTTTATTTGGAAAGTGATCAAAACCAAAACTCATATTCGATTGAGAATAACCTTAAATCAGATCTACTTCCATTCACTGGCTATGTTTCTTAACACTCCTTCATCTGCCAATGGCTCTAAACATACAAACCATTAATAGAAAATAGATTAAAATCAGTGACAGAGTCTTTTGAAGACCTGGCTGGGAACAATGACGCTACCGACTCACCAGACAGTCCAGCTGCGAGACGGGGCTCTTGCAGCCCGGCTGCGAGATGTCCCACACCTTGACGCAGCCCTTGCCGCCTGTGTACACGTACTTGGTGGGATTGCTGATGGTGACGGCGCACACCACCTCGCCGTGCGAGAGAGTGTTGATCTGGCGGGCATGCCTAGGGATACCCGGACCAATCAGAGCGTCGGGGGGAAAAGGTACCGGTTGCATTTGGCCATCGGCTGTCACGTGAAAAGAATAAGCGCTGAAAAGAGAAACAAACAAAATTAGAGAGGTAGTTGGCTATGTCTAATGGTTCCACAATGTTTTTTTTCCAGGTATCGAGCCTTCTTCCCATAAAAGTGGGACATCAGCTCCATAGGAGAATAATTCACCTCTACCATACTACTTCAATTCACCGTGAATTGGAGTTTCTTCATTCTCTTTACATTTCCTACAGGCATTGGTGTTTTCCACTCCCAACAGCTGCACGTGTCTCTTGAAGTGGGAATGTTCTGTTAATAATCCTACTAGCCCCCTCAGTGAATTTTTATCCGTATTGAAAAGTTACCAAGTTCATATATTGGAATGGTGAACTTTTTATTAAAGGAACTGAGCTACTGTTAATGCAATAAGGTAAAGAGCGCAATGGGCCTATGGCCTGATTGCTTACGGGAGTTATGCAGATTGTCTAATCCGAAATAATAAAGACACTCGCCTGGGGATGATTCATCCATAGGTGCAACAGTGTAGCTTCTTAGATCTAGGTCACCAGCCATCACTGCACTCAACTAGCAGTCGGATGGATCGAATTCAACACAAGTTATGAATAGTGAAAAGTTCTATGCTATAAATATAAGTCTTAGGGTTGCAGACTCTTTTTAAAAATAATGCTATCAATTCCAAAGAATACTTACGGCTTGCCCCCAGGGATGGCAGACATGGGAGCCCTGAGCGGTTCATAGGGCTGCAGGGGGGCCCGGGGAGGATAGGGGGGCGCCAGACCCGCCCCGTGGAGCACAGCGGCCCCTCCGCCGCCAGCACCTCCGTAAGCGGCCGACAGCTCATGCGCAGCGTGGCTTGCACCTACAATAAATTGTACATCAAATCAGTATATACAGTTAAACTTTGCAAGAATAATTTCATCTTACTACCAGAAAAGAATAATAAATAATTGGACAACTTTATGTGGGGCCGTTTAGTGATTAAATAACCTCAAGGGTGTTTTATATTGGTTATTGGATAAGGTAGTCGTTTCTAAAAGTGTGAATTTTAATTGACTCATGTTTTAAAAGCCAATTTCTGACTTTAGACTAAATAGCAGGTGTTTGTAGGTGATCTAAGCCCCAAACGAGCCAGGCAACTACTCGATATGGGTAGATACTCATAAAGGGAGCAAGTAGGACTATTAACGTGGTACTGCCACCTCGGAAGATACATTCAGTAGGAGTGGAAAGCACCAATAGCTGTAGGAAACGTAAAAAATGTGAAGAAACATTTATTCATCTATGGTGGCAATGTCCCACTAACTAAAATAAATCCAAATTAATCTACGTAAACACAAAATGCGATGACTTACTATACTGACCATTCATCCCAGCAAGGTGGTAGGGGTAGCCCGCAAGCGCTGGGGGCTTCCCGAGGACTGGTTTGAGCCCTGCTAGGCCCGCGCCCCCTCCCCCGCTCCCTGAGCCTCCGCTAGTGGGGGTCACTGACTTGGAGATGGGGGTAGTTGGCTTGTCTCCATCCAGCTTCTTGGTGGAAGGAGTGGATGCATTGCTCGATGTGCCGGATCTGAAATTGGAACAGGAAATGATTGTGAGGTTATGATAATATGTATACTTAAAGAAGAATGAGAATATCGCTTATTATAATAAATACACTGTGGAAACTGGAATCATTCATGGATTTCGTTGATTAATAGTAATAACTGTGAATAATTGTGTGGGGTTAAGATAATCTGCGTACGAGTATTTAAAGAAAAAAACGTTAATAGCCTAATTGGATAAATACATTGTTGTTGATGGAAACACGCAACATGTTACACACCTGTTATTATAGAGAAAACATAAAAGGTATGGACAATTGTAATAATACTTGAATAATTTTTACAGCCATTTTTCATTTCCATTTTTGTGAAATATCACCGCAAAGGCGGTTAACAAAGCTAGAAGATAAGTTTTAAAAAGTACTTAAAAAAACTCTACGTTAATTTTAATACGAAATTATTGATAATAACTTACATTTACATATGTATTTCTTAATGTACAATGTCTCTGAAAAAGTTTCTGAGTTTTTGTATAGCAGTAGATCAACAATTTGAGCAGTAGTGCATGAAATAATATTATATAAGTGACTTTGGTCACTAATCGGCTAGCCTAACCATGCAAAATAGGTTTAAAATTAATTGTGCAAATCAGGTTTGCAATCTACAGATGAATTTCAACGATTTTCTTTTCACGTAATCTTTCATTATGATTGTCCATTGTGAAAATACAAATTTGTTCATGACGAAAGATATAAAATTACCTGGGACTATGTGGTCCAGCGTGTTCCTTCTTAGGTTGCAGCTTGTCAATGCCGTTCTCCCTGGGACTGGCTGTGCCGTTGTGCGGAGAGACGGGGTCCTCGGAGGCGTCATCCACCACCAGGTCTTGGTCGGACTTCTCGCCATCGCTTTGCTGCAATAAAAGAAAAGGCTTATTAATCACTAGACTGTTGGGATAGGCAGAACTAGATACCTTGGAAAGAGGCCTTGTCAGAAGGTTTATGAAGAACTACAGGCATTACTTCTCCATTCAATCATTCGTGCATTTTTAAAAACAAATGTCTCGTTATGAAAATGATTGTCTAATGCGACGTTTTATAATTGGATGATTGTGTATGTTTGACAGATGGAATGCTATTCAATCATTGAAGTATTGGTATTGACAAAATACATAAAAACTGGAGATATTTGAAGGAGGTTTGTCCCAAGTTAAACCCCACTGGGTGCAGACACGTGTAATATGTAATGTAACGAAAACGAAAAAAAGTTGAACTACAAAATCGACTCCAAATGTGATGTAGATTCACCAGTTTCCTGCTTGCACCACGAGTTTCCGGAGACCACACACATATATATAATTAAAATTAAGAACACTATATTGTTAAGACATCCAGAGAGTCAAAACAGAACACATATAGCAACGAAAAAACGAATTTAAGCAATTTTTATTCATATCTTTAATTTTACAAAATGAATTACGGTCCTGGGTAACACTAAAAAATACGAACTGGTTCGCATTCGCACACCTAAAAAGTTTAAGTAACACTGGTATAGAGTACAGATTATTGTCTATTGTAACTTTTCACTGTATAGATGACTGTGAACTGTAACCTTTCAATGGGTTACTAGGCAGATTGTCTAATTATCAGTTTCTGAGATTTCTTTACATGAGGGAGTACGGCCACTATCCGTGGCTCTACCTGACGAACTTTCTCCTAGGCACGCTGGGACTTCACTCCTTGCAGCTCAGGAGAGAGGGGTATGCCGCCACTCACTTCTTCAGACGGCTGCGAGGCTATATTGTAAACCCTGCTATTTTGGAGCGCATAAGTCTCTATGTTCCTGATGACTATCTAAGACAGTGTCTTCATAGATTATTCTATCTTCCTGCCTGTAGGACCAACCTGCCAATGGTTCTACCAGTGGGGAAGAGTATATTGCTCCTCAACAAAATCTCTTCCGATATCGACATATTTCACGTCAGTGAGGAGAGATTGAGAAGAGAAATTCTATCGATTCTTGAAAGAGTTTTTCCTCATTGACCTGATTATCACTACTGCCTGAAATTTTTTTGATATTCTTTTTTTTTTGTAAATTGATTTTATTTTCTTGTCTTGGTTACGGTACTTATGGTACTCACTTGCTTATATGGTACCTAATTTGTATTTATTTTACAAATATAAATGTAATTTCTTATATGTATTAAATTAATAACAGTTTGTGATGTATAAGAAATTGAATAAAGAAATTATTATTATTTTGTTTAATTCAACCTTCCAGTACATAAATTATCATCTATTGCAACCGTGAATTATGTAGATGATTGTCTATTGTACATTTTGTTTATTTTCTATCAAAGTGTCTGGTACTCACGTGACCAAGGTCTTTTTCTTCCTTCTTCAGCTTCTTGTGATCTGGCTCCGAAGGACTTCTGGGCCTGTACTTCTCTCGCTCTCCAGGTGAAATTGAATTTCTCTGCAACAAGAAAGAATAAAACATTATAGAAAATGCATTTAGAGCTTCGGAAAAATGTACACATTAGTTTTCCAATGATAGAAACACGAGCCTGGGAATCTGATAACCATAAAACTTTTATTTTATGTGAGAAGGTCGATAAGTTAAGTATCTCCATACATATTTTCTATCTTTAAAATATTGTCAAGATTAACACTATGTAAATTTGGTTCAAGAGCGACATTTAAACCATCTGGTGTGTAATTAAATTTCAACTTCGAAAATGTAAAACAGACCTACTCGAGAAAGAACTAATCTTTATTTATCGAAGTAGTATAATACTTTTTTTTATTACAGCCATAAAGATTTGAAATAACATAAAACAGCATAATTTATTTTTTATCCTCCATTCTGACAAATAAACAGCGTGCTTTGAAGTTCTTCCAGCTACTGCTAATACTATATTACATTATTTATGCCGTGACTTATGTGAGAAATCGCGTGACATTTGTACATTTTATAAATATGCCTCATTAAGTTCAGTAAATTAACGTGTAATCGCTAATGCCACTATTGTTATTTCAAATGCTTGTCAACTTTTACGAAAATATTATTACAAACCTCCACGATAACTAACTAATAGTCGAGTAAAACCGTTTAAATAATTAATATCTAATGGCTGGGTTATAAACGTTGTTAAAATGTAACCTTAATTACATCGAAGTAATAAGCCATTAACCAAACCTCATTTGAACTTTTTGTGAAAATAAATACTCAATAAACTAGGTACTTAAATGCTAAATAACGACACTTTCCGTGAGTAAACAAAATAACAATATTGTACAATAAATTAAGATAAGGACGGATAAAAATAAAAGAGAAAGGCTTGAAATCTGACAGCTAAAAATAAATGCCATAAATGGAAGCTTCGTTGTTTATAATGCTGATGTCATGTTAAATATATTTTACGAGATTCAGAACGTTAAAAAAACTTGACATCAATAAAACAAAATTATCGATCGATTACAGCGAAGAAAAATAACAACATTCAAACCGTAAATAATGAGTGTATTATTGCATAAAGATAGCTACCAAAGTTGTCCAAAAAACTCAAACTCCAGATAAACATAGCGCTTGGCGGGAGTTCGCTATTCGCGAACAAAACACACGTTATTATGTAGGCTGTTACGTAAGCCCGCAAGTAGCCACCGACATAAATATTCGGGTACCTACCCCACTTAATCCGGTACAAGCCGTAGTAGGTAATAGCGGAGGCAGCCGAGGCAAGAAAGCAGCTAATGCTGATGAAAAAAAATAGTGTCGGGTAGGGGGTGGGGTTCGAGATTAAGCGTGCGAGGTGCGGCCATAAAAGTGGGCGGTAAGCACCATATGGGACGCTCGTGACTTCGGGGGGGGGAGGCTGGGGGCGATTTATATTTAATCCATCGCCTCCCCCATCTCTCTTAACCCTTTTACCTGCGGCGAAGAAATTATATTTTCAGCAAAGAAATACAATAAAAATCGTTATTTTGATTAATCAACTCAATTTAGCGGTTCGATTTTACTTACTGAATAATTTTAAACAAAACTAATTAATGACTTTTTCATGCTATAGCAATGATAAACGGACTTAAACAGGTACAAACATATATCAGAGTTACGATATTTAACATGAATTAGGGAATACAGACAAAATAAAACACAACAAGTTATACTAAATATCGTGTTTCATGCTCATAAGGCGAAATTTCGGTTATTTGTTAAAATTTCAGAAAAAATGTTAAGTTGTGACAACTTTTTTATTTACCTCTGGCTGACACGAAGTTCGTAAAAGGTACTCCCACCTTCTTGTTACACTTTTTGTCACCCTTGATGTTTTGTGAACATGAGTTAATACGATCGACGCACATCACTTAAGTAAGTAAAAAGATATACTAAACTTGTACTATATTTTTTTAGGTATTTACTTACAAATAAAAAATGCTGCCTTCAATATTTCTATTTTTTTTAATTGTTGATTATTAAGAACAATCGGTCCCACCTTGAAGTTTCGCGGTTTGATCGTAGAAAATATGTATATATTTAAGGTTTATTATTCTAATGATTTAATAAAACAAATTTGTAACTTTATTCCACTTTTATTATTTTGACTGGACCGGTTTCAGCCTATGACGGCCATCTTCAGACTAGTACAAATGTTTGTTAACCTACGGCTTATATACTATTTTTGGGGATGTTAGGGGTAGTAAACAATGATTTTACTTTAATTATATTCATCAGTATTGTTGCATGATTTTAATAGTTACAGGGTAAAAGTTACTTTTAATTTATTGGTATTACTATTTTATATATCTATCTGGAATATTTATTTATTTTATTTAATATTTAAGATGGGTTACAGTTGCATTTCTATAAATATGAATTGACAATGTAAACCGGTCCAGTCAAAATAATAAAAGTGGAATAAAGTTACAAATTTGTTTTATTAAATCATTAAAATGGAATTCCACCACGAATTAACAGTTTCAAAATTAGAAATAATAAAAAGTTTATTATTCTATTTAAAGTGTATCCGCAAATTATAAACGTCAACACGACTTCCTGCAAATCTTGGTTGGGTTGAAGGTGTGACAGCACGCTCTACTTACGAGGGTTTATTGCCTGGAAAATGTTATAGTGCTCCCCTGCCTCCTCTAACCGCCGGCGATATCGCCGCCGCCGCGTGGAATTAATTCCCACTGTAAACCGACCTTAAGGGGGGAGAGGGGCGACATGTGTTCCCGGGAAATAAGAAACCCGCCGTTTTATGTAGGCTGGCAGAGCGAAAACAAATAGAAACATTATTTCTAATTTTGAAACTGTTAATTCGTGGTGGAATTCCATTTTAATGATTTAATAAAACAAATTCTTTATCCACTTTTTTATTTTGACTGGACCGGTTTTTATGAGCCATCTTAATCATACAAATGTTTAAAGTTAACCTACGGCTTATATACTATTTTTGGGGATGTTAGACAATGATTTTACTAATTATAATATCAGTATTTCGCGGTTTGATCGTATTTTATATATCTAGATTTTATTTGTATTAATATATTTAAGGTTTACTTTGGGTTTTTCCCATTCAATTGTGATGTCCAGATGTACAACATAATTTTTAAAGTGTAGATTCTATTCGCTATTTCGATAGATTACTTCTATTATTATAATTTCTCGGTATCAAGGAATTTTTGGAGTGCTAACTTTGGTAATGACACATTTATTGTTATTACCTACACGAGGTGTTTTGTTATGATATGTTTTTGGTTAAGATATACATTATTACAAATGATAAAATTATAATGGGTATAATATGAACTTTCGAACGTTGCATTGCACCTACTAGATAACAAACACTCGTTTGACAAAGACAGAGATGTGAAAGTCCTACACACGTGCGTGAAAGGACAAAAAATTAGACAGACTAGAATCAATGGAAATAACCCGTCTAACTAATAAAGTTGACCCACAATTTGTCATGAATAAACAACTAGAATCATTTGTAAAGTCACCGCTATTATACCCATTATAATTTTATCATCCGATCCAATGTAATAATGTATATTCCCAACTAAAAACATATCATAATGTAAATGCACTTAAAAAATCCTTAAACAATCAATAGGTAATAACAATAAATGTAAGTCATTACCAAAGTGCATAGCACTCAAAAATTCCTTTGATACCGAGAAATTATAATAATAGAAGTAATCTACTCTAACAGTGCATAATGAATAGAATCATAAAACTAATATACCATAATGCTGGGAGTAACCCAATAATTAGAAAATTATGTTGTACATCTGGACATCACAATTGAGATGGGAAAACCTAAAGTAAACTCATTAACAATCAGTATTCACCAACCTTTCATTATATAAATACATTGTCAATTCATATTTATAGAAATGCAACTGTAACCCATCTTAAATATCAAATAAAATAAATAAATATTCCAGATAGATATATAAAATAGTAATACCAATAAATTAAAAGTAATTTTTACCCTGTAACTATTAAAATCATGCAACAATACTGATGAATATAATTAAAGTAAAAAATCATTGTTTACCACCCCTAACATCCCCAAAAATAGTATATAAGCCGTAGGTTAACAAACATTTGTACTAGTCTGAAGATGGCCGTCATAGGCTGAAACCGGTCCAGTCAAAATAATAAAAGTGGAATAAAGTTACAAATTTGTTTTATTAAATCATTTAAATAGAAACATGTATTATGGCACGATCTTTTTAGCAAGTTTGTTTAGTGTATTTTAATGGGTAGGGCCAATTTAATATATTATTATAACATCGTTGAACTAAAAAATATGTACTGCACACGGTGCTTTCAATGTTACAATAAAGTGTGTGTTGGTTCCACCAAAGAAGACCGTGGCGTATTTATGTGCCCCTCTAACTGTTTTTAAATTAGAATACGCTTAAAGATGATTATATTTTAGTTCCTACGTTAACGTGCCAACACTGTGTTATTTTCTTAATCAAATATTTTATACTGTTTATGGTCTTTACTATCCTACCATGGTTTAATAAGGCGGCCACATGAAGTTTTTTTTAAAAGCTGTTAAATTAAAAATTACTCTAAGATTTGTTATAATTTTGTGTTTTGTTTTATTAGAAATGAAATAAATCTTAATGCGAGTTCGATTGTTTCAAATAATCTTAATAATTACCGAAATTATTCAATTTGTAATAAAAGTAGGCCTTAATTCCCTCCGTTACCCCATTAAGCTAAAAATGTGTTTATTGGTGGTTAGAATGCTGGTAAAATAATTTTGAAATTTTGAATGTAGTTGTTATTTTTGAAATAATGAAAAATCACTAGTAATAATATCCATTTTACATAATAAATAAATCGATATATTGAACGATGTAATCATCCCTTTTTACCAGATGTCTTCAATTTATCGGAAGTTTTACCCTACGGTGTGAGTTTATTAGCTTCTGTATTGGGTGATTGTTTACTGTTAGTAAACATAGAGAGGGGAGGTAGGGCGAGGCTAGAAGGATGGAAGCGAGGAGGAAAGTCGTGGCAATAGAGAGAATCCGCTTTGTTGAACAAATGTTTACACTTGTCCCGGTTGACTTAGGCCCCGCTCTACTCGGCCCGATGGCCAACATTACCGGGATAATAACATTAAAATAAGCAACAATTTTAGTTAATAAGTCACTCGGTCAAAATATTTATAGAGGTGTTGCCAAAGTTGTAATAATTAATCTGGATAAAATTGTTATTCTAGAGCCGTTTACAAGTCGGTTCCTACTTTATTTGTAATAAGAAAAATGTTGGATAAGGTACCTGCTTAATTAAATATTAGATTTGAATGCATTATGGAACATTGTTAAATAATGTAATTTCCTTGTGCGTACATACGTACAAGTGTGACATTTTCAAAACTCATAGAAACGAAATTTCTCAGTTTTCATCTGGCAAATCAAATTACATCCTGTGATTTTTCACGGGTAACAATTTATAATCCATAAAACAGAGCATCATCAAAATCTATCAAATATCAGGATTTTTTGTCAGGAATTCATGTCACTATTTCAGTTCACAACGTCATTTCTATTATAATCTATGGAACTTTGAAGTATCAATATAACAATCAGAAATTAAGACAAGGCGCCATATTGTATATTTCATATTATATTTTCAACCCCACATCGCGGGTAAAGTCAGGTGGGTGAGCTAGTAAATGATAAAACCAACATATTTAGTGCAACTAACAAATAATTAGTATTAACAAGCTTCATTATTGCAACAGGGGGGTCTCTCCAACAGTGGCGGCTCGTGACTTTTTAGTGTGCTAGAGTGCTAAGATTGAACAAAACGCCATTATTTATGTTGTTGTAGCCGAAACCTTTTTTTTTTCTTTCGAAATTTCAATTTTTTGTATGAAGATTTTTCAGCAATCCGTGCAGTAAATCATAAAATCAAAATAAAAAATCCAGAAAATCTTTATAAAAAATAAACTTTTTTTACAACAACATCAACAATGTCCCATATTTCAATCTTAGCACTCTAGCACGCTAAAAACTCACGAGCAGCCACTGCTCTCCAAACTTCGTCTACATTACATAGCTCACTCGTAAAATCGTCTAAATTTGCCGAATTCACCGAAAAACCGCCAATTTAATTGACCGAGCTCAAGAATCTCGCAGATCTTGGCCCCCATATCAAAAGCCAAGATTTGGATATTTTTTCATCTCGTTTGCTTAACGACGCCGGGTTGCGACGCCGAGTTTCGACGCCGACGCCGACGTCAACCGACGCCTCCGCCTCCGCTCGCACGGAAAAATGAAGTTATAAATGACCGCATGTTTTATGGAAACGGAGCGCGGCGCGGCGATGGTAAAACTAACGTAAATATTTAAATTTGATGTCAGGCCCCGAATATCTCAATTACGAAGGCGGAATCCGGGGTTTGATGTTGTGAGAATGCTTGTTTATAACTAGTTTATATAGTGTTTACTTTGCGCAATTATTTTATCTGCGCTGTATATTACAATACAGAATACGCGTAAACAACGTGATTTACACTTTATAGGTTAGGGTTGGGGTATTTTCGTTAACACTTTTACGACCGACTACTTTTATTACGTTCTTCCTGTGTCAATTAACTTTAAAACGTTATTTACAGATACGAGTTAAAACGACCTCCGTGGTAGAACAGATAGATCCTTGGCTGTGGTCGCAGAGGTCGCGGGTTCTAAACACAACGGAAAGCAAAAACATTTCATGTATACATGAAAGAAAAGACATTTCCACTATCTTCCTGGTGAGTGACCAACATTCAGAACTTAAGCGTTACAATATGGATTTCTTTAAGATGCAGTTTCACTTCCGCCTTTTCTAAAAAAGACCAGACTCCAAACAGCATCCTTAAGATGATTAAGTCCCATAGGGGAAGCCTCTGGGCCTCCTGTATAGATATAATATTAAAACTTTAGAATTTTCACATTTTTAATGATATAAAGACATAAAATCAACAAAAATCTTCCATCATTATTTAGGTAAACCTTCTGTTATTAGTGTTTGTGTGATATTTTGACTTTATAAATCATTATAATGGTGTATTATTTGCTTATTTTGACGGCCTCCATGGTCGAGTGGTAAAACGCTCGACTACGAATCCAAAGGTCGCGGGTTCAAACCCGGCGTGCGCCAATAACTTTTATTTAAGTAATATGTGACGTTTGATTCATATAAACATAATAAAAAGTATATTTGCGGCACGTTCCAGAGTGGTAGATACTGTAAGTATCGCCCTGGTGAAAGACCACCATTCAGAATCGAAACGTTGCTTGAAATGGCTTGAGCCGTGTTTGGTGACCAGATCTGAATAGCCAGGTACTTCCCAACCTTCCTTTTCCCAATCTCCTTCCCCTCCCCACAACCTTCAGCCTCACAACATACCCTATTTTGGGGATGCCATAGTCTCACTGGCTCTAGACGGTTAGGAGCAGTTGAGACTCTTGTGCGATATTCATATATAAAAATAAAAGAAAGCATTAATATTGTTTAGTTTAATGTGTTCAAATATGTTTATTAAAAATGTCCGAATTTCTATCGAGTCAGTATAAAGTCAACCGGCCTGACTACACTGTTTCGCAAAGGTACCTCTCCATATATTCTTCCTCCAAGATTACCTATATAAATCGTTGAGAAGAATTGTAGAAAAATTAAGTTTTTCAACACCATCTCAAGATACATTTAGAAGTGTTTTAAATGCAATGATGGTGGAAGTGAACAAAACGTAAGTCTGAAACCTGTCATCAAAACAAACATTAAAAGGTGATTGCCACAGAGTTACAGACACAGACACAGACACATGCTACAGAAAGTTTGAGGGTGAAGCGAAGCTTACAAATGAGAACGTGCCCCGACTATTAACGGAATGCACGGAGACAAAGCATGCACAGCATTTTAATAATTGCTTTCTTCAAGATTTGAACTAAATTAAGTATAATTCAAGAGCAAAGGTAACATAAAATACAACATAGAATGCCTAGTCAAAAGAGTCGATTCATGAAGGTGAGTCATTGCTAAAATGGACACACGTGCATGTACCGTATTTGCAGTGTTTTACCTACAGCGAAATGGCGCAAATGTACTTTTATTATATTTATATGAATTAAATGTGTTATGACACATATTAATTAAATAAAAACCGGGTTTGAACCCGAAAATACACTCTGCGAAATGTTAACTGTACATATTACAATAATCAACAAATAAAACATTTGTCATTTGGAGTATGCTAATTAGAAAAAAATACATATAAATAATTTCTTTTGTGAGTACAAACGTCTCTGTATATTCGGGTGCGAAGTTTTCAAAATTACAACTGTCGATAAAAATTATCAAATTAAAAAAGAATCTTTTCAAATACAGACAAAAGATTAAGTAGGTACTTACTTATAATAAATTATATTATATTTTACAAAAACAATTGAGTGAAATTTAACTGTCAGATCTTTAGTGTTTGGTCGTTATGTCAACTTATATAATATTGGAAGTCAAGTTACATCCCGTGAAAATAAAAATAAAACAAATCTCAACATTTTAGGAATGAAAGTCTTGACATTTTGACAGTCAGCCATAAAAAAAACTTTTGGCACTAGACATGATAAATATCACAAGCTGAACCTAGAATGTAATTAATAAAAATAAACCAATGACATTTTCTAGATGATTCGGACAAAGAATTCAAATTAATAATACTTAATATATTTTTATCAGCAATCTGGTTATTTTAAATTGTTGGCATGAAATCCAGAAGCATTACTATCACAAGATATTATCTAAAATTTTGAAACTACGTTTTAATCACACATGAAAACATTTATTATTGATTTTTTTTTTTTTTTTGGTTTTTAAATTTTGTTTAAACAATAATTAATTTTTTTTTTTTAAACAATTTTTAGTTAAAAGCTCTGCGATGTAATTATTTTTACGCGTGACAGCTGTTTCGCCTTCTGAGGGCATTATCAAACTGACAGACAGACTAACAGACAGTCAGCTGTCACGCTTAAAAATAATTACATCGCAGGAGCTTTTAACTAAAAATTGTTTTTTAAGAAACTAAAAAATAATAATTATTATTGTTTAAATAAAATTAAAAAAACCTAAAAAAAAAAATGGAGTTCTACAAAATAAACTTTAAAACCATAAATAAAAAATATAAAAAAAATTAAAATTAAAAAAAATTGATTGTTTTTGTTGTGAAAAATAATCCGTTGCACCTATCGACAAATAATTAGTTTTTATCAAAGAAAAATAGTATGCTGGGATTTTCACATACTTTTTTATATTTATTCAACACAATGAGATAATCTTTTTTTTAATGTTCGAAAATGCTATAATTTTTTCGATAATTATAGAAATTTAATCATCGTTCTAAAGAGTTGTTTTATTCTAACAGAAGAATAGGTAATAAAAATATATATAATGGCTATAAAAACGAAATAATGTATTAAAAATACAATCATGTTAACCATTCGTATTCACTGCTTTGGAGTCGTAAAATGAAGAAACCCGAACTAATGATATTATATTATCAGAGAAATAAACATGAAACTCGGAATGTTAAAATATCTTTAATTTATGGAAATGCTAACAGAAATTGCAAAGCTTAGGAACTAGCTCTGACGCAAACTACAAAACATAATATAATTAAGCTCTATCAAACATAACCTAACCCACTCAATTGCGTGTGGAAATATGTTGATTCCGTCCTATTTAGCTGGGAGGTTCTGCAATAATTTTCCCATTTTCACAAATTTCCAGAACATTTTTTTTTGGTTTGTATGTTTACAATCGAAAATATTTATATAAATATTGTTTTAGTGCTTATTTTTACCGGCAGAATGCTATTTCATCAGTTTTTTTTTTATTGCCGAAGACTTCGATGGCCTCAGTTGCAGAGCGGTTAAGATACTCGGCTACGAATCCAAGGGTCACGGGTTCAAATTCCGGCGTTCTCAAATATTAAAAAAATAAATTAATAGGTGTTATTTCACGTTTAATTAAAACGAAATCATACACAGAATATTTGCGGCACGTTCCAGAGTGATAGATACTCTCAGTTTCGCAATGGTGAAAGCAAACCATTCAGAATCAAAACCTTAGTTGAAATGGCTTGGAAACTAGCCATGTTTGGAGACCAGATCTGAATATCCAGGTACTTCTCCACCTTCGTTTTCCCCATCTCCTTCCCGCCCCTAGTTCCTTAAACCTCATGACATACTCTAATCAGGGATGCCACAGTCCTACTGGCTCTAGACAGTTATTACTTGTGCGGTATTCATATTTTTAAAAAACTTGCCAAAAGTTTGAATTGGAAAAAGTGTGAATAAAAATAACAAAGACGTTAAGCATTCCGCATTATGTTTCGAAATATTGCGAAAAATTTGAAAAATGACTACGCCACGCTGCCAAATATTTAAAGACCGTAAAGTAACAGATATTAATATCTTATTTCTTAGAAATATTTTATCTATCGTTACTTTTACTTTCTTTGATTCAATTAATTTAAATATCGAGTTTTAACAATTTCAGAGCGTTTTTACGGATATTACATTAACACATAATTCAAGATACAACAGTGCACTTAGTCAATATTTATAAATAAAGGGTAAAAAACAGATGTCTATAATTCTAAAATTCGTATAAATAATAAACCTTTTCACTCTTGTAAAAAAGCTATCGCTTGTGGCGTCTTAAACCTTTAATGGGAGAAATTTAATACATTTACATTCATATTAATGTTACAAGTACCAACATATTAACTGTTCTCAATCTAATTTACTTTTCTTTGATTTGACAATACTTGAATATTAATGTTTTAAGTGCCCACATATTAACTGTCCTCAATCATATTTCCTTTTCTTTGATTCGACAAATGTGTTTTTATGAATTAATTTGTTTCATCTGAATTTTTATACCCTTAGCTCCTAGTAAATTGTTTTTTAATCTTTTGATGTACACATTTACTGTTATACCCCTGAATATCTGAACATGATTTTTCGTGTTTGATTTATGATAACGATCATTATTTTAGATAGTTTTAATTTGTATGAAATATCACATATTATTTTCTCCTTGTTAGTTAATCTTATTAGCATAATTAATTTAGTATACCCTTTTTTTAATTTAGCATGAAATATCACAAAACTGCGCTATTAATTTCACTGTTAATTTATCAAAAATAACAAAATTTTTAAATTATATAAGTTACGACGAATGCATTAAATAATAAAACGGACAATTAATAATATGAAACGGCAAGTTACGAAAAATACTAAATATATATTTTTAAAATGTAATATAATTATAAACAACATAATTTCGGATGTAAATTGTTGCGATTTTTTAATATTGTAAATGTAAAACATAATTCTTATTTTCAGTAAGTACATATAATGAATTTATGCCACGTCGTTATAAAAGTTGGTGGTGTAATGGTCATCGTAGTTTCCTAACAAGCAGTTGATCGGGGTTTGATTCTCGGCTGTCGCAATTGTTACTGTATATTTTTAATAACTTTTTCTATGATAATACATATTAGATATTTTAATAAATATTTGAAAAATATTTTGACTGCATCGCGGGTATTAGTTCAAAAATAATGGTAATCATAATTGTACAAGTGGTTACTATCCGGCTGCATCCGAGTTACAACATTGTTAATATATATATACTACGAACACAATAAAAAACAAAACTTTATAGCTCATGATGAAAATGGCGTTACGTGCTATCCTAGAAACTAAACAAAGAAAGAGCTGTTTAATTTTTACGATTTCTTTTCAAAAATGACTGCGGGCCGAAAATAGATACGTTAACCTTACTATACCGCTTACTATATAAAGGAATGAAATCGTATAATGCGCTGCCGGAAACCATCAAAATTATGCCTATCACTTGAGGTGATTTTTCACAAAAACGGCACTTTACAAATTATCCAAATATTATTATTTTCAATAAATTTTAAAAAGCCTGTAAAAATTATTTAAAATGCATGTAAATCAAAATAATAAGTAGTGTTTAAGTTAAAATATTATTAGTCAAAAAGAAAATGAAATAATTAGATACTTGTAAACTTAAATGTACAAAGTAACTAATATAAAAAAAATATTTAAAAAAATAAAAAATAATTTTTTTTTTTTTTTAAAACCTAGAAAATAAATAAAGAAAACGCTGTGCGAATTTCACAACACCAGAGCTCACTGTTAGGGAATTTTCGCTGAGAAAAACCATTATATTTCTTATTCAGTCAAAAAAAAAATAAAACTTATTTCACAATGAAAGCAATTGTTACTAGCGTCCTCCACAGTGAACAGCTCTGAAAGTCATAAAACGATACATCGAAGTACGTAATGTGTATTCGACTTAAAGATCGTTAAATTTGGTGACCTTTCAATTTATTTCTAGAAATTATTAACGCGTAAATATGAAATAAGTATGTTTATAGTCCAAAGCGGGCTCTGTTGCCATTCAGGAAACAGATCCCAAAACAACTTTGAAATAAAGCCAAATTGTTGTTTCCATATATTTATATTACCGATAAATTTACGCCAATTTGATTATTATTACTTTCATAAACGAACAATATTGCGTTTGGCTATAAATAACTTTTCACCGTTCTCCTTATGTATTTCGCCACGAGAAATGAATATGGAATTATATTGAGTAAGGATTAATTGCTTTATTTATTTAGAAACCAAATATCTAGGACACATCATCACCAGCAAGCTAGTGGATGACGACGACATTGACAGGCAAAGGCGAGCACTCAGTGTGAAATCAAACATGTTCAGTAGAAGATTTCGGCTCTGTAGTCCACCAGTGAAAAGGACACTCTTCCTGGCGTTCTGTACTACCCTATATACAGTGGTGCCTCACACAACGAACTTAATTCGTTCCAGGAGCAAGTTCGTTATGCGAAAAGTTCGTTATGTGAAACGCGTTTTCCCATAACAATACATGTTAAAAAAAATAATTCGTTCTGTAGCATAAAATATGGTAAGATGACATAAAAAAAGATAAATTTTTGTTATTATTTTTATTTAGATACATCTAAAAACATAATGAAAAAACACACATTTTTTAATTTTAAGAAATAATCGAATCTTGCACATCTTCATCCATTTTCCGCTTTTTGGCCGATGGTGCAGTGAAAAACCTGTCCAAAGTCGTTTGTTTCTCTCTTTTCTTCAACATCTGCCGGAAATAACGGACAAGAGTATCGGAGTACAGGTCGTTGATCCTGTTTGCTTCAGCGGAATCCGGATAGTGGGCATTGGCAAACTCCTGAACTGCTTTCCATTTGACCAGGATGTTCTTGATGTCAGCAGTTGGAATTGGTTGATTGTTTGATTGTTGCTCCTCGTTATCAGATGACGCTTCCCTTTGAGCATTGTCCTGTTGTTGGGCCAGAAGTGTTTGGAGCTCTTCAGTTGTCAGCTCTTCTTTGTGTTCCTCAATAAGCTCCTCTACATCCTCTTCCTCTACCTCTAATTCCAACCTTTGGGCCACTGTGATGATGTCCTTCACCACTTCTGTGTCATCAACTACTGCTTCTTCCTGAATCCACGAAGGCACAAGCATCTTCCAAGCAGAAATGAGGGTCCTTTGTGACACTTCCTCCCAGGCCTTCTGTATAAGTCGTATTGCCAAAAGGATATCAAATTTCTCCTTCCAAAACATTCTGAGTCTAACGACTGCCTGCGCAGGAGGATGCAATTAATCGGCAGTGATCGTAGAAGATCGGGCGACTTCGTTGTAATGATGAACGATTGCTGCGACACGTGCGTAAGTTAAGCGTACTGCTCAGTGACTAACGACTGCCTGCGCGGAAGGATGCAATAAATCGGCAGTGATCGTGTGAAGTGGGCGACTTCGTTGTGTGAAGCGAAGTTCGTTGTGTGAAGCGAAGTTCGTTGTATGAATCGTGAAATGAACGAAAAGGAAGTTCGTTGTGTGCAGCGTTCGCTGTGCGAGGCGTTCGTTATGCGAGGCACCACTGTACGTGCGAGCTCTGGACCAATTTTAAGAAGAGTAGCATGGAAAGACTTCGGGTGCAGTACAGCAACGCCTACCGCATGATGTTCAGTCTTCCCAGGCACTGCAGTGCTTCCGGTATGTTCACCGAGGGGCGAGTTCCAGGATTTGCAGCCCTTATGAGAACCAGAGTAGCAGGAATGCGGGAAAGGATTAACAACTTCAGAAATGACCTCATCATGGTATCCCGTCAGATCCCGAATTCAAGCATAGAAGCGCATTGGAGTAAATTATTGGCCCCATCAATCTTAACGCTCCCAGGATGGACTCCCTCTTGATGGCGTTTTGCAGAAATGAGGCCTAATATCATCCTCCATTAATATTTTTTACTTGTGTTATTTAAAATAAATATTTTATTTTATTTCATTTTAGGTAGGTAAATTAAATGAATATTATGGAATTATTGTAAGCAGGCCCGACCCTGATGCAAACGGCGCCTGGGGCAGGTTAAATTTTTGGCGCCATTTGTCGAAAACCTAAATTAAAAAAAAAAACATTTTTCTACATTAAATAAGATTGCTTATTGTGTAATTTTAATAATGTATATCTTCGCTATTTTCCACGTGGAGTCATGAGTATTTTATACAAAAGCATCACTTTTATAGAAATGTCATCACTGCTAACCACTCGTTTTTGGCAGGTTTCCCCTTTGAAAATAACTAAATATGAACTGACAGATCTAATAAATAACATTTTTAAAGTGTAGGTGTTTTGTTCTGTTAAACTTGCAGAGTAATATTATGAGTGGTGTATTGTTGAAAAAAATCAACGCCTTCGAAATTCACCGCCTGGAACGGACTGCTCCAATTGCGCCTGCACAGAACCGGCCCTGATTGTAATTAAGAATTATTGTTTTTTTTTTTAAATATTAAAAAGAAAAATAATATAAATACATTAGGTAGGTAGGTAGATGAAATTAATACAAAGGGTCACTGTATTTAAGTATCAGTATAGATTATATTGATTTACGGCCGCTTTCATTATGGAAAACTGAGCGAACACTAAGTTAAGAAATATATTACTATTGCACCTACTATTACGTTAAAATTATACATTTATGTGAATAACGCGCAAGATTCTCAACTACTCGAAGCCAGTGGGACTGTGATATCCCCTTTGGGGTATGTTGTAAGACTGAAGAAAGTAAGGACAAAAAAAAGATTGGAAAGAGGAAAGTTTGGGAAGTACCTGGCTATTTACAGACCTGATCACTCAACACAGCTAAAACCATTTTAAGGAAAGTTTTGATTCTGAATGGTGGTCATTCATCACCAGGGCGGTACTGAGAGTATCTATCGGTCTATACCGGTGACCTGCCAGGTAAGTATGATGCTGTATATTTATATAAACTAAGAATTAATATTAAGTAAAAATTAAGATTTGTATTGCGCCCTTGAGGTGATTTTTCACAAAAACGGCGCTATACAAATTATCCAAATATTATTATTATTATTATAGCATCTTTTCTCAATTTTAGTGTCACGAGCCAAAAAAATAGTGTAAAAAACCTCATTGTTACGTTTATCAATTTTTTAAATTACTAAAAGGAATGTGTTTTCACTTGCCACGAATACCATTTGCCACTTCTTACATGAGTGAAAAAAGCCTTCTCGTCTATGGTGGCTTTAAAAACTAAATGGTCTAATATACCGTCACATTACTTAATTAATTAACAAATCTCAATTTATTGGGAAGTAGGTGTATGTAAACTTTAGTATAACTTGTAATCAATTATTTCATAAAATGAATTTTTGTGTACGTGACTTATTTTTTAGACAAATTTCGACCCCCCCCCCCTTCCTATAACTGATCGCGACCCACAGGTTGAGAAACGACGTTCTAAAGTAATAATATAATTTCAATATTCCAGCTAATTTAGACTGTTTAGGGTTTTAGTTCAGCGGTCGAAGTTCCTCGGATAAGAATGAGCGAAGACTCTGTAAAAATATTATTGTTGTACGACACGCGAGGCTAGGCACCGACCGCTGAGTGCTGACTTCTAGCTGCTAGTTGCTGGCTACTGGGCGTGCCCCGTGCTGAAATAATTCATGGCGGTTCAACCAACTTTTGTGTTTGCTCTATCTTGCAATCGCAATATTTGTTTGTGGACGGTTCAACTGTAGAAGAGGCAGATTGATTATGAAAGTTTCCTGAAAAAATGTGATTACACAATTCATTGAATACACACGTTGCTAAACTTTTAAACTGCATTTTGTACATTTAGTAATGAGGGCATATTCAAATTTGAAGACGCGATAACAAACTCTTTTTTAACAGCTTATTTGAGCATAATCTACATAATATGCCAATATGTGCGTATGCCGTAATAGTGCATTAGAAATATTATTCAGTTTCTTTGAAACACAGCATTTTCGTATTCGAGATGTGGACACTGTATTTATTTATATTGACTATTGTCAAATTACAAAAAAATACATAACACGAAATGGGAAACAAAGAGCAACAGAGAAAGTCGTCACTTATCAATATACTAACGGACTATTGTCAAATTACAAAAAAAAATACATAACACGAAATGAACAAAGGAACAAAACATATTTTACAATTTACTGGTGAATAATGCAAAGACCCGACATTTTGAAAAGTTTTTTGATAAATAATAATAAATGGATAGCAACTCATTGTTTTTTAGTCTACGGCTGTAATTTTGGATGAGGAAAAAGAACCTCAATAGGGCGTATTTAAACAAATTAATTAAACTGGGAACAAATAATTTATCACTAATAATTTATAATAAATAATTTATATAATAATTTAAGATCAATGTAGAAATATTTTTAAAAAATCACATTTTACTGTTGAAATTTAATAAAAAAAATATATTTTTAGAATAAAGTGTTTAGGCCCATAAAATAAGGTACTTGATATTAAATCAAATTGCAAAACTTTTTTTTTAACAAAATTCAAATTAATATCATTAGTTTTAAAAGCTAATTACATGATGTACCTATGGATAGACAATTTCGCTAAATGACAAAAAAACATATCCTGTGGTTCTTTCAAAGTCGGTTTATCGTAATGTTATAATCGTAATATGACCTTTGTGTAGATTGCTAAGTATAACGTAGTGTGCAGGATTTAAACGTAGAAGGCGGTGCTGTGTGGTTTGCATAAATTGCACGTATTAGGTATGGCATTTGTTAACCGGTACAGATAAGTGCCTACACTTGCCAGTAATGGTAACTACCCATATTGGTTAGTGGTGATTCGGTAGACGGTTTTTTCCTGTTTGTTGTATTAATATCACCTTTTGACACGAAGCAGAAACACGAGTGTGCGGAGCCTTTTATCGCTGGGATCAAGTAAAGTGGCATTAGACTTGGTTTTATGTTTTAATCATTTGTATAAAATATGCGTGTACTTTCTTTTGGATAAAAAGTCGAGGACACCCCAGAAAGAAGTGGCGTGATTAAGCGAATCGAGTACTTAAATCGACTCAAGATATATTCTGAATAATAAAATGATGTGCATGAATGCGGATAAAGCAAAGAAGATGTGCGAAAACAGAATTGTGTGACGTCTAAACTTTTCTGACTATTCCTGCGGAGAAATGGAGTGATGGTTACAAATACCTCATAAATACGTTCAAAGTATGTATTAGTATTTTTTTGTTAACTAGAGGGTTTGCTTAGCATTATATACATATACTATATATAAATGTGGGATGTTACCAGGTTTGTGTTTATTTTTAATGAATAACATTAAAAAGGTACCGCGTAGGTAATGAATTCACAAAAAGGTTACTACTTGTAGGGATGTGAGAGGTAATTAAAAAGGTTGTGCTTTAAATATTACAAAACCACGAGAAAAAACGTGTTGAGAGATCGATGTAAATAGGCGATTTATATCTTCAATGTGTGCAGGCGACCAAATGAGGAACTAACGATTTAACCGATGAATAATGACTAACCCGTCCCACCCCGACTGATTTGCCCTGACTCACTACGCACCATTTTTTTTTAAACCATAGATTTTCTTTTACGTACAAAATCTACACTAGCGATGCCGCCGATTGTAAAGTTTAATGTATTAAGCTGTACATAGTCTGCCGGTCTGCCAATAATAAATATAAATTGTTCAATACCCTCATAATTATTTAAGACACAAAATCAAGCCGTACAGTAGAGATACCTTCTACCTACCATGTGCTAAAAGCATGTTCGTTAATAATTTAGCCGAGTTCACCCCACACTTCCGAAATGTGAGTGGCCTACAATCGGCTTCACCCCGCCCGACCGCACGGGTGTCGTTAACCCCCCGTTTCACCGCCGCCCGCCGCAAGATAGTGAACTACCCGGCCGATGATAACATAAAACACACATTCACCCCATCTACCGCCCCGACCCGCCCCACCCGGCCGATTTGCCCCACCTACAGACTTGCCCCGACCCACCACGACAGTCGGACGCAGGGCAAAAGCGGACGGAACGAACCGTGGGCTAGTGGTGGTACGGGGTACAACTGACGTATTGCTTTAGTAGGAGTTTTTTCTACCATGGGTTTGGTTGAAAGTCTACTATTTCTCACATCGAAAAGAATCGTTGAACAGTAATGCAAATGTGGAGCAATAATGAAGAGGTAATGAAGTAATAATAATGAAATCTTATTTGTAAGTCACTAGTTATAAGTTATACTCAGTAGTAAATTACAAGTTATAAGTCCTTATTGTAAGTCACTAGTTGAAAATATTAGTTGTAAGCCATTAGTAATAAATCTTAACTGTAAGTTATTAATTTATCGAAGGAAGCAATCACTTTGTAGCTTGACATTATAATTTAAATAAAAAATATTTTAGTTTTTAGCCACTTTATTTATACACATATAACAATTCGACCGGTTTCGGTTAAACTTAACCTTCTTCAGGAACGTATATATATATACGTTCCTGAAGAAGGTTAGGTTTAACCGAAACCGGTCGAATTGTATATGTGTATAAGTAAAGTGGCTTTTAACTAAAATATTTTTTATTTAAATTGGAAGTTATTAGTTATAAGCTTAAGTGATAAATAATAGGTTAGATAAATTAATTTGTAAAGCGCCCTTGAGGCGATTTTCCCACAAAAACGGCGCTATAAAAGTTATCCATTTATTATTATTATTATAGGCGGGTACTGTATAATGCGAACATCTACTTATTAATCTACTATGATCGCGCTTTTGGTTTATCTGGTCCAGTCATCTGGAATAAGCTTCCCCCAAAACTTGCCAACATACAGAACCTAGCAGAGTTCAAACGGGTCTTAAAAACCAAATTGTTCCAAAAAGCCTACGTACAAAACGTAACTTATTAAAATTTAATTTCTTTAAAAACGTCCCTAATTTGCTTTGTTTCGATTTTCTCCTTACTTCTATCATTATAACTCAATGTCCTCACTATCTACTGAAAACCATTTACTCATTGTCATAAAATATTTATTGTCCTTTTGTTACTTGTTATATTTACACTGTTTGCATTTTGAGAATCGTTTACTTATAATACTTGAATATTAATGTTTTAAGTACCAACATATTAACTGTCCTCAATCTAATTTCATTTTGTTTGATTTGACAAATATGTCAATATGAATTCATACGTTTCATCTGAATTTTTATACCCTAAGCTTCTGTCTGTTGATATACACATGCAGTGTTATACCCATATCAGACCCTTTTTCTCGTGATTTATGATAACGATCATGATTTTAGATAGTTTTAATTTGTATACATTATTATATATTATTTTCTCCTTGTTAGTTAGTCTTATTAGCATAATTAATTTAGTATGAAGCGACTTGGGGTGAAATATCACAAAACAGCGCTATATAAGTTCACTGTTATTATTATTAATAATATTTTACATCTCAAACAATTAGAAAAAGCGTGGAGAAAAAATTTCATCTTCATGAAACACATGGCATAGAGGTCGACCTTTTATCAATGAGATTTATTTAAGGCAACTGTCAATTTCACGTAAAGCGTAGTGAATAGGATCAAGAAAGAGACGCTTAGATGGTTTGGGCATGTTATTTTAGTTTTATTTATTTTATGTTAGTTACTTGTACATTAAAGTTTACAAAGTAACAGATTATTTCATTTTAATTTTGACTTTATAATATTTTAACTTATATATTATTTTGATTTATTTGTATTTTTAATAGTTTTAACGGGCTATTTTAATTTTATTGACTGGCATAATTTTGATGGTTTCCGGCAGCGCATTATAAGATTTCATCCCTTTATTAGGTAAACTATTTTATGTGTTGGCTTTATTCTTTTCTGGTAGTCTGATTTATTTGCATGCCCTTTGTATTATGTTTTTGTGAATATCGACATTGTAGATAATTTAGTCAAAAAAATATTTTGGTAACAAGTTGGTTTTATGTACAAACATTAAATGTATTATTTCTAATTTTGTAACTGTTCATTCATGGTGGAATTCCATTTTATTGATTTAATAAAACAAATTGATGTTTTATTGAATCATTAAACATCAATGTGTTTAATGTTAGCATCTGTTTCACTGTTAGCCATTTTAGTTCCTGTGACATTTTAGTTACTTTTGAGTATCTATTTCGCCTAAGTATAATTCTCATTGCTTTATTTTGGAGAATTTGAAACTTGTTTTGTTCTCTGTCGTTATACAAGAAAATAATTGTTGAATCGTAATACAAGTGTGTGGCAATAATGGAGTTGTAAATTGTAATTTTGGTTTTACTGGATTTTTTTTTAGAGCGAATGAACGAATAAAGGAGTGCGAAAAGAATATAAGACGCGAGAGTGAATGGAAGAAAAAGTCGGGGACGCCCGAGGAAGACATGGCACGATCAAGCGAATCAAATACTTGAGTCGGGCCATGTGTAGAGTCAGAATAACAGAAGAATATGTTTGAGACGATGTATGAATGTGAATGAAGCAAGGAGTGTGTGCCAAGACAGAGTTGTATGGCGGTTTGTTCTATCTGCCTACCCCTGCGGAGAAACGGCGTTATGGTTAGTGAGTTAGTTCAATTTCACGTGACGTTACTTTATGGCAAGCAGAAAGAAGTGTCAGAGAAAACATGAAGCGCAAGCGAGTGGTAGATAAAGTCGGGGACGCTCCAGGAACACATGGCAACAATAAGTGAATCGAATAATCGAGTCAAGTCATGGCAATAGTCGGAATATTATTATAGTATGTAAAGCATGAGACGATCCATGAATGTGAATGATGCAAGAGTGTAGCAAGACAGAGATGTGTGACATACCCGTCTTCTCTGCTTAACTCAGCAGCGAAATGACATGATGATAAATTTGTCAGTGAAATCACTTTTTAAAAGCTTTGTGTAAGGTAGAATAAAATTAAAAAAGATAAATCGTTCAATATAGACACATTTTTTAACTGATAAATGAATCATTCGAATAGTGTAATACCCCCCTTTATGTAGTGCAATTTTGCTTTGTGATTTATTTTCTTGCAAGTTGAAGATTTGAAGACAGTAAGAAAACAGCAGCATAGGACTTGAGGCGGAGGGGGTATTCCACTATTTACAAAGTTCTTCGCTTTCGCAAAGATTCAATGAGAAACGTTAAGCGTACTCCGTGCCGTAGACTTTGGTTTCATTAATTTATTTTTCCATTTTGATCAGATTTACCGAAAAAGATGTTGTAGATACCCATATACCAATCAAATTAAACATATTAAATAGGTTGTACGTAGTGATGTGCCATCGACTTCGGTGATATTTTTACATCCGATGTAAAAAAATCAACTTCTTGATTGAAAGATTCAGGAAAGGAAATATATATTGACAGTTTTCCTACACAGTTCAAAAATGAAAAAAAAATCATACTTTTGGTAAAGTTTTTTTCTTTTTAAACCTCAGAATGTCTTTGCTAGTTGGTAATCTGTTTGAAAAATAAAATGAAAATAGTAAGAATTAGAATTTTATAGGGTAAAAAAAATTGGAACCCAGTTTTATAATAATAAAGTTTAAAATGTGGGTTTGCCTACTTAAACATACTAGCCATAATACAAGGAATACTCTGGACCCAGATTCTAGTATGCTTACCGTTACATCTGACATTCTATTACGCAGTCATAAAAATTAAGTGATTAAAAAAATAATTGAAATGTATTCAATATGAATAATAAGAATAAATTATTCGACAGCCCTGATCGGATACTTTGGCGTGTTATTCCCTCGTCTCTATTGAATTAGAGCGGCGGGAAGTACTCAGACATACGTACATCATCCCCTCTCCCTTCTTCCAGCGTTGCGGGCGGGCGACAGAGCGGGAGAAGGGTTGAAGGTTGGGGTCGCGGATAATTACAGAACTAATTAGAGCAATTAACACCCCGCTCCGTCCCGCTCTGGCCGGAGGGAATTTGCGCGCGATGGAGTGGGACGAAGAGAGCCATATCTTTACCACACCCATGAGATACTTAACGAACAAATTTTGTCGGAAAGCGTGGTTTCTTACCAGGGGTGCTCAAATTAATTAAAAATAATATTGTGTTATTTAAAAAAATACATCATTTTCGCCCTAAAATATGCGGGTTTTTTTAAAACTTAATAGAACTGAGCTTGGTCGATTGATAATCAAACTAAATAACCTTTGCGCCGATTCACCTCGGGGATAAGCAAAGAGTATGGATCGCCACTCAACTCTCTTAAGCTGGATTCACACCAACGTCCGGATCCGCTCAGTGACGATAGTATTCCGCATGAGAGCTTATTGATATGGTATGAATCTCAATCAAGGAGTATGTGCCAAGACAAAGTTGTTGTGGCAGTATATCTTTTTTGCCCACCCTTGTGATATTTAACTACTTAGTTAGTTAAATAATTATTTTGATGTGTAAAACTACTTTCATCGCGGATTTTTTTTATCAAAAACCATTTTTTATCACTAAATAATATTTTTATAATTATTTTTATGTTGAATTGAAAAAACTCCATTTTAAAGTTTTATTTTTGATAAAAAATATTATTTAGTGATAAAAAAAATGGTTTTTAATTTAAAAAATCTGCGATGTAAGTAGTTTTACACGTCAAAATAATTATTTAACTAACTAAGTAGTTAAATATCACAAGGGTGGGCAGAGAAGATATACTGCCACACAACTTTGTCTTGGCACATACTCCTTGATTGGTATTCATACCATATCAATAAGCTCTCATGCGGAATAGTATCGTCACTGAGCAGATCCGGACGTTGGTGTGAATCCACCATTACACTGACTCTTAGAGTGAGCCGATTCAAGTGTTTGATTCTTTGGATCATGCCATATTTTCTTATCACTTCCCCAGAATCTTTATTGTATTCACTTGCCGACCATATATTGTTCAAACACTCATTTCTTTGTTCATCCACTCCACATGTTGATTAAGCATTAAAAAAATCGTATTTAAAAAGTAAAACATACCAAAAGCTACCTGAACTATGAAGTGACAAGATTCGAAGTTATGACATAGTATCCTGAAATGTCCCGAAAGAATCCAGTTTAAGCTTTGCTGGATGGTTTTCAAATCAATTAACGGAATGGCTCCGGCTTATTTATCGGAATTGTGTATTCCTGAAGATTCCAATTCGCGACAGTCAACTCTTAGATCGGCAATGTCATCTTCTATCGGAAGGTTGAAAGAACTAAAGCGCACACCAGACACTAAGTTCGAAAAGCGCGCCTTCGGAGTGTCAGGTCCTAAAGCCTGGAATGGACTACCACATGATCTGAGAGTAATAAAAGACTCGACAGAGTTCAGAGCCAAACTCAAAACTTATTTTTTCAGAAAATCATATCCATAATCAAGATGTAACAAGCCCAATAGAACCAAGAAAAGTTTTCAGACTCTCATTCCTTAAATTCATTAGAAGATTATCACCATTATCTGTTCTTCACTACGAAAAATTAAAAATACCTCCGATATACTTTATTTTAAATTTGCTCTCATGCCCTAAAAATGAAAAAATAATAATAAAGAAATAAAAATAAATAAATAAAAATAAAAAAATAAAAATAAAAAATTTTAAGTTATTATGATATGGTGATTGTGTCCTGCAGGTAAGTATGTTGCTGTATATTTATGTAAACTAAGAATTAATATTAAGTAGAAATTAAGATTTGTACAGCGCCCTTGAGGTGATTTTTCACAAAAACGGCGCTATACAAATTATCCAAATATTATTATTATTATTATTCTACTCTCTACCCTAATGAATTTTAAGATGGTTTATTTCACACATTTTTTGAAAAGGCTAAAACATACAATAGCCCACTGACCTTTAGGCGATCGCTAATCATTAACAGCGCCATATGAAGTTGACCAAATATAATATTATTATTGTGGTTACTTTATAGTGTTTTTCCCTCGCAACTTGTGAAGGCTACATATCCATAGACGTTTGTAAGTGGTCATAAAAGATAAACAAATAACACTAAGCAAATAAAACATTTCAGAAGCAGCTCAATAAATAAAATAAAGCCAAACAAAAAAGCAGAGTTGGAGAAGACGTTTCTATGGACTTAACGTTTTACCGATACAAAACAAATATCGTCGCCGGAAATGCAAAAGGGCTGAAGCGCCTTTTTAAGAAGTTTACACCAGAGCAATTTAAAGTTTGTTTTTGTTTTTTACAATAAAAGTCTTCAGTGCTTGGTTGGATTTTGAAAAAAAAGTTAACTCAACGCTCTCACTGAGTTACCTGAAGCGACAAAAAGTCCCAAAGTCGTGTCGCTTGAGTCGAGCCTTCTCCCAAATCGTCAATATATTTTAGATGGCTGAAGGGCCACAAAAGTCTTCAGAATCAAACGAGAGTCAGAGCATGAAAAATCGATACGGAAAAAAACCTGATCAAAACTGTATGTTTAAACTCATTTTTGACCAAAGTGTCGCTTAAGCCCTTTTGCCTTTCCAGCGACGGTATAAGTCTTAAATATTTACACGGCACGTGGTTCGGAAACCAAGTTGGCCGAAAACAATATTAATCAATACAAAAAACGAACAGCTAATTGAGTTGAAAAATAACATCAGTATTTTGTTGGTCTTATGCCCGATTGTCAGTGACGCAGTTTTTTCATTTTTCATAGTGAAAAGTTGTATGTTGGTATAATTTACTGCATCACAGCAAAAAGTTTTAATGATTTAATAAAACAAATTTGTAACTTTATTCCACTTTTATTATTTTGACTGGACCGGTTTCAGCCTATGACGGCCATCTTCAGACTAGTACAAGTTTTTGTTAACCTACGGCTTATATACTATTTTTGGGGATGTTAGGGGTAGTAAACAATGATTTTACTTTAATTATATTCATCAGTATTGTTGCATGATTTTAATAGTTACAAAGTAAAAATTACTTTTAATTTATTGGTATTACTATTTTATATATCTATCTGGAATATTTATTTATTTTATTTAATATTCAAGATGGGTTACAGTTGCATTTCTATAAATATGAATTGACAATGTATTTATATAATGAAAGGTTGGTGAATACTGATTGCTAATGAGTTTACTTTAGGTTTTCCCATCTCAATTGTGATGTCCAGATGTACAACATAATTTTCAAATTATTGGGTTACTCCCAGAATTATGGTATATTAGTTTTATGATTCTATTCATTATGCACTGTTAGAGTAGATTACTTCTATTATTATAATTTCTCGGTATCAAGGAATTTTTGAGTGCTATGCACTTTGGTAATAACTTACATTTATTGTTATTACTTATTGATTGTTTGGGATTTTTTAAGTGCATTTACATTGTGATATGTTTTTAGTTAGGAATATACATTATTACATTGGATCGGATGATAAAATTATAATGGGTATAATAGCGGTGACTTTGCGAATGATTCTAGTTGTTTATTCATGACAAAAAGTTTTGTTTGAAGGTTCGAATTTAGGAGTTAAAATAAAGGCTTTTAACCAAAAAAATCACAAATACCAGGAAAAGGTTATCATAACTCTGCTAAATGACTGGACACCTACATAATTTGGAAACAGGATAAGTTCCAAAAAATGTCACTGGAATTCACACCACCGGATTCGAGCTAAGGTTAAAATTATTTTTCCAAATTCGTAATGCACTTTTGAAGTCCTAACTTACAAAAATTGTGAAATGGAAACTAAGGCAACTATTATTAAGATGATACTGTTTACTAGAAAGATGTGGTACCAAAAAAAAAATACGAACATGTACATCATAAAAAAAATTTCAACTTCTCTCAATTATCAATCTCTCCTCCTTTCTTCAAGCTGTGCAATACTTCTTCAATCGGGGTTGCCTTAGGTACACTGAGTTTGGGCAATTTTTTGTATTTGTATCGCAATTCTTGTGCGATACAAATACAAAACAAGAAAAAAAAACACAGAAACTAAAGAGCATGAAGTGTAGAGTATAGACATACCTTTGTATATTTGTAATGTTCAAACTTTTTTTCTTCACTATAGAGTGTACAATTTATTACAGGTAATATATTTGGAGCTTTTTTTAAAAAAATAAATTACAATAACTCCACGCAGGAGGTCTTGAGGAAAACAATTTCCCTCAGGGCCTATGTCATCTTTGGGGATGCTGTGTGGAGGGTTTTTTTGAGAAAAGGCAGGAGTGAACTTGGGTCTTGAAGAGGCCCATGTTGAAGGGAGGAGGAAACACAGAGACCGGCAAATCGTTCCATAGCCGAGTTGTTGAACATAAGAACGAGTCGTAAAAGCGACCCGTTCTCATGTATTGAATGTCAACCGTGTACAAATGTTGGGCGTGCGTTTGGCGAGTTTCCCGACTATGCACCGGTGCCGAAGGGATCAATGACGCAAGTTCCTCGGAGCATCTTCCATTGAAATACCTGTAGAAGAAGGACAGCATTTCCACCTGACGTCTGTGCTCCAAAGTTTGCAATCCGTTTGTTAAGATAGGAGAATCTATCAAACGGGCCGCCCGTTTCTGCACAGAGTCAAGGGTTTTTTTCAGGTATTTAGGGGCTCCAGACCAGAGGTGGCTGCCAAATTCAACAGTGGGGCGTACTTGCGATTTGTACAAGGTCAGCAGCTTACGGCCACCAAACACATGTCCGTATTACGGCGGTCGTACGCCGCTCTCCTACCTCTCAAGTTAAACAGTGAAATATATTTTGGCAAGTTAATTATAATAGCATTGAGTCGATATTATATAAATCTTGAAAAAAGGTAGTTTTGTAAAATATTAGAGTAAATAAATTAAATGAACTCGCGTAGGTACCTGTACAGAACTGTGATGCAGGGCGGAGTGGTGGGCAGGGAAGGGTAGTGGGGGGTGTTTGCGGCGAGGCCAAGTTAAGTTTGCACAGTGAACAAATTCGGGAGCTTTGCAAATAAAATAACTTTTCACAAAACAGGTTGCTTGATTGTTCAATACTGAAACAAGAGGCGCAATAAGATAAACGTTTGATTTTTGAAAAATGTTATTAGAAAAAAAAAACAATATTACTCATGTCTTTCTTACTGTAATTTCCCGTGAATTTTAAATTATTTCAATAAAATTCCATTTAACTAATTTAAATCTTACAAATGTCACAAGCGAACAGCTTTTTCAAGAATATAAAAAAGGGTTTTTAATTCTTTATTTCTTAAAGTTTTTAGGACAAAAACCACGAATCCTTTTGTATTGTAAAATCAGCATTTAAAATTGAAAAGAATGCTGCATACCACTAAGCCATGCATATTTTTGAAATCGGTAAATTATTCTAAATGTGGCACAAATCGTTCACCCCGTTTGTTCAAAAAGTCTAAAAAAATCAATAATGAAGTGCAAAAAAACAACCTCACTCAACTCGTGCTAAATCATAAATCATATATCCCAACCGCCGCAACTTCACCCTTCATCAGTAAATGATTTCCACTTCCTTCGGCAGACGAATGTCAGCTGCTTCCCGCCATGAATCTCCCGCCCGCAGCCATCTTTTTTTCTTTTCCCGCGCTTTATACCCCGCACCCGTTTATACATCCCGCCATAACGGTAGCGCCGTCGTATCACTGTGCCCCCATCCTGCCCACCCAACCCACCCTCAACTTGACACCCCAACCTGCTACCCCAACCTGACACCCATTCCGCTCCCCACCCCGCCACCCACTTTGCAGCCCCTGCCACCCGGCAAGCTGTATTGTTCTCTGCGCTACGAACCGCACACGCCAAAAGCTCCCGCGATGTTCCAATAAAGAGAAATTACAAGGCTCAGATGTTGCCAACGTGTGAAAGCCTTAAATCTTCATTACAGTTTGGCGTTTTATTTTATTTTATTTTATAAGGCTGTTGAGAGGGGAGCGTATAACAATATAGGTACCTAATATTAAGGTATTTTATAACATTTTTTTTTATTTATTAAAGGGGATTTCTCGATTTGGAATATTTTTTTTTTTATTTTTGTACTATATTATACTTTAGTAAAAAAAAATCAAAAAATTAAACGAATGCGACTACCACATAAATATTATCAAATTCTTCTACTGGTAAGTGATTATAGTGATTATTTAAGAAAATAATTGAACTTGAATCATCTTTATAGCGCCGCTTTCGTGTGAAATCACCTTAGGACGCTTGAAAATATACCCAAACAAAGCTAACAATATAAACGAATGACTCATAATTTAAAACGTATAACTAATGACTATTAATTAACAATTTTCAACCACTTACCTGAGAACAGTACAGTTGATGTGTGAATACAAATAACCAAAATATTTTTTCTGTAAAACTTATAAACACAGGTAGGTACTTAATAATATATATCACCGTACCTACTTATTAGCTATTTACTACTTTCAAATAAATAATATCATGTATTTAAAAGCTCACTTCAAATAAAATGTTTATTTTCAAAGATAGGTTATCTCCGTAGTGTATATTCGATTATACCAAATCGTTAACATGAAATTTATATTGAAAACTTAATTGATTACCGCTAGATGGCGGTTGAGTTGCTTGGTTCAGAAGGCTTCTCGCTTCCGTCGAAGGTGCGACCGGAAGTAACGTGACGGGGCCGGGAGAGAGGGGCACCGGAAGTCAGCGCTGCGAGAAATTAAATAATCTATTTTCCATATCCGGCGGTAAATGGTGATATTCACAAGTTTACGGTTTATCCTGCGGCAACCAAACACCCTCAGGCTTCGCCGCAAATTTCTAAATCGTTTTGATAAAAAAAGTATGTAGTACTTTAATACTTTCTATTAATATTAAACAAACAATAAAGATTCATATTAATTGAAACATCTAGCTTTGAAACGCCCGTGCTTTACTTAAGTCTATGAGGAAATTAATTTATGCGTATTTTAAAATAAATATTCAAGTTGTCGCAATGCCTTCTAATTTAATCAGGAAATTTATTTCAGAATCGTAAGTCCAAATTAGCAAAACATATAGAACCTTAGGCTCTGACGCAAACAAACAAAAAATTGCGAAGATTTTTCTATCTGGAATGCTTTTTAGCTCACTACGTCATTTATCTCCTAAAGCTCTAAAATATCATTTTGACCATTCAAAAAATAAGACAAGACGCTAAAATGTTAATTGATTTCAACTCATTCTACTTATTTGCTCTTGATCGATAAGCAGAAAGTGTTCCGAGTCGGGCGAAGCCGAGTAGTAAAAAAACTATATTACTAACCATCACGCCGTTTCTCCGCAGGGGTAGACAGAGAGGACGAACCGCCATTCACTTCTGTTTTGGCACACACTCCTTGCTTCGTTCACATTCAAACATCGTTTCATTCATACTCTTCTGTTATTTTGACTCCTCACATGACCCGACTCAAGTATTTGACCAACTTGATCGTGCCATGTCTTCCTCGGGCGTCCTCGACTTTTTCTTCCATTCACTTTCGCGTCATAGGTATATTCTGTCTCGACACAGGAATATCCTATGGGAGACAGTCATGGACCAAACCCATGTATTTTTTTTATATTTTAGCAAGAATAAATAAATAAATAATTTAATATAATAAGTATAAATATATATTTATAAGCAGTGTAAACATTAGAATAATTGAACATCTAAGATGCTTAAAAAACAATAATTTTTCAGAGTTCGCCAATCACCTCATTACTACTAATCATGATTTTAATAGAGATACAGGGGTTAAAATTCTTCACCGTTGCAATAAAGGGATAAAATTAGATAACTTAGAAGCACTAGAAATTAGAAAATCATTAAACAGTAAATGCAATATTTTAAACAATCAAATTAATTTATCTTATAGTCCTATCCTAAATATTTTTTCCAATAAACCGCTCTGTTCCCATAATTTCCTCAATTACTCCTTCTCCTTCCAACTCCTAAATATGTATATTTATCTCAGTATTTTGTATTTCAGATTAATTTAATATTGTCCTGATGATGGAAGGGTACTTCCGAAACCGGTAGACAAAATATTAAATAAAAAAGTGGTTAAAAACAAAGTATATGTGTTCTATTTATAAATAAATAATTATTTTCACTCTTTTCTTCGTTCATTCGCTCTACATGCCCAAACCATCTAAGCGTCCTTTTCTTGGTCCTATTCATTAGCCTTCCATTATTTCCGGATATTCACATTTTTAACACGGTCATACATAGTTTTACCGCACATACGCCTCAGGGATCTCATTTCTACAGGTAGTGCGGGTGGTATAAACATTATTTAATATTTTTTAATGCATTTAAACTACACGGAATATGTAATACTCGTACATTCATGAGAAGTAAATTTTCTACATTATAAAATATACAAAACATTGCTTTGGATTACCAAGAATAATGACAGCAAGTAGGCACTTACAAAATATGAAGTACCCACCTACAAAGATCCGCGTAAACACCGCCAACTTTATGTATAAATTTTCATTAAATGGCGGCTTCCTTTTCGCAGACAGCCCACAAAGTAAAAATTCCTCCAAAAAAAGACAAAATACGAATTGCAGCGAAATGACAAACCCCGCTCAAGTTCGCATCCAATTTCCACTTCCTTTTCCACAAAGGGCGCAACTTTCTGGATACAAAAGGGTAGCCATAAACCCAGTAATTAAAAAATATAAGGGAAGGAGGACTCCCCCTTCCCTCAAATGGGGGGATGCTTAGAGTTAAGAGAGACGGAAAGAGTTATAATATTCAGTTCATTGCAATTTTATTATTTTCGACGAATTGAGTAATTACTTATGTGGTTTGTATTTTAGTGGGGCAAGATTGTTTGGGAAGCATGTTGGGAGGTTATATATGGTAAATAGGTTATAAAATAAATAATATGCTAGTGAAATAAATCTCAATTATTAAAAGTGGTTTAGGGTGTTATATTCATGGAAAAGCAGCTATATTTCTAATACCACACAAGAGATTAATAAACTGGCATTTTCAACTTGACTGAGTAGCTATTTAACTTCTTTTTTTTAATTGCATATTCACAACGTCCATGGAAGTTTTTCGCTACGACACTGATGTCTAAAATGTAATTTGTAATCAATTCAAAACTTTGTTCACTTGCCAATGCGAGAATTTTTAAAGAACGACAAACATTCCCGGGTTACGAATAACCTGACAATAACTCCTACTGCCATCATAATAGGTCGAAAATGTTGCTTGTGTAATTATGGAGGACTTAGCTAGCAGAGGAATTGAACCCACGACGCCCGGGTGGGAATCCGACGTGTTTGTACACTCAGCTACTAACCGGTCGAATTAAATGCTCATTTAAGGAATGTTCGCATCTTTTAAGTACATATTGGTAAGTTATCACCAGTTGTTAATGATATGAAACTACATATTTAAAAACACAGCAGTCAAAATAATCATTATAAAAACAGAACATAACATTTTGTCATTCTTTTCGACTCTACCAAAACTTTGACTAGACCATGGCTTGAATGTTCTCTCTTGTGTTTATTTTGTTCTATTTTAGTCATCGCTTCATTTATTATTATGTATGTGCTGTTCTTTCTCTGTTGCCCTTTTTTCCCATTTCGTGTTTTATGTCTTTTTTGTAATTGGACTTTAGTCCGTTAATTTATAAATAAATAAATAACAATAAAATCAACGTTACATATTATTTGTGTACGCCAAAAACGTTATGAAAAGGGTCTATGATATTCAAGAATCCAATTTGCAATATTTGAATACCTTTGATACACAATTTGTCTCATTCAACAGGCTAATTGCAGCATGAAATAATAAAAGAAGAAAATAAAATAAGAACGCTGCAGAATACCGCATCTAAAAGCTGAAAGAGGGTAGGTACGAGTAGATACTTAAATCTCAGGCCCGCATTATACCGAAATACTTAATGCGGAGGTAGCTCTCCGTATCTGCAACTACTGTGGTAGATACTGACACAGCCCGCATAGTAACGTAATCCACATCCGCGGTAGAAACAGACAGCATGGAAAAGAATAGAGACAGAGTTGGTAGGTAGGTACCCAAGCTCAGGTACCTACCCGGGTGAATAACGCAGCGAAAAATGTGCACTTTAAACGGAATATTATAAATCCGAGCTTCCGCTTTCCCGGAGCAGTAGGAAGGACGGCGAAATGGGGGAGGGAGGAGGATGGTGATCACGTGGGAGGGGTTGGATGGGGATTTGGCGGGACTCGATTGAGTTTGAACGTTTCGATTGGGAGAGGAATTAATATATTTTCGCTTCGGTCATTACTATGGGATAGGCCAAGTCAGAATGAGTATCATAGTCGGCCATTGTAACGTTATGGTCTACATAGAGTTTGGATGTTACATTCGGGCAAGTCACTAACTCCGAGAACCAGTTTTAAGGAGATAAAGAAAACTCAGTTTTATTTTTTTTTAAACATCTGATCTCTTTTTGTATTATTTTTTTTATATTTTCTAGGAGTATTTATGTAAACTGCCCCAAAAGTTAATGGACTGCTTGCCTTATCGTGTTTTCATATAGTACACTATGACATTATACAAGATTCTCCCCGTCAAAGAACTTTCAAATGATGATATCTGTATTACCAGGTCGGTGATTTTCACTTGAATATATATTTTGTATTGTAGACATTTAGAACAGTGTTAATATTTGTCCCTCTTCCTGTGTCAACTGTGGTTAGAGGTGCATAACTGAGGAGATAATCTTTTCTACCCGGGGAGCGGTGAAAGGGCTGCATTTTGCTACTGTAAGGAGGGTTTTGTGATATTGATAGAAAAGTTTTAAGGACCTCACAAAAATGACTTTTCTGCTGTCCTGAACTTTTAATGGCGCCGTAACATAGCCAAAAAATAAGCGAATTCTATTCCATTAAACTGACACGTATCAACTTTATTTCGCCAAGTTGATTTTCCGATAAATCAGTACCCCTGGCGAATGCACCACTGGCGCAGCTGTGAGGGTGAGGTGGCACGGGCATGGCAGGAGGGGGTGGGGATCTCTGTTCCGAATGAAAAAATCTCCAACCCGCCGAGCTTTAGAATAATACGGGGGGGAAATTTTAAAATTCGAGAGAATTACTTTTCTCGCGTTTTTTTCGCTTCTTTTTATTTTTATTCTCGTGCGCCGTGCGGGCGTAGCAATGTTCACGGGGCCACTATATCCCGGAGGCTTAAGAGCTTTTGAACTTTCGTGATTATAATATGTACCTAGTGTTAGCTCGCTTCACGTAAGGATAATATAACTAGAAAATACATGATACTATTAAAAGTAGCTATGTACCTACACGCCATTGGCAGACGAGTGTTATAATCGAGGGGTTTCATTCAAAGTAAGATAGCCAACCAAAGAAAAGTGTGATAAATTTAGAATTATAAAATGAGAAATTGTTTTTCTAGCAGCTTCACGTGCCTTAGTAAAATCCTTCTTTAAATATACACCCTGAAACAAAGAACTTTAAAATGCGTCAGTGATTATTACAAAACTTAAATGCACTCCTTGTGACAAAGTAGGGTATTTATGGGGGCAGGAGTGACCTTAAAAGCTTTTCAATATTAGTTTTTGTGCTTGGCATAATATCAAATATTTATTTAGCAAGAGCTCTCGAAGCCGGCTAGATCCCAATCATCTTCTCCCCCTCACCACAAACACAAAACTATCGACCCTCTCTAGATATTGCAATTCCACTTTTTTTCCTTTAGAACCATCTAAGCCCTCACCTCCCTCCCCACAATATCCACAGTCTCTGGAGAATAACGATACCCAGAGACGAATAATATAATACAACCTGCCCCGGGAATCAACTCTCCCCTGTTCCAACTTACCCCGGATTGCAACATGCCCAGAGTTTCCCTCCCTCCCGCAACCCTTACAGAATGACAGCAGATATACCACCTGTGCGTCCTCCTTACAAGGGTTGTTTATTTACCCCACGTCACTCCTTATAGGGGCGGGTTAACAACTACTATTAAAGGAGTAATTGATTGCATCACATAAAAAACACCCCTCTAATGCAAATGTGTGTACTTATCTATTACCTACCTACGGGTCATTATTTAAAACTTGAGTTCATTAAAGGTTTACAGTATAAAGCTCATTAAAACCCTAGTAAAATGAAATGCTGTTAAAATAGTTTCGTATACATTTTGCAGCACTAAAATAATTGATTAATTCTAATTCTAATTGGTGAATGTGAAATTATTGAACAACCTAAATACGCAGCTTTGGAAAATGTTATATAATTAATGTTGGAGAACTAAACATCTATCATAAGACATACATTGACAAACAAATTATTTAGTGAATTATTTTGATATCAGTGACATGCTGAGACTTTTCTTCCGATTCGCTTTAACCCTAGTAGGCAGGTACACAAGTTTAAAAACGAAATACACGCTAAATTTGCTTCAAGCTGAATAAGTTTCATAAGTCGAGTTTAAACTTTCGACTTTAAAATTTGAGAATATAAATGAGCAATAATTTTTAAATGTTCCAACAATATTCAAGGTCGTGACATTACCACACGACACCGTAGAAAGATAAAACTTTCAGAAGTAGGCAGCTAGTCGCATCTATAAAAATGTGGTAAAACAGTAAAAAGTTGTAAAAAAATAACAAAGTCTTTTTTTTTACGAAGAGAAAACACAACAAGTAGAAAAACCCTCTTAAAGAGAAAAGGGGAGAGCGGGTGGAATTGTGACTCGGAGCAAACAATATCGGCCGCCTGAAGACATGTAGAATAGGTCTGGAATACAGACAGATACGCTCCATAATAGCGGGGAGGGGAAGACATCTCTTCGTATAATATCTCTTTCTCATCACTCCCCCTTTCTCTGCTTAGTCTTCCCTCCGCACAGATTATCGTCCGTCTGTCCCAGAGCAGACAACATTGTTCGGCTGGAGCAAAATTTCCAAACAATTGCCAACCCAAATGTCAATATCCGCGCGAGCCCTGCCCCCTCCCTACTCCTGCCAGCCACCAGCTTGGTTCCAGGAGATTATTGGAGGTACCTCCACTTTCTTGCCCTGCGAAGGTCAAACTTCGCGCCCGAAGATAAATAGAAGGAATTGATAATGATACCAATAACTTATTTCAGACGAGAAAGGTAAAAAAAAGTACGGAGCTTTATAGAGAGATTGTACGAACAAAAGTGAGTATGAAT